>JAQPPZ010003192.1:6000000-6600000 GCA_028583015.1 Wollemia nobilis | reverse complement strand
ATTCCGCTAGAGAGGCCCGTAGCACTTTGTGGCACGCTACCCGAGGAGGTGGCCCGCAAGTCAACCAGCACGCCTTACGAGGCAGCCCGTAGTCTGGATATGACACATTTTTTGAGGTGACCTGTAGGATGATCGGCTCGCTTCTCGAGGTGGTTTGTTCTATTGACATGGTGGCACGTAGCCCGAGGCAGTTTGATCTGTTGACGTGGTGGCATGTAGCTTGAGGCGGTCCGATCTATTGACGATGTGGCGACACATGGCCTGAGGCAGTCTGATATGTTGATGTGGTACTCCTACACGTGGCCCGAGGTGTTCCGTTGATGTCACACTCCTACACGTGACATGTGGAAAAAGGTTCATTGAAGCCTACCGATTGCCCGTAGGCAATCAAAGGCTACTGGGTGTGTTTGTTTTTTTTAAAAAGGTTGATTGCACCCACAGGGCGCATGTGGGATAAATCCCATGAAATTTAAAAAAAAAAATATTTCGGCCTGATTGTGCTTGATAAGCACAAGGCCAACCTTGGCTGACGGATCAGCCAAGGTAGCCCGACTGGCAAAGCAGCCAGTGCTAGGGCCGAAACCCGCGGGGTCGGGAGATCCATCCCCAGTGGCACCAAATTTTTTTTTGGCATTTTCTCACCGCGGGAGGGAATAAAGGGAATTTTTCCCTTCCCTTCCCATCGGGCGGCGTAGCCCGACTGGCAGGAGTGCCAGTCAGACGATTTATGCCCGCGGGGTCGCGGGATCGATCCCCAGCGGGGATCCTTTTTTCTCGTGTTTTTACATCGTGGGAGGGACAAAGGGAAGGTTTTCCATTCCCTTCCCTTCAAGTGGCATAGACCGACTGGCAATAGCACCAGTCAGCTGGTTTCTTGCTACGGGGTCGCGGGATCGATCCCCAGCCGCGGACAGGTAAGGTAATTTTTTTTATTATTTTTTTTGCATTTTTTTTAATTTCTTTTTAGTTTTTTTTAATTAATAAATTTCTTTTTGTTATTTAAATCATTTTTTTCACCAAATTAAGTGATTTTTTTATCAGGAATTTTTTTATTAATTAGATGTTTCTAAATTAAAAATTAAAATTATGCATTGAAATAAAATTTTATAAAAAAAAAAAAGAGGCAAAAGTTTTTTTTTGTATTGTTTTCTCCTAATCAAACTGAGGGAGACAAGAGACAATCATTGAAACAAATTTCTTTTGCAGCTTTGAGACTTCTAATAAATTTTTTAATTTCTCCAAAATTTTCTAGTAAATTATTTTGAGAGAACAAAATTTTTGTCTCATGAAGAAAAAGCTTTGGATCACAAAAGCCCTTCGTCGTCTAAGAGTTATTCGAAAGAGGAACGAACTTAGACGCCAGACGACAAGATCTCATTTTCGTCATATGCTTAGAGAGCATAGAAGGAGCTTACCCCGTTTCAATACTTACACTGATCCATGGAAGGGTTTGGATCGTAGTTATGGTCCCATGAGGATTAGGGAACCCTTTAATCCTGATGCACCTCCTATTTTTGAGTATTGAATAATTACGGGAGATAGAAAACCAAGTTGTGTGTCAACTAGTTCTGGAAGGTCTTTCAAATGCTTGTCGTGTGTCGACTTGTCTTGAAAGATATGCTCTAAATTCTACATTTTGTAAACATTAAGGGGGGATAGAATTTTTTTAAGAATTCTATAGTTTTCAAAATTGTAAAGATAAAGGGGGGCTATTTCAGTTTAAAGAAAGGTGCATTCTCGATTTTACTCGACACCTTCTCTTCAAAATTGCTTGTACTAGGTGCATTTTCGGTGGAATCCGACACCTAGAGTGATATAAATTTGGGTTCTCTTATATTTTTTTGATTATTGCACTAAAATTTTTTTTTTTGCAATTACAAGGTCAAAAATAAAACATTATAAGGAGCTTTTCACAAACACCCAAACTTCACTCAAAAACCATGCTAAACTTTGCATAGGTTCAAACAAGTAATTTCTCCCCATTAAAAGGTCCAACATTTCAAATCACCTTGATAAGACTCTCTTTTGTTTGGCTTAAATAAACCTCAAATTTTTTCATCTTTTTTCAAAGGTGTTAAAAGCAGGTGCCATTAAATATCTTAGAGAGCAAATATCAAAAGTTTGACAAAATCTTCCCTTGTTTCATTTGCTCTATTTTGTTTGGCTCAATATTCCTCAAAATTTTCATCTCTTGCTAAGAGTGTTAAGGCAGGTGCCATTAAATATCTTATAGAAAGAAATTTGAAACAACTTCTCTATACCTTTTCTTAGGGTATAGTGCAAGATAGCATCATATTAGTCCTCTCCAAAAATTTGAAACCTAAACCATGGCCATGATACACAAGTATCTCACTGAGAGCCAACTGCTCAAAGGTTCAAATTACTCAGCATGGAAGACTAAGATGAAGGCTATCTTAACTGTAGAGGACTTGTGGTCAATAGTGGATGGAAGTGTCACTAGACCTCAATCTTCTGGACAAGATCAAATAGACTTTGATAAAAAGGATAAGAAACTTTCCTTAATGATCTTGCTTGCTATTACTGATGATATCCAACCTCATATCAGTGAAGCTACAACTCGGTAAGGTAGCTTGGGATGCCTTAAGTACCATTTTTGAGGGCAAGAATCAATCAACGATTCTTAACCTTCAAACACAGCTTCATACATTACATATGAGATCAGGAGAAACAGTAGAGCTATTCCTCTGCAGAGTCGCAGAATTAAAAACAAAGCTGCAATCCTTAGGAGAAAAGTTGGAAGACCAAGTCTTGAACTCAATCATTTTGAGAGCTCTTCCTGACTCCTATAGAATGTTGATCACCTCCTTACAAGTTTCTAGTAGGACAGTAACTTTTGTAGAATTGGTAAATATGCTTCAAACTGAAGAAGCTAATCAATTCCAAAGAGATGATGCATCCAACAATGCACTTTTCTCACACAAATGACAAGGTGGTAAGAAACAATGGAATCAACAAAGGGGTTCTTCTTCTAGACAAGACAAGGGTAAAACCAAAGAGGTTTCAAAGAAGAAGCAACATTGTAAAATCCGTGACACAGACACTCATCAAACCAAGAGATGTTGGTTTAAGAACAAGCCACCCAAAGAAAAAGGTCAAAATAAAAACCAAGGCAATGTTGCAAATGAGATGTCTAATACAGATTCTGATTCTGGTTCAGAGAAAGCACACAGAGTGCTAATTGCTAAAACAGTTTTGTAGAGGGAAAACACATGTGTCCCTTGGGCAAAAACACCATATTCTCTCTCTTCTTTTAGGCTTCATAAATAGCATAAGTATTTTTTTTGAAGACCTTGCAATAAGGGGTGCTTGTACCTCTTTTAGGCTTCATAAATAGCAAATTCTAGGTGTTTGAAGTACTTGTAACAAAGAAGAGCGACTTTTTGTGATGTAAAAATTGTCTAGGAGGCAATATTTGTAAAATCCTTCACAACACTCTTGAGTTGCATACTTTTTGCAATTGAGCGGGGATATCCATTTCTTTTCTTCTCTATTTTTTTTGTAAATAGGGAAGAAGGCTTACAAGGGTGCATTTTCGGCTTTGACCGACACCTTAGTCACACTTCCTTCGGAAATTAATTACACTATGTTTTGCAACAAGAAGGGGGGAACTTATAAGGGTGCATTTTCGGCAGCGATCGACACCTTAGCTACCTTATATTTTGCAAATTCATATTGTAAATGAATGAACCTTGTATGAAGTGATCTATTCTACTACACCTAGTGATTGCAGTGGCTGGTTACCCATGCAAATCGATTGGATGATGTGATTACCATAAGGACATTTGTTGGCATGAAGACAAAGTGAGGAATGACCCACTTTTTGCTTAGAAGCAGCTAGAGCACTGTGACAGAGCAAAGAACCAGTAGATCAACATCTTCTTCACTATATTGGGGCAGTTATATACTTTTACCCAAATATTGTTGTATAGAGGGATATGTATGTATTACCCAAATAATGTAATAAGGGGGGATGTTAGAGTAATATTCCATTCCTTGGGATAATTACCATTTACTCCACTAGGTAAAATAGTAGTATATTGCATTATACTAGTTAAATTATTACATTTACTTTTTACCACTTACCATGTAAGATATTTACTGTTACAAATATCTAATGGTAACCTATTGGTTAGTCCTAAATATCCTAGGTTAGTTGTTAGTTGTTGGCGCTTATTCTTCTAAGCGCGTAGGTTAGCGATAACTTAGATTAGATATTAATTTAATATCTATCCTACATATTGTAACCTATAAATACCTAGCGTATTCCTATGCTAAGGTTAATGATCAAGGTTTATATTTCCACTTACCTTTTTCCTAACAGGTGTCTTATCCTAAAAGCTTATAAGGATCTTTCTAACATTTATCTAGTCCAACTAGAATGGTACGACATCGAGGCAATCCCTTGTACATCAAATAGATTCACAGATACTATGGTGTCTTTGGGATATTTAATCCCTCAAAATCCATCTACTATTTTTACTACCATTCATCTAAAGACATTGTCGCATGTCACAATGCAGCGTGAGGCTTTTTATAAAAAGTAATTAGTCAACATGATTCATATAGAACCAAACCATGAGTGGTTCTATAGATCCAAATACTTTCTCAAGAAGGTGCCTTGGGGGTCTTTGATCTCACAAGGTCCTACAGGGAATGTCACCACCATTTACCATAATGTTGTATCCCAGTATGCATTCATACATAATGAACCACTAAGGTAACAAGTCATCTTATCAGTCAAGATAGAATATTATCAGGATTAGATGTCACAATTACATGACTTCCTTAATCTTAAATTAATCCCTTAGGTATTTTTGTATGCCACTAAGCACACATTCAGATAGAAAGTGACAAAGTATGTATTTATAGGAGATATCTTGTACCATAAAAGCTATGATGGAGTTCTCCTTTGTTGTCTTGAGCCCCAAGAATCAGCTTGGACAATATCACAAGCTCATGATCGTACATGTAGTGGATATTTTAGTGGCATAGCCATTGTTTAGCACATCCTTTGAATGGGTTATTATTGGCCCACTATGGAGAAGGATTGCATCGCATATGTCAAGAAATGCATCAAATTTGAGCATCATGCTAATTTTATGCACTTTCCATCATAGGTCTTATAGCCCATTCAAGAAGCTTGGTCATTTGCTCTATGGGGTTTAGATCTAATAGATAAGATCTCTCCCTCATCATCAGGTTGACATACATTTATTATAATAGCTACTAAGTATTTTACAAAGTGGGTGGAAGCAATCCCTTTAACAATGATAATTGGAGCATGTATTGTAAATTTTATACTTCACAATATCATTAGTATTTTTGGGATACCATCCAAAATAATCTCAGATAATGGAACATGATTTAAGAAAAAAATTGTATGGGCTTTAACGTCCAAGTACAATAAACAACACAATTATGTGACTCCATACTATATGTAGGCAAACAGACAAGTTAAGGCTTCAAATCAGATAGTGGTAGCCATCTTAAAAAGGATTGTACATGAAAACCACAAATATTGGCACATCCAACTACCCCTTGCATTATGGGCTTATAGTACTAGCATACAGACACCCACTGGGGTAACCTCGTTTTTGCTAGTATATGGCATTGAGGCCATCATGCCCTTAGATTTGGATATTCCAATGCTATGCGTCGCATTGAAATATTTCATAGATGAAAACACTATGCAACAAACTCACCTAGATCAATTGATGCTTCTTGATGAACATCGTATGAATGCCCTTGAGCATCTTCATGTTTATCAAGAGCACTTAAAATGATATTACAATAATAAATTCCATCTAAGAGACTTTAAATTTGGTGATCTTGTGCTGAAGGAGAACCAACAAAACTCAAATTTACCACTGCACTTACGAGATAAATTTATGGCTATTTTATTAGTCCCATATATCATCTCAAAGTAGATTGGACCTAGAATGTATCACCTAACATCACTTGAAGGTGTTGAAGAGCTTGAACCTCTCAACATCCTTCATCTTAAGGCGGTCCATACATAATAATTCAAAAATATAGAAATTTTAAAAATCCATAAAAAGAAAAAGAAATAAAAGCTACAAATAATGTAAAATATTCAAAATATTAAAAAAAATTACATCATGCATTTTCATTTTGCACATACATTTCATTTAATTGCATTGCATTTAGGTATTTCCGTCCATCACACTTTGCATTAGTATAGTTTATATTTGCAATCTTACAAACGACACCACGTTTGTATTTCAATCATGCATCTATGCATCATCATCATCCATCGCCCTTATGAGTAATTGTGTTTCTCAGCACAACCCCTCCTATTGCTATGAAGAATATAATAGGGTTTCCTAGTCATTTATCCATACCTAGTGGTCTTATCAAAAGTTTATAGAAAGCTTACTTTGCTTTTGAGGATGAGGTCTAGTTTTGATAGCACTTAGCATATCAGAATTCCATCACTAATCAAACACATTAACAATTCTACTTAGGGTAAGGAAATATGAATACTACAAAGTGGTTTGGGTCACCTTAAATGAAAAGTTTTGTTACTTGCTCAGTTGTGAAGTGTAATTCTCTAGAGTAGTGGTCATTGGAAAAAGGACAAGTTCCCCCCTACTCGAAGAAATCCCTTGCTTACAAAAAGGAGCAAAATCCCAAAATCAAATCAAATACCTTGCTCAAAATAAAAGACAAACAAAATATAAAATAAACAGTAATTTTTATCACTATATATGAGCAAGTATCCCAATAAATTGAAGAAAATAAGGGGGTGAAGAGCTTGAATCCCTGGAATGCTCAATACTCAAAAATCATAGAGTGATCCCTAATACAACAATGGGCTAAATTAATCCCGCCTGACATTGGGGTAGGTCTAATAAATTTACAAATGAGCTAGCTTTAGGTGGCTTGTATTTCCTAGTGGTCTAGTCCAACTAAGTCCAAACCTAGGATCAAGTGAGCATGTGGTGATCCTCATTATAGCAATGGTTTGAATGAATACTATCTAGCAATGAGGTAGTATTATGTCTCATATAATATATTCATTTGTACACACAGGGATAATAAATAGCTTGGTATTTCATAGCAAAAAAAATATCTTTTAGGAGTCTAGTATTTTCATTATACAACTTTTGATAAGTCAACTAGGGTGTTTGAGTCTCATGGAAGACCTTAAAAATTCCTCATAGCAACAAATTACATCAAGCCATCACCTATCACTTTCTTGTTATGATATTTTTTTTATTAAGGGGTGTTCATAAAATAGAACATATATCGGATGGATATCAGCAATGATATTTAGATGACCACAGACTATTTTGTGCATATATTTTAACTTATAAAAGCTTATGAAGAGAAGAAATATATCATCTCATCTCACATATGGATGTCTAATTGACTAATTCTTATGATAAGAGTTATCAATTACATTCATGATGGTTATACATTTTGTGGTGTCATCCATTAGATTGTTAAACTCATAATGCATTCATTCCTTATGTTTTAAGTTATTAAAGCATACAAGTTCATTTGCATTAGTTCATCCATCATGTAATTAATGCATTCCAATACACAACATACATCATATCATGGCACATAAATTAAATGCATAAATAATTGAAACAAATTCAACATGCATTTAACAATAAGCATTGCATCCATATGCATACATCACCATAGTGCATCTATACATCTATATCATAGCATATAACCAAACATGTATCATCTATCTAGTGCATGTCATCAGTACATTCCATAACATATAGCATACTCACATCATCATGTAGGTATTGTATCCATCATTGCATCCATAATATAAAATCAAAGCAAAAAAATTGTAAGCATTAACTGGGGCATGATTTATTTTATATGTCCCCATAATTAAAAATAAAGCAACATGAGGTAAATAAAATGTAGTACACCTTCCTAATAAATAGTATAATTCAATCCCATCATTAATCAATTGCTAGGTTTCAAAAATTTTGCACCCTTTGCCTCTCTATATTGAAACCCCAAAAGGCTCCAAATATGCCCTAGTTCTTTGATAAACCCCATAAATACACACATTTTCTCACCATGAGGAGCTTTCAAATGCAAAATTAAAAATATGCAATCATCTAAAAATCTCAAAATTTCAAAAATAACAAATTTTTTTTACATAATTCAAAAATGGAAATGCACCTCATATCCAGTTATTAACCCTATACACTTGGCGGTTGCAAAGACTTGCAATCCATGTAATACGACAAGATGAGTAAATTACTATAAGGTCATTTGGGATAAATTAGTCATCATTGAATTGATATGCTTCACTTCAATCCCCAAGAAGGCCATAGTAGATGGACTGCCCCACGAGAACGAGGATTTATCTCAATTCTTCTATGATATTTTTAGTAGATAATTAAACATTATGATTCAACATAAGCGTAATTGGAATTTATATCATCTTGATTTTATAATAAGGCCATTACAGTCAAACTACTCCATGGGATAGAGATATACAAGTACTATTAACAATTGTAATCATGACTAAATTAGGCCTTGCCAAATAATATCAAAGTGCAAAACTCTTCAACTATTCAAATCAATCATGTTGGTCAAGTGAGTCATTACTTTATTAATTGTCCTATCCTCATCGACTCATCATTTGATGGGGTAGTCATAATATACCTCCAACCAAAGGAGAAGAATTATTTTAAAGGCATTCAAGGCAACATATACCTCCAACCAAAGGACAAGAAGGCTATCTTTGGCCTTAAGTAGTTCATGTCCATTCTAAAGATTCTACAGATTACACCACCCCATCATTTAGAGAGTCCTCAATATTATATCAATTGTATCAAAGATTGAGTATCCCTAAGAGGGACATATTTATAATCAATATTTGACAAATTTTTAATAAAATAATCCTTACTTTCTTGTTAAAATAATTATTGTCCATTATTTATTGCTTTAATACTCGATGTTAATTGATGCACTAGTTCGGTGTATGATTTTTAGATCGGTATAGTAAAAGGCCTATGTCATTCATGAACTATGCATGAAGAAAACTCATAAGATTAATTTCTCAAATCTGTATACAAGATTTATTCCAAACTGAATCTCTTAAATAGATTACACTTTTGTTTATCCTTCTTGTATTTCTTTCTCATGGAGAACTATCTCCATAATATAGCCATAGTAATATGACTCTTCAAGTACTTGACTATTGCTCTCCATAGGATAAGTCTGTTAGGTACCAAGAAATATAATGAACCTCTGTTCTTATTCCATAAATAATTCACTAATATATCAAAATATTCAACATGCATCCACAAATAATTTATTTGCACAACAAATTGCTCACAATAAAATAGATATTGATTATACCCTTGAGGTAGAGCAACACCATGCAATGCTCCTTTAGGAAGGAAGCCACTCCATAAGATCTCTAGTTCCACAAGCCAAGACTTCTTCAAGAATACATCATTGATTATAGATACCTTTTACAATGGGGGTGCATCTCTCTTTATACAAGAGTGTGATGGTTCACCTTCCATGAGTTACAAAGTGTATGACAATATTACTTGTGGTTACATATGACAATATTTCCCCAACAGTTACAAGTATGATTCTATGACATACCTATTTATATTTTGATGTGGCCTTTTTTCCTCAATAATTAATTTATGGCTCATACCATTATATAATACAATATTAAATTATTCAAAATTAAATACCTATCTTGGTACATAACATTCCATCCCTTCTTACAAATGTTTCATCCTCAAAACATTAGAAGAGGCTAAATAATATGATATTTTGAGCCATGCTGAATAATGGTACCAATCTCGATCATCCATCCATCCAAGTGGAACTATGATTGGTGGTGGTCTTATTTTATGTCGATGCCATGTGTTGAAAGCATAAATTTCATTTTTTTTCATCCATACCTGCTTGCATTTAAAACTTGTAGCATACCCAAAGTTTTGGCTCCTTGGGTTCCTTATATGTCCCTCATTATTCTTATGTGGCCTCAAGCCCTTTCGCCATGATTTTTGCCTTTCATGGTGGTGTGGATGGAGATATACTCCAACCTTAGCCTGATGTTCAACCTATTTTTGCTCTTCTTTCTTACTCTCTTCTATTGATTCTTCCTTTACTTTTGTTTCCTTGATTTATGCTATTGTCTCTATTTGCTCTTCACTTTGTTCCCCTACAATAGCTACATGTTTATCCTTACACTAAGAAATGTCTTGCAATGTTATCTTCTTCTTTTGGTACCATAACTTCATGAATTTATTTTGCACATTAATGTTAATAGTACCCAAAGAATGCAACCAAGGATAACCAAGAACAATATCTACATCCTCCATATCAATAGCATGAAAATTTGAATGTAAAACATATTTATCCATGGTGAGCTTTAAATATTCAAAAATTTGAACATTGTCTCCCTCAATTTGTATGTCTTTGATTTTATTTGTTTGCACTTGCAACCTCTTAGTCAAAGACATATTGATAAAATTATATTTTCTGCTAGGATTAATGGAGACAATAATTTTTTTATTTTGAATGCACCCATGAACTTTTAAAATATAATTTTTACATTCAAACAAATATTTTTTACCATTGTTTGGCCCTGACATAAAAGATGTGGTTTATTTTTCTTGCACATTATTATCCTTTTGATCCCCATTTTCTTAAAAATGCAACTTCAAATTCTTCCTGTGTATATATAAAATTTTGGGCATGACAAAAATTCTCAAACCAAGATAAAACTTCCCCATCTAAATAATCAAAAATCCAATATCTCCATAAAGAATTAGAATTATAGGAAGACTTATAAATTTTCCACCATACCCTTGCATCTTTATCATCCTCTCCATTGAATTTTGGCAACTCCATGATTTTTTTTTTCTAACAAAAATTAGGGTTTTAAAAAACATAAAACTTTCAAAAATTAAAATTTTAGAAAACTCATCTATTCCTTTGCCCTTCTTCAACCATTAAATCTGAAAATTTCCTTCAAAACAAAATAAATGGCAATTGATTTGTTAACCCAGATTGAAAGTTATAAAAAAAATTTCTTTTTTGTCGATAATTCAAAAAACAGAACCAAAATCCCAACTTGCAGTAGTTGTAACTTCCTCAATATTTACCAAAATTTCACAACTGAAAATTCATTTTTATAGTACTCAAAATAAATTGCATGCTGATGTAAAAATATTATGAAAATGACTGCTACAAAATTTAATATGAATTTTTTATTTTTGAAAAACATTCGTGCAGCCAAAAAAGAGTTGAACAACCCAACTTCAAACAACTGTAACTCTCGTAAAACTTATCAGAAATCCACAAATGAACAGTCAATTTTATAGTAATCAAAACAATATATATGTTGGTGCCAAAATCTTCTGTAAATGAATGCTAAAAATTTTAATACAATTTTTTTTATTTTGAAAAAAAATTGCGTGACCACAAAAAGAAAAAATAACTCAACTTCAAACAGCCATAAATTTCTCAATACATATCATAATTTAACAAATGAGCAATCATTTTTGTAGTACTCAAAAATATCTACACAATGGAGCAAAAAAATTTGAAAATGACTTTTGAAATAAAAAACATGGCCTCAAAAAAATGTGATATTTTTCTTAAAAAACGTGCCCTAGCTTTGCAAAAACAAACCCACTTTGCCCAAATCGCTGCTTTGATACCAAATGTAATGAACCTGTTTTCTCATACCATATATATTTCAACAATATATCAAAATATCCAACATGCATCCACAAATAAATTAATTGCACAATAAATTGCTCAATAAAATAGAGATTGATTATACTCTTGAGGTAGAGCAACACCATACAATGCTCCTTTTGGAAGGAAGCCATTCCACAAGATCTCTAACTCCATAAACCAATACTTCTCCAAGAATACATCATATATTATACATACCTTTTTCAATGGGGGTGCATATATCTTTATACAAGAGTGTGATGGTTCACCCTCAATGAGTTACAAAGTGCATGGCAATATTCCTTGTGGTTACATATGAAAATATTCTCCCAATGGTTACAAGTATGATTCTATGAAATACCTATTTCTATTTTGACATGTGGCCTTCCTTACTCAATAATTAATATATGGCTCATACCATTATACAATACAATATTAAATTATTCAATATTAAATACCTATCTTCGCTATCATCTTACCACTTGCATATAATAATATTTATGGATAGACTCGAAGACACTTGAACACATCTATATGACTCTCACAATTCTACATGCACTCATAATCTAAAAAAAATGTGCAAATCCTCACATTATATATTTGCATGAAACTTGCGCATTTCTTGCACATTGACACTTACATAAAAGGGGAAATATAAATCACACCTTTAAACTATAGACTCAACCCTAATCTATTACATATTTACAATTGTACCATGAAGGTACCATGGAAATACATTAGCATGTACAAAATATTCTAATATTGCTCAACACCTCCTTATATTACATTATTTGGTTATTGAAGACTTTGTTCTTCAATCCTAGTCTCCATCTTTGTGTTCCATATTCAAGTTAGGATATTTAGTATGTGACCCAGCAGGTTCTTGTTCTGGAACTTGCTTTTGACTTGTATTTATTTTTGTTGTATTCTTCTTTACTTTCTTGATCTTCTTATTTTGCTTCTTTATTTTGTTCTTTTGTGTCTTAATTGTGATCTTCCCATGGCATCTCTTTTAATTCTCTCCTTCTTTATCCTACTATATTATAGAATTTAAAATATTAGTATCATCATCTTCATTGATCAATTTTTCACTATAAGACCTTTGAATTCATTTTCTTTAGATGGTTCTTCTAATTCTTGAATTTCATTAATTTCTTGAACTAAATTTCCTTTAGTTTCTTCTCTAAATTGTAGTTGAGGTTGTTCCTAATGAACATATTGATCTTGAGGATGATATGGATGTTATTGAGATTGATATTGAAATTGTTATTATCATTGAGGATTATATTGATACTAATATTGATATTGTCTTTGTTGAACTAGTTTATTAATTTGACCCCCATGATTTATATTCATTTGATTTACTTGATTATATCTATAAAAAATTATACTATGACCGTTATATGATAAAATCACAAATTCCATTTAGGTCTATATCTATAATTCAAAGTTATATTACTTGGTATGTTCTCTTTAGATACAAAGACATTATTAGTCATTTCATCCTTGACTAAGTTCTCTACTTCATATTCCTGAAGAATATTGACCAAGTCATCAAATGTAGTCTCCTTGCTAAGGACTTGTAAAGAATTAACTAAATATTTATCACTTTATAGAAGTGTTTTTAGTGTTACTTCGACAAGAAATTTATCTTGTATCTTTTGTCCTAGAGTTAATAGTTTTGCTTTTATATTTGTTACTTTTTGAAGAAAGAGTTTTATACTTTCTCCACTATTAACCTTTAAGGAATATAGTTGGGATTGTAAGTTCAAAATTGTAGCTTTGTTCTTCCCTTCAAAAAAATTGCACAATGTATTCCATGATATATGGTTGTATTTCATGAATTATTCCAAATGTTATCAACATGATAACCTTTGCATCTCCATAAATTTTTTGTGTTTATATTTCATCTTAACTAGGATTTTTTTTTTTTTTTTTTTACTATATCCCATATTTTTTCTATAGTAAGAATTAATTTCATTTTGTTCTTCCATGAAGTAAAATTTGGTCCTTTCAAAAGTTGAGACTCAAAAAGAATAATTTTATTATTTGACATAATGGAACTCATTCAAATTGAAGTCCTTTGAAGTAGTAATCCTTATATATCCAAAATTTAAAAATAACTCAAATATGAAATTTGTAAATTTTATATTTTCTAATCCTTTGATGATGAAAACTTTTTAACTCCCAAATATATTAAATTTTTTAAATTTTAAATTCCAAAATTAAAAAAAAAAACGTTTAAATTCTTAAATCACTTCAAACTAAAAATTTCATTCCTTAAAACTTAAAAAATCTTCAAAAGCTTCTAAAAATAACTCTACTCTTAAATATTTTTAAAAAACCTTACCCTTTTAACTCCAATCAATCTTTTAATTTTCCTAATATTCAACCTTTAAAAATATTAAACTCTTCAAACCTTATCACTCCATAAAAATCATAAATTTAAATTAAAATTATTTTTTTAAAAACCTTAGTTAATAATACCTAACCCTTATTACTTTGTCTAGGTTTTCAAAAAATCAATTTTGCATCTATTTCCCTCCAAATCTTCACTATGTAATGTTAAATAACATTACCTGAGCCTTCCAGCATTGATTTTGCCACTATGAAAGAAGCATAGAGTTCATAAAAAATGTGTCATTTTATTGATATAAAATATATGTTACAATTTTAATCTTTATAATTACCTCTTGGACCACAATGAGAGTCTTCTATTGAAGAATCCATTTTCAGTTAATTTTATGGTACTAAAACTTTCTTTTACCACCTTAGGGGGGTGGGTTTATTGATTGTGTACCACCACTGATTGAATAAATACTCTAAATATAAACAACCCAAACAATAGTTAGTAGCACCTATGGGCCTATCTTGATTAGACCTTGATTGATAAGAGATAAAACAAATGAAAATCTAATCTATTGCATGATAACAAAATTGAAATAAACTAAAAATAATGAAAGATAATTATTCTTACCTCTATTTTTGATCTACTAGTTTGCAACTAATTGGAATAGGATCCTGGAGGAAATTGTACCCTTGGGTATGTTTATGACTACAACTATACCTGTCCTTGTGGTTGGTTCTGTGTTGGTTAGACAAAATTTTCTTCAAAGGAAATGTTCTTCTAGTTCCCTAGAGGCTTCTACCCTAATTTGATGTTTATTTAAGTCCACACTTGCAAGTAGTTTAAAAAAGAACAAGATGCAAAAATGGGCACATAAAGACATCCATGTGTGTTAACACCAAAGAGGATTTGAATGCAATGGAGGCTAGAGTGATTTTGGTAAATTTTTGGTAAGAAATTATGTGATTCTTTTAAATGAAGGAAATAACCTCATCTTTAGATATATTGGCCAAGGTTAGGGGGTGAGGTGATATATGAGGTGGCCTATGAGGTGGAAGGGTGCACCATGCCTCATCAATGCCTTTGGTTGAAATAAAGTCCTCATCCAACCACATGAATTAAGTGGGTATGGATGCGCCATGCCTCATAAATGAATGGGGGTGAAGAAATTCCTCACCCTAATTATGGCATGTGGATTAAAATGCATCCATGTCATAAATGCATTGAATGGAAAAAGTCTTCATGGAATTTAAGGCATTAAATGGACATGGGGATGTGGAGAGTAGGGGGTAGAGTAGGCTAGGATGAGGTGGAGGCTAGGCTAGAGTCAAAGGGTAGACTAGGGTGAGGTGGCCCTAAGCTAGGTTAAAGAGGTGGTCACATGATGACTAGGGGCTAAGCGTAGGAAGGGGGTTAGGTGGTTAAAAGGGAGAAAGTGGATGAATAGTATTATTTAGGTAAATTAAATATATTTTGAGGGCTTTTACAAATTAATTAACCATTAACACTACACAAGGGGGTAATGTGATAATTTTAGGTGTCTACAACCATTAACATTGAATGATTCTTATCAATTATGCCTTTATAATATCTTAACTCAAAAAATCTTTCCACTATCTCACCTTGAATGCATGTCTTTCCTTGAATTTCTTTCCACTATTCACCTTGAATACTTGTATTTGATGAAGGTTGATTGTTACTTGTTATGAGAGCCTCAAATGCCTTTCTCTTGATGATTGTCAATTGTTACTTGTTGTGAGAGCCTTGAACATATCTCATACTTCTCTTCATTAGATATTAGGTGTCTCCCAAACTTCTCTTCACTAGCTTCATGGAGGCTAAATGTCTCCCAATCTTCTCTTTGTTGGAGGTCAATCCTCTCCTAGTCTTCTCTTCATTGGAGGTCACTTTCTTCTTTTTATGGCGATCGAGTAGTCCTACTTGCTTCTTTTTATGGTGGTCAAATATCTAGGAAATTTTATCTTTCTAATGGTGGTAAAATGTCTAGGTACCTTCTACCTTCTCATGGCTAAGTTTATTTTTTTATGATAATTGGATATCTCTTCTATGGAGATGGTCAAATGTCTTTCACTTTTAGAGATCACATGTTGCTCATTCATGTTTCTCTTTGTTATACCTTTAGATATTTGTTGTTTTTCTTATTGAAATTATTGAACTATAGATCATATATCTTCTAGTTTTTCTTGAAGAAGAGGTACCTTGTCTGAGATAAAAAAAATTATATTCCCTGAAGACTAGTGCCTAACCAGTGCTTGATAACATGATAGTGATTCATTGTATAATAGTACTTGAATATTGAATACTCGCACCTAAATAGCTATGCTCTTAGATAGATTTTATATTAGCCTTGATATTATGGCCACTTCTCTAGTTTAGGCTTATTTTCTTTACTATTGTAATAAGTGTCTACCTTGAAGAACCTACTTCAAAAAGTGATCTCGTAGCCAAGACTAAAATGATATAAATATATATTCAACCAACCTAGTTCTTTAATGTATCCTAGGAATATTATTATGATTCCCTCTTATCTACTTTGTACTTATTGATGCTTCAAATATGTCAAGAATAATTTAGTCTCAACCTGATCCTTCATTGTTATTTTATCTTAGAAAACATACAATATTTTCTTCTCCTTCTTCTCCATGCTTACTACTTTATACTTTGATTCAAATATATGTACTTAAGAAGCTTTGAATACTTCTCAATCTCTAGAATCTAAAATTCTTCTCTATATCTATAGGAATATTTTCAACCTCTATAACAAGGCTTCTCCTTTGTCTATCTAACATATTTTGTAACTTTCTACAATGTCTTAAGTCGTACCTAATAACCCAGTATGATTCTCCTCCTTAATAGAGAATCCAATATCAATATCTGGGTGACTTTGAATGTCCTTGAATGACCAACTTTATCTTTACTGGTTCTTTCTCAAACTTCAATATTCAATTTTTCTTTTGAGTTGGCTTGCTCTATCAATATGTCCAACTTTTCTCCTAAGTTGGCCCTTTTCTTTAATATATTTGAGTCCTAGTCTTCACTGTTTTTCCTTTAATCAGGTAGAAAAACCATAGCATCTAAATCAGGGTCTAACCATTGTTCCCTCAAATTTTACTAAATAAGATATTTAAAAACTAAATAGATTCCAAGTGATGCAGGAGCCTATCTTTAGAGGGTTTTTTTTAAATAAGTTTTAAAGTAATTTTTTTTATTACTAAAAATGGAATTATTTGATGCAAAATATAATTTTTTGAAAATGGTAATTACTAAAAAAAACATTTTTTTATGAAAAAATAATTTGTCAAAAATAGTAATTACTTAAAAAGGCATTTTTTGGTAGAAAAATCAATTTGTCAAAAATAGTAATTTTTAGGGTTTTAAGCTTTAAGGTTTTCTTTTAGAGTTTCTTTTAGGGCTTCAAATTTTAGGGTTTTCTTTTAGGGTTTATTTGAGGATATATATTCCCTTGGTATTGCATTGTAAAATGGGAAGTGAATCCAAGAATGAGAAAATAAATTATTTACTGATTTATTTCAATGTATTGTAGTTTTTATGTGAATGGAGGGTTTTTATGATTATTTTCATTTATTGCATTTTTTATGTAAATGAAGGGTTTTACATATTATTTTCATTTATCATAGTTTTTATGTAATGGGAGGTATTATATTTTGACCTCTTGCAGTTGGATTTACATCATTTGGTATCAGAGCAAGTTGGATCTTGTTGGGAGCAGAAAAGATAAGAGAAGAAAAGAGAAAATGAGAGGAGAGCAAAGAGGCTCCAAAAAAAAAAAAATTGGCACTCTATGTAGTGCTTGCAAAAGGTTTGTAAAACCTTGGAGACAGAAATTGGCACTCTGTGTAAGTGCTTGCAGGAGGTTTTTTTATGTAAAAGCCTCAGAGAAAGAGATTGGCACTTTGTGTAGTGCTTGTAGAAGGTTTGTAAAACCTTGGAGAAAGAAATTGGCACTCTGTGTAAGTGCTTGTAGGAGGTTTTTTATATAAAACCTCAAAAGGAGGAATTGGCACTTTGTGTAGTGCTTGCAGAAGGTTTGTAAAACCTTAAAGAAATAAATTGGCACTCTATGTAGTGCTTGTAGGAGGTTTTTTTTTATTAAAAACCTTAGAGGGAAGAATTGGCACTTTGTGTAGTGCTTGTAGGAGATTTGTTATTTTAAAACCTCGAAGGAATAAATTGGCACTATGTAGTGCTTGCAGGAGGTTTGAGATATAAAACCTCAGAAGGAGATTGATACTTTGAGGAGTACTTGCAGATGTGTGACACTCTATGGAGATCGATTATGAGTTTGATCAGAGGAACTTGTAGGAGCAAATTTCTTTTCAACCAAAGGAGAATGATACATGAGCCTATCTTTAGAGGGTTTTTTTTAAATAAGTTTTAAAGTAATTTTTTTATTACTAAAAATGGAATTATTTGACGCAAAATATAATTTGCCAAAAATGGTAATTACTAAAAAAGGTAAATTTTTATGAAAAAATAATTTGCTGAAAATAGTAATTACTTAAAAAGACATTTTACGATGGAAAAATGCTGAAAATAGTAATTTTTAGGTTTTTAAGCTTTATGGTTTTCTTTTAGGGTTTCTTTTAGGGCTTCAAGTTTTAGGGTTTTCTATTAAGGTTTATTTGGAGATATATATTCCATTGGTATTGCATTATAAAAGGGGAAGTGAATCCAAGAATGAGAAAATAAATTATTTATTGGTTTATTTCAATGTATTGTAGTTTTTATGTGAATGAAGGGTTTTTATGATTATTTCTATTTATTGCATTTTTTATGTAAATGGAGGGTTTTACATATTTTTATTTATCGCAATTTTTATGTAATGGAAGGTATTATATTTTGACCTCTTGCAGCTAGAACTAAATCACCAAGTCTAGACTTTCTTCAAATTGGACAGACATTAAGTTAAATTTATGAAAAGTGGACAAACTTAATTAATAAAGGTGAACAAAATTATCTCTATAAAATGAATAGAGTCAAGTGGTAGCTATGATACCATTATTGGAATTTTAAGCCTTACTACAACAAAATATCATAGGTCCCAATATAAAATAGTCACAATATTAAAGGTAAAAATAATCAAACAATGTGTATAATAATATACGAACAAATTAATATGTATATCAAGGCCTATATAATAAAAGTAACATTCATTTATATAATAAAATATGAATGTAAATGGTCTTTGTCATTCATGAACTGTGCATGAAAAAACTCACAATATTAATTGCTCAATTTTGTATACAAGCTTTATTCCAAACTATATCTTTTAAATAGATTAAGTTCTTGTTTTTCCTTCTTGGATTTCTTTCTCATGGAGTATTATCTCCATAATATAACCATAGTAATTTTATTCTTCAAGTACTTGAATATTTCTCTCCATATGACAAGTCTCATGACTATTGGCTTGATATCTTATCACTTGTGTACAAGACTCTTTATGAACACTTGACTTTGAGACACTTGCACACATCTACATACCTATTATACTTATACATGCACTCTTAATATAAGAAACTTGTGTACATCCTCACATTAAATTTTTGCATGACACTTGTGCGCATTTTCTAAATCTACACTTGCACTCTAACTTACATGACACTTGTGCATTTCCTACATATTGCACTCTTAGGCGACACTTCTGCATTTCTTGGACATTAACACTTACATGAAAGGGAAAATATAAATCACACTTCTAAACTATAGAATCAACCCTAATCTATTACTTATTTATAATTGTACCATGAAGGTACCATATGGGTGATAGAAAAAATTGATGTTTTCTAAACTGTTGAGTCCTATCTACTCATGTCAAATCGAGGACCATAAGCTTGTGAGGTTTCATTCACAGTATATGCATGTAGTGTGGAGGATAATTCCTTTTATGCCTAATGATATGATGGGAGAATGCATGTGTATTTGAAAGAATTTTAATTAATCTAGTGATTTAATCAAAATAAATTATGGAAATATAGAGAAAATAAATGTACATAAATAAAATACTAACACAATTGCAGATAAAAATAATTGAAATGATAATTGAATTAAAATTATAGAAATAAATAAACTATGTACAAAAAATAATAAACTTCACAAAATAAATAAAGCACACTCACTCAAAATTAGAAATATAAGAATAAATAAAAATGGGGGAGGATTACTACCTGGAGTGGAGCCAAGCTCCCAAAAAATATCCACCCAACTAGTTGCTAATGGACAAGCTCTTAATCCACTAGAAACACTAAAACTCTTGAGTTCTTAATTGATAAAATTTTAATTATATAGTTCCAACAAAAATAAAACTTATATTGAGGACTAATGATCTTTTTCTTAGTGTTTCCCTACATTTTTATACAATATGCAATGTATGTTTCAACTGTATGCAACTATAAATCTAAATTAAATCACATATTGTTGGTCTTATTACAACAAATATGATTATATCTATGATATTTTCCATGAATAGTTGGTCATTCTCCAAAATAAAATATTGATAGTTGAGAATGACACTCTAGAAATTACAACTGCTTCTATCATTTTCCTAGAAATCACGTGGTCAACAAACAACATCTGATAGTTTGGGTATAGATGTCCTCCATTAGAGATTAGGTGTTATTATTCATGCTAAGGGTAGGTGCCACATTGATGGGATATAGGCATCATTCCTTTTTATTGGGCACACATGCATTCTACACTATGTGGGATGTAGGTGCTACACTTTAGTCGAGTGTAGGCACCTTTCATAGTTGATGGGGTGTAGGCACCCTACATTGGGTAGGTTCTAGGTACCTCCTACACTCATTGGAATTTACTTTAAAACATTTTAATTTCCAAAAATGATAATACTTGCATGTAATGATAAGTCTATAGAGGACCTCGATTTGAAAATGTAAAGGAATTAACAAAAACCTATAACTACACACACATATAACTAAAAATACCAATCAAGTATAAGTACCATATTTTCTCATTAATTATACATAATAGTCATACAAAAATGCATTTATAATATTAAGTAATCCAGTGCAATGCCCACATAAATGTAAATAAAATGAGTATTTTCGGTGCTCATCATACCCCCATGCCTAATCGTTGGCATATCCTCATGTCATATGTTGTGAGTACTATCATGTTTTAATTGTGCTTCCTTTGGGATTGAACATTATCCATTGCTCTATTTATTGATCATTTCCCACCTCTTCTCGATCAGCTAGATGGTTATTGTAATGGGAGACAAGTAAGGTTGATCACTCCTCATTGGAGTTCTACTCTATTTGTTGCCATAGAAAATAATTCTCATCTAGGGGTATTGCATCTTCAACAGTTGGAGTATCCCAAGTAATTGTCTAACATATTGGTAATTTGTGTCTCTAGTAAAATTGGTGTTTGGGATCCTCCATAGGTGCTCCATATTATTCTACCTCTTCTTTGAGATCCTTAGGATCTGGAGATAGAGTTTCTTCTACATTGGTTGATGGTACCCACATGGGCACTTTTACAAACAATCTCATTTGAAATAAATATTCAATTATGGGTGGTGCTACTAGGAACAAAACATAAGGATACCCATCAATAGGAATACCCAGTGATATTGTCTATTCCTTAGTTTCTAGGTTGATGTTGATGATCGGTTCTCTCTTCATCTTCTTCTCAAACATTCTTGTTGCTTTGACTTGCTTCAAATTCTTCTTGATGTCAACCACTTATTTTTGGTGGGCTTCAAAATATTTCATTAATGTAATCCATTCTTCATAAAATTTTGGGTCATGATGTACCTTCTTCTTTAGCTTGCAATGTTGTGATAGGGCCACCTTACATTTTCTCTTTCCCTTCCTATTTTTGTGGTTATTTTACATTATGGTTGCAGGTTCTTCAGAAGTGGGCACCGAATTTTTCCTCTTGGGGTGATGACTACTAGTCATTCCTTGTTGTGTACTCAAAAGGATCTATTGTAGGGTGACCTTGCATAGAATATCTTGTCAACTGATGTGAGGTAGGTTGTTCTTGCTTAGGATGCTCTTCAAGTTGAACTTCCATATATTATTCTATATACTGATCATCTACAAATGGATCAAACTTAGAGGGTTCTTCTTTGTGTTGGATTCTCTAACTCTCAGAGATATCTATTATCATTGGATCTTGTTGAGTTACAATGCTTTTCTATCCCTTGGATATACCTACTATGAAATTTATCTATTGCTCAACCCATATGTCCCCTACTTTAGATTATTGGGTGTTTTATGGGGACTGTCTGGCATTAGGTTGGTATGCTCCTATAGAAGAAACTTCCTTCTTTGAGTCCTTATAAAATATTTTTGGATCCATGTACTAGTGTATTTGGATGACAACATCCACTCTATTCCCCTTATTAGCAAGTAACTACCATAATTTTTGTATGATGTCCTCTAGTCATTGTTGTTTAGAAATGGCTATTTGCTTGTATTCCTCAAATTCTACCTACACAATCCTATATTTATTTTTACAATTGGAGGATTTTACCCATGCTTCTAGTAATTGGCCATGGAAGAACTCCTTGGGTGATCTACCATAGCGTATTGTAGTAGAGGTTAAATCCTATAGAACCTGGGTGACCTATTCATTGGCTAGGGCATGACCTTCTCCCATCAACTTTGTAGATGTGCCTACATCCTCACCTGACCTAGATGTAGGTGGTGAAATTGACCCTCTTAGGCTTATTATTGATTGATCTACCTCCTCATGTTGTTGGTATGTAGGTGCCTCTACCTCTTCATCGAGTGAATCCTTGTGTTGCCCCTATTATTTTGATGATGTTATTGTAATCAAAGATATTTTTATACCCGATGGTGGTGGTGCAACTCTCTACCCCTTTGCATATCAAATTACAACTAAAATAAGTGCATGGTGAGCCAGTGCACTCTATACACCTAACCTATATATTTTTTATTCATCCTACAATGCACTTGCAAGGTAGAATAGGATGTTCATCAGGTCACCATATCACATATGGCTCAAAAATGAGAGATGAATTGCATGGACAACTAAACACCACCTAGTGCAGGTGAAAAATTGAGCCAACTACTTGAATACTAGTTTTCATTCATTTAGTAGGTATTGATTGGGTAACCCTATGTGCAACAATTATGTTGATGGCTAGCCAAAAATCTTGGGCACATAATTCAATTGTGTCCTCCTTGTATGTTTTCTCTCCTGTGTGTGGTAGACCAATAATTACTACAATGTATTATCTATTTATTGGTATGACAAGGTCCCTCATACGCACAGTTGCATTCTCCATAGATGCTACAAATTCTTGGGCCATGGCAAGGTCTTGGTTCTAGTTGACCATGCTATAATAGTCCAACCATCCTGTCATTTCAAACTATTCTTACACTACTCCTTTTATGGTGGCCAAGTCAGTGGGCTCATTCTTCATCTAGGTATGGTTCTTTGATGGTCCTACAATTTCTACCATTCTCATATATTTATCTCACTATGATTCTCAGTGGTGACTACACCCTTGCTGGTAATATTTTGAAGCATGCACCTACCCCCTTTATTTAGCATAATTACTACATCCTCATAATCAATATTTTTCATTTCAATATATGTTTTGGAATGTAGTTAGGTTTAATCATATATTTTATCACTCCTAATTAGTGCCATGTGGCTGAGTGCTAACGTGGGGTTTGCATGGTTGGGTAGAAAAATGTGGAGGTACATACTGACACTTAACATAGAAATGTTTTTTAGGATAACTATGCATGTAAACAACAAAAATATGACAGTACTTACCTAGGTGGAGTCCATAAAATGTGTTGTGTTGTGCTAGGTGACACAAAATGATTGGATGATGCTTGATTATGGAGTACTTGTTAGAAATGTTGAGTTTTCATTGATGTCAAAGGCATAATTGGAAGGATAATTTAATTATAAGTATGCTCATGAGTTTTGGCAATATCATGTTTTGAATTACAAGAATATGCTTTAATATTTAAATTAAATATTTAAATATTAAAGTTATAAAAAATATTATTACAAAGTTAAATCTTATAATATTTAAATATTAAATTTAAATATTATAAAGTTAATGTTTCGGAATATCAATAAAGGTCGAACTTGTGCATATAAATAAAGGTTGTATATATATAAAATGTTGAAATTCATTTGAGCAATGGATACCTTAGAGTTACTTATGCAAACGACAATGATAATTAAGCGATGAAGAAGATTAGTGCAGCGGCGAAGGAGATTAGAGTAGTGGTGAAGTATCTGAGAGCAATGGCAGATATTAATGCAGTGGTTAAGGATCTTATAGAAGTGGTGAAGGATATTAGGGCAGTGGAAAATGAGATTATAGCAGTGGTAGAGATTAGGTAAATAGTGAAGGAGCTTAGAGCAGTGGTGAAAGAGATTAGGACAACAATTCTCAATCGAATGTCCTCAAAATGTATGATTAAGATGGATCTACACTCTGGTCCATTCAAGAGCTTGAACATCATAAATATTAATAGTGAAAAGGTAAATTTAAGGGATATATTATTTTCATTTAAGTGTTCATATCGTCAAATCATCGAAAATCTCAAATTGCATAAACGTGTGTGTTTTGTATGATTTATGATGGATTCATGGAAGAGAATGGCATGTAGTGAGAATTGAAGTAATGAGAGGTCAAAAAGTGATTTTTTTGAAGTTCTACTCTAGTTGTGTGGGAGGCATTACAGAGAAACTTGACCAGCATTGATCAAAGCATCAACTAACGTGTAGTTTGAAGTTAGAAAACAAAGTGATGTCTAGCAAAAGTGACCAACAAACATTGTTCTAAAACCTAGCAAAAAAATGAAGGGAGCAAGCTTATAAAATATGTGGAGTACACAAACCTTGCCATTAAATAAAGATATGCATATTTGGTTTGGTCATCCGACGTCTAGCTTAATTTTTAAATGAAATCTCATAATCCCACATTGTTAGTGTCACTTCCACGTTGTAGTTTATATACTTTCAAGCACTATGTTGTAAATGAACTACGATCACATTAGGACTCATTTTGTTATTTGTTGCAAGTGTAAAATTCCCACGTTATCCCTAACTATCGAATATTTCATGTGTCCTTTATTGAAAGGTCCATATTGTCTCTAATTGTCGAATTTGCCATCCATCCTATGGTTGTATGTCTCACAGTTGTACCACATGTCTACTTGTACTATAACTGTGTGTCAACATATGTCATGCTAGTGTGTCTACTAATCTCATACCATGCCTACTTGTCTACTCACCTCATATTTGAGCTTGCATGTCGACCTATGTTGTGCCTACATATCCACCTAAGCTGAGTTACATATCTACTTGCCTCATAGCTATGTTGTGTGTCTACTTGTCTCACTATTATCCATTGAGCCTATTCAAAACATGCCATAGGGAGTAATATGAATGTGTAGTGAAAATTTTGCACTAGCCACTAGGAGTAATTTGAGTTTGCACTAGCCATTGGGAGTAATTCGAGTTTGCACTAATGGTTGAGAGAAATTTGAATTTGCACTAGTCGTTGGGAGAAAGTTGAAAGTGCACTAGCGGTTGGGAGAAAGTTGAAAGTGCACTAGCCATTGAGAATAGTTTGAATTTGCACTAAGATATTGTAAGTAATTTGAATTTGCAATTAAAGATTAAATTGAATTATCCAAAGTTCTTTAATGTTTATCTTATCATGAGGAGTTTCAAATGAATGTGGGGCATAAAATAACTTTTTTTAGAACCTAAGAAAAAGTCAAGGTATCACATAGTAAAAGGATTTATGCACACCTTTACCCAAGCATCCAATTGAAAAGGAAGGACATTTTAGCTATCTATAATGATAATAAAAGCTACACAATATAGTTACAAATCAGCATTTACAAGGGTTTTGAATCAAATTGTTGAGCACACTTGAGTAGAATTTTGGATCAGATTTAGGCGCAGATTTAAGCAGTATTTGTGAGAAGATTTGGGAGCATATTTGACCAATGTTTGTGAGTATATTTGAAAGTATATTTGAGCATTGTTTGTGAGTATATTTGGAAGTAAAATTAAGTAGTAATATGATTAATTTTTGAGAACTTAAGTATAGGATACTAGTGTCTCATGTTGGTTGGTTCTCATAAACTTGTGAGGGGATTGGTGTCTCCTATGGGTTGGTGCCCATGAAATTGCAGAAGGGAATTGGTGTCTCCTATGGTTTTTTTCCCATGAAATTGCATAAGGGAGTTGGTTTCTCCTGTGGATTGTTTCCATGAACTTGTATAGGGGATTGGTGTCTCCTTTGGATTGGTATCCATGAACTTGTATAGGGGATTGGTGTCTCTTATGGATTGGTGTCTCATATGGATTGGTGTCTCATATGGATTGGTGTCCATGAACTTGTATAGGGTATTGGTGTCCCATGTGGATTGGTATCCATGAACTTTTATAGGGGATTGGTGTCTCTTGTGGATTGGTGTCCACAAACTTGTATATGGTATTTGGTGTCTCCTATGGATTGGTGTCTACGAACTTGTATAGGGGATTGGCGTCTCATGTGGAATAGTGCCCACAAAATTTATTGAAGAAAAATATAAGCAATAGTTTGTCATGGTTTTCTCTTGAAAGGGTATTTCCATGTGAAAGCATTGTTTCTTATGTGTATGGAAAATTTTCATTGATTTATTATTGCATTCATATTATTTATGTTATCATTTGGAAGGAAAAGTTGTATCTTATACTATTCACCACCCCTCTTAGTATAAGCTTATGTTATTCAATTGGTATCATAGCAGGTTCTTTCATGAAAGCCTAACAACTTAAAGAAAGATCTTACAATAACACACATGGCTTGCCAAGAAGGTTTTTCATCAAATAGGGCTCCATTGTTTTATGGGACTAACTATGCTTTCTGGAGCATAAGGATGTGAACCTATTTGATGGCACATGGCTATGATATATGGCAATCCATTGAGGATGGGTTCACACCACCTACAACTCCTCCAACATATCGATATGGCAAGAAACCATTTGAAAATAATGCCAGGGCAATGAATGCAGATGCAATATTAAGTGGGTTATGTGAATCAAAGTTTGTGAAATTCATGCATGCACCTTAGCAAAATAAATATCAGACAAGTTACAAAGAACATATGAAGGAGACGACAAGGTTCAAATGGAAAAACTTCAAATCCATAGGAGGAATTTTGATGTTTTAAAGATGAAATATGAGGAAGATATTGCCAAATATCTACTTTGCATTGATGAATTTGTCAACACCATTCATGGACTTGGAGAAAATATTGAAGACTAATATTATTTAGAAAATATTAAGGTCACTTCCTATGAGATTTGATGCAAAAGTTTTAGCGATTGAAGAAATGAAGGATCTTAAAACCTTAAGCATGGATGAGCTACATGGAATTATCATAGCCTATGAGATGAGTACTGAAAAAGATAAAACATACAAATGGTAGGTTGTGTTTAAAGATTCAAAGAAGACAAAGAATATAGAACCAGAGTCAAGTGAAGAATCAAGTAGTAGATAAGAAGCTAACTTTGTGTGAAGAAATAAGAAGGATCCAAGAAAACACAAAGTTATGCATTCTATGAAATGTTTTAATTGTGGTAAAATTTGTCACTATGCATATAATTACCCACAAGATAAAAGTAGTAGCAGTGAAGAAGAAAAGGAATACAAGAAAAAGAAAGAATGAAAATTTATCATGAAAATAAAAACATGCATGGTCAAAGTAAGCATGAGAATAATATCTTTTAAAGACATAAGATGATTCTTTATGTTGAGGAAGCAAGTAGTTGTTCCAACAGTGATGAAAACCTCTCCAATAGTGAAAGATAAGAGATCCTATTTTTGGTCATAGAGGAGAAATAATATGCTTTTGTTAACAAAAATCAAGAAAACAAAGATATAGAAAATGAAGAGAATGCCATAGTTGACATAGAAGAGGAAATTTTTGTTTATCTTGAATATTTGAAAAGTCTTAGAAATAAAAACTCAAGATTGAAGATTCAAGTACAAGAGAATGAGGAGACAAAGGAAAATATTTCGCAAGAACTCACCAACTTAAAGGTGAAAATTGAAGAGGCAAAGCGAATTGAAGAAGATATGGCTAAGTAGTTAAAGGAAAAATATTTGGAATGTGAAAAACTATAACATGAGGTTGTCTCTCTAAGGAAGGAAGTTAAAAAATCTAATGATAAGCTACAAAAAAATATCAAGTTTGAAAAAAGAACAATAATTTTGGATGATATTATCAAAACACAGAGATCTCTGGTTATAAATATTGGACTTGGTTTTGGAGAAGGTTAAAATAAAAAAATGGGGAGTCAAACTCAAAAGGAACAGAGGCATCAAATAAAATAATTAAAGAAGAACCTAAGACCTATGCTAATGTGTTGAGAAGTGGAAGCATCAAGAAGGAAGAAAACAAAGCATCATCATGGACCAAGGTCCATCACTAAAACAACAATTAGATAACCATATGGTCATATCCTCCAAGTAAATCAAACATGTTTCAATATTTCTTTCATGCTTATTGCTTTTAATGTCACAAATTTGGTCATAAAGCTACACATTGCAGGGTCCATGCTAAAAATAATTTTGGTTTCACCACGAGGAATTTCAATTAATTTGCACCTCTCATGGACTACAATATCATATGCTACAAATATAGTAATTTTGGGTATACATCTAGATAATGTAGAACATTTTTCCCTAAACTTTTGAAGTCAAGAAAAAAAGAGGATGGCCAAATTTTGTAAAACCAATTTTGTAACTATATCTTTCAATGGAATCAAATTTATTCATAAATGCTTTTTAGTGTGATATTGTTACAAAGAAAAAATTAATATTTGAATTTGAACCATTAATGACATGATATGATAAATTTATACATTTTGATCCATGTTATAACTACACAAAGCATTGTATTTTCCTCTAAAATCTACCACCACCTAAGTGACACTACGTAATATTTAAACATTTTCCACTGTTGCACTATGTATTAAAACGTGCTATCAATAAAACTTATCCCTATCATGCTATATTGATCATCCAATTAGACCAAATCCAAACCCCTTTAGTGCATGAGAAATATCAAAAAAATCACATAGAAGGAACTGGCCCTATATTAACCTAGCAACTACTTGTGTATCCTAGTACTTAACATTATTTCCATCCTAATCATAAATTATATAAATGTAATATTTGATTGTTGTCACAAGGACAGACAATCAAGTAGAATAGAATATTTAATATAGGTATTTGATCCAGTCAAGGGTAGTTGGTATTCAAAGCAAAATTATTAAAATAAACCACCAGAGGAGAAACCAACATAGTCCTCATGTTTTTTATATGATATAAAAAACACTCTGCAAATGATATTCTTTATACCCTTCATTCTTTGATATCTATATATTCTTTAGAAATATATACCATAAATATTTTTAATGTCATGTACATAAAGACTCACCCAACAAGCTACCATCCTCTTATCGACATATACCGCTACCATGTGTTATTACTATGACCGCCTCTATAACTATGTATATATCACTCACTAATGCTTCCCTAATTAAACTCAAATCACCTATTGCCACCTCCATGTCTCTGTTCAAATTCGTTCATGGATGCCTCCCCTATAGCCACTATCCTTTACTATATTCATAACATCAAACAATGGTACAAATGAAATATTGCATTCTAGTATGCAGTAACATCATGTTAATAGTTATCATGTTCACCATCTCTAATTCACATTGTTGTATTATTACCATGTATTATTGTGTTGGAAAGTTATAATCTACCACTAAAATCGTGTAATTTCAAATATTACCATACTAATGAGTATAATTAAGTAAATCTACTAGTAATTCCATCACCAAGATACTTTCATCATGCACTGCTTTTTTTAATCCATTTATGAAGAAATTTGATTCCATTAAAGAAATTGTGCTAGAGCATCCTATTGCAGTAAAAATGAGTCGGTCCCACCAAATTTCATCGTAGCAGCTAAAAACCCATAAGATAAAATAATATCAAACTCCAACAAATACGTTGAAGAAGGTCACTTTTGACCCCAAAACAATAGAGTCTCGTACTGTAAAAATGATCCCCCAGGTCTAGAAGCCTCAAGGAGAAATAACCCCAACTGATTACACTTATGAAGTCATTACAGAGGACCTAAGGAAGATTTATACTATGAATAATATGGGGAATATACAGGTGGATATGAGATCTCTTTACCTACATGATAACCATTACAAGAAAAGCATTTTTGAGACTGAGGTGAAGATTGCTGAATTAAACGAATCTCTAGCCAAAAATAGAGTACAACTAGAGACAGTGAGATCATAGGTAGAGCATTGGCAGAAAAGAGTAAAAGAGTTGGATAATGCAACCAAGGGATACCAAACAACTTGGGTAGGAGCAGAGAAGCAAGTGCAAGCATTGGTCGTTCAACCTGAAGCTTTACAAAAATAGTTGGTCGAAAAAGCCACATAGTCAGTGGGCTTCTCCAAGGAGAAAATCAAAGAAGCTCACTGCCATTTAACTAAATATTGTGTGACATTGGTGGTAGATTCACTTAGGGTTCTGTTGTGGCTGATCCACAACGTACCCCAAAATTGGGGACCCACCTTTTTGCATGTGTTCCAAGAAGACCAAAGTGGCCCATAGGCTAAAGTTCAAAGAAAAAAAGCAAAACACCACAAGGAGAAAAAGTGTCTCGATATCGCGACATGTTGCACCATCGTGGCCAAAAAAGAAAAAGTGTCACGATATCACGACATGTTGCACCATCGCGGCCCAAAAAGAAAAAGTGTCGCGATATCGCGACATGTTGCACCATCGCGGCCAAAAAAGAAAAAGTGTCACGATATCGCGACATGTTGCACCATCGCGGCCCAAAAAGAAAAAGTGTCGCGATATCGCGACATGTTGCACCATCACGGCCAAAAAAGAAAAAGTGTCGCGATATCGCGACATGTTGCACCATCGCGGCCCAAAAAGAAAAAGTGTCACGATATCACGACATGTTGCACCATCGCGGCCCAAAAAGAAAAAGTGTCGCGATATCGCGACATGTTGCACCATCGCGACCCAAAAAGAAAAAGTGTCACGATATCGCGACATGTTGCACCATCACGGCCCAAAAAGAAAAAGTGTCACGATATCGCGACATGTTGCACCATCGCGGCCAAAAAAGAAAAAGTGTCGCGATATCGCGACATGTTGCACCATCGCGGCCCAAAAGAAAAAGTGTCACGATATCGCGACATGTTGCACCATCGTGGCCCAAAAAGAAAAAGTGTCACGATATCGCGACATGTTGCATTTCATGGCCAAAGGAAGAAAAAGCACAAAGGAGGAAAAAGTGTCGCGATATCGCGACATGTTGCTTCATCGCGGCCAAAATAGAAAAGTGTCGCGATATCGCGACATGTTGCATCATCGCGGCCAAAAGAGAAAAGGTGTCGCGATATCGTGACATGTTGCATCATCACGGCCAAAGGAAGAAAAAGTGTCGCGATATCGTGACATGTTGCATTCATCACGGCCAAAGATAGAAAAGTGTCGCGATATCGCGACATGTTGCATTTTCACGGCCAAAAGCAACAAAATACGAAAGGGGCCAAAAGTGTCGCGATATCGCGACATGTTACATTTTCACGATTCAAAAGGGGCAGGCAAACAGAGAAACAAGAAGCGTCACGATATCGTGACATGTTCCATTTTTGCCAAGGTAACAGACCTGCATAGTGACGTGGACATAAGGACAAAATCCAATGAAGAAGACAAAGCGTTACATAAGGAATATTTAATGATTTGAAATCATTTAAGATGGTCGTTACACATGGAGGGAAATGGACGCAAGCCCATGTGGAGAAAACGCAACGAAGGGCCACAAAATGGAAAGCAAAGCACACGCATACAAGGGAAGGTGAAATGAACAGTCAGGGAAGGTGAAACGAACAGCCATCGGCAAATGAAATGAACCGTCAGGGAAGGAGAAACAATGTTTTCACAAGTTTAAATACGCCATTCAAAGAGGCCAAAAGGGGGAGGAACTTTTCAGAGAAGATTGCAGTAATGAAGGCAAGGCCTTAGCATTGGGTTTCTCTGGATATTTTCTTCCACATTGGACTGGTTTTTCTTCTTCCACGAAAGGGTTGGAAACTGCTACGAGCAGAGTTGCAGAGCTGAAGGCGAAAAGGCCATTCCGGGCCTGTTTGAGTTGTTTTCCTTCCACAGATTGGTTTGGGAAAACCAAAAATTTTGCTATTGTAAAATGACATATTTTTAATGCATAAGTTTTCAGAAATTTGCATCTTGTGGGCAAGAAAGAAGGAGATTTTCTTTGCATGCTATGGATTTAATGTTTATTCTTTCATTCTTTTCAGATTTTGAATTTATAGATAATGTTGATGCCATTTTTTTGGGTTACATTAGGCGAATATTTGAAATCTGAATTTTATTTCGTACCCTAGGAACCAACACTTAGCTTATCCGGATTGTGCTTGTTTTGCAGGTCCAATAGGTTAGGTTGCATGCACGGAGACCTCACATCTTCGGTTTTGTCGAAATAGGATAGCATCATACTGAATGCATTTTATTTTCAGCTTTTTGCATTTCATTTTCATTTTCTGCATTTTATTCAGGCATTAAAATAAACATTTAAAAAATTCAAAATCCAAAAAAAACAATGAACAATCACTAAAGTTTCATGGTGAAATAAACCAACATTGCCCCTTGTTTACAGTTACTTGCAATCACTAAGGTGTTCCAAGCATTTAAATTGAATATCTTTATTTGAGATTACTAATACACATATGCAAATGCTAATACAACGGAGACCTTGGAGAAGTTGTTTGTTTAACTTCTTTGCAAGAGGGGATTTGGAACCCAAATCCTAAAGGAGAGTGTACTTTCACAACCGGGTGAAAATACCACTCAACAAATTGGCGCTAGAAGGAGGGCCTAAACTGGTTTATTTCAGTATGATTTAAATGCTATAGGGATTTAAATTTTGAATATTTCATGCCCTATTGATTATTATCTTTAGCCCTCTTTTAACAATACAACCTTGTAGTGTTAAAAGGAGGACATGAATTGCCATGCATTGTTCTAACGCTTTTGATTGTTCATACAGGAATAATGTGTTTTGGTTTGTTTTAAAATAATAATAATAATAATAATAATAATTTCTTGACTAACGAGGTTGTCTCCATGCAATTACTTTCATTTGATTTTAATGGATACATCTCTTGGTTGATGCTAACATGATTATTCATACGTTACATGTTTGATATTTGCTAGTCATTTCATGCTTATTTGTAAGGAATTATTTTGTTTAAAATGTAGTTGTTGTCGGTATTATGCTCTTCACTTGCGTGTAATGCGATCTTGTGAATCAAAAAGCCTACAACACTAGGAGTATGCTCTTCACTTGCGCATATGCGATCTGGTGAATCAGAAACTAATTTACATTTTTAGAATATTGCTTTGTCATGGTTCCTTCTTTTATTCATGACTAACAAATTGGTTTTGAAATTATTCTTTGAGTTTCATTAATGGCTACAACTGCAGGAACGTGGTATGGGATACATGGTAATCCTTTGAACATTAGTGGAGATTCTCATGATTTACCCAAGAATGTAGAAAAACGTTTGCCCAAATTTAAACACAATGGTCCAACATTAGCCGAGGAACATATTCAAGCCTATGTGGATATCCTAGTTAGATGGAATGTCGAACATGAGGATGTGGCATGTAGAATGTTTCCTGGAACCTTAGATGAGGTGGCATATGATTGGTACATCAATTTACCCACTGGTTCTATTACATCTTGGACTCAATTGAAAGATGAGTTTATCGATCAATTTAGGTTGCTCATTGACCCTCTCACGATATATCAACAATTTATTGCTTGCAAAAGAGAACCTAATGAGCCAGTGAGAAGTTTCAACTTGAGGTTTCGAAAGCTTTATGCGAGATTAATTTCTCCCTATACTATTGATGAAAGTGGTGCTCTTCAAATATACTTTCGAGCATTGGATCCATGGTGTGCCATATTTGTTAGGATGAATCCTTTGGTTACTGATCTTGCATCGGCCTACACAGAAGCTATGATTGTAGATCAACAATTGAGGCCACAAGGTTATGGAATGGAGCAATCAACTATGGTAGGACAACTAGGGGCTTGCAATCAAAGCTCGATGGTAAATCAAGCATGGGCACAACAAAATTTGATATCAAATGTTTTTCCCTACAATCAACTTTATCCTACCATACCAACTTATGCTCCCACATGTGCTTATACAAGTACTTCCACCCATCTAACTATGCCTCAATTAGAAAATTATGTGGTCAGTCATGGAACCATTGCAACAAATGTTCAAGCTTTGTCCGTGGGTATCAATCCAACTAATCCTACTACTTCTACCACTCAACCCAAAGAGTTCGCATCGGAAGTAAAAGAGCAAAAGAAAGTGGTTAAGAAGGTATGTAGGCATGTTCCACCACAAAAATGAGCACATCAATGTGTGCATCCAAATCATCCTAGGAAGAAAATTCATAATGCCGATCTTAATGATGTTTCATGTTATGCTTCTTCAAGCGATACAAGAGATTTTGAGGTGACTCACGTTGAAGTAAATACCTATTCGAAAAATCTTGAAGAGCATGAAGATTTTGGAGAAGAAATTCTATGGATGGGTAACAAGGAGTTGGAATCAAATGATCACCATCTTGTTTTGGAAAAGAAATATCCAGAATCATTACCCAAAAAGGAGGATTTGGATGAACAAACTCATGTGGACATGATTTGGTCAGATGTATTTGCAAAGGATTGGAGCAACTATATGACACGGAATTCAAAAATCGATCCCATTGTAGAAGCTCCTAAGTCATCACAAGTGGTTGAAAATGAATCTAAAATAAAATCAACAAATGAAGTTGAAGACATAATCGAAGTTCACCACTTGTTCTTGAAAGACACTTTGGATGATGCTCTCGAAAGTGATGACCAAGAGGATCCACACCTTCCAAATTGTGATAAAATTGAATCATGGGTTACAAATCTGGATTATGATAGCTTTACCAATTTGAATTCAAGAAATAACCCACTTTTGGAAATAACTGGACCATCTAAGGAGGGTGAAGATGAATTGGATGAGAAACAGGTTGATGAATCAGAAGATGAAGAAGAAGTACTTGAACGTCACAACTTGAACTTGGAAGATGATTACTATGATTCATGGAAGAAATGGGAAGAATATTATCAATCTGAATCTTCTAACAAACTTGTTGTGTCAATTAATATGCAGGATAACTCAATTGCTTCCTCACATGAGGATACTATAAATCCTGTACAATTTGAGAAAGTTTTGGAAGAGGAATTCGAATCTCATCAAATTTTGGAACATGATAAGGATTCTACAACCATGAATCAAGAAAGAGAGTCACTTGCTTTAGATTCCTTTGAAGGAAAAGAAATTGAAAATCTTGATCCACTTACTTGTGCTACAATGATTATGCCATTTCAAAATGAGAAAATTACAAAACCTAAATCATTTGGGTTTGATATCATTGATGATCCAATTGAAAATCTCACGTTACCCAAAACAACCCAAGTGATTGATCATGGAAATATGTTAGTTAACCCACCCCTAGATAGACAAGACTTATGGTTTGAAAGGGATGGACATGTGTTCAATTGGGTACCTAGGTTTGGTGCCTTTGATAAACAAATCATGGAGAAAGAACAAGTGCTACATTATGATGAAATGCTATTGGAGGTGAATGAAGAACAAGAATTAATTTCTAGCCACACCTTTGATAACATTACTTTAATGAATGAAAAGGAACTTGATGCATTTAAATTGCTAAATCAAATTCATCAACAATTAATTCTTGAACCTAGGATAAAAACTCCTAATGATCCCAATTTACTAAATATCCTAGATGCTTGCAAAGGTTTGCAGAAATTTGATTGGCCGAAAAACTTGGAAAATGAATTGGCTTTAAAATGTTTAGAAATAGGCTCTTACTTACAAAGTTTCATTTCGGATAAAGAAAGCCTAGTTCTAAATCATGAATGGAATTATGGAATTTGCACCTTAAAGAATAGACAAGAAAGAATTGAAAATCAACCATTGTCTAATCAATTTGGTAATTTGAATCTCACCTGTGATAATACTAATGGAACTAAATCTAATTGGTGGGGTGAGAGGGGAAAGTTGAAGTTGGTTGCATTGTTTGGTCTAGCATTGTTCTTGTTTGATTCCTTCCAAACTTGGTATGTGTATCACGTCATATGTCTTTTAAAGAATTCTAATCAGGTTTGGGATCCGGGAAAATGATAATCCAAACTTTGCACCATCTTGTATTATATTGTACATTTGTATATACTGTTGGTTTTTGTGTTTTGGTTTTGGATTGGATCTCATTTTGGTTTTAAGTTTTGTGTGTTGGTCCTTTGGACGCTTTTGGTTTGTCTTTGAAAAAAAAAAAAAAGCGAGATGTCAACTTATGTCCTTATGAATGTTGACTAAGACTAGGAGAATATGAAACATCGGAATTGTATTGCGGAAAGCTCCACGAGTATCGCAAACACATTAAAGAATATCGTTTGGAACTTGTGATGCATGAAGTTGTCAGTTTTATAAATTATGGCAAAGTAGGTGGTATACTCCATCCGCATTTCAAAAGGAGCAATGCATTCATATCTCATGTTACATTCCGCATTGCATATACATTTCATCTCGGTTGCATCTTCATTTCATGTACAATCATTGAAAAGGTGTCGAATCCTCTTAGGGTTATTACATAACATATATTAAAAGGATCCTAAGGTTGGGAACTGATGCCCGAACTATCTTGAACCAAGCACGTTCTACGCATATTAAAGAGGATCTTGAGCAAAATGGTCAAAACCATACTTGGAAGAAAAGGTGAGGCGAAAGGAGTATTTCGTGTCTGTCCTATCATGCAACATAATCCTTAAAACAGTGGTTTTTACCACTCCCATAGTGCTTAAAGCCTAAAATCGGAGTAGTAAGGATAGGGTTAAATCCTCATCGAACTTAGGTTGAGGATCCGATTCCCCAAAGCTCTGATTTGACCTTCATGGAGTAGTAAGGATAGGGTCTAATTCTCATCTCGCTTAGGTTGAGAATCCGATTCCCCAAAGCTTCTATTTTGCCCACTCAAGAACTTGAAATTCAAAAGAAAATATTTTTCATTTCTTTATTAATATTGGATTGGAAGGATCGTACTACATGTCCCTTGCAAGGATGGGTAGTCATCCCCAAGGTCCAAGAAATCAAAGTAGAGCCAAATCATGGATTATGGGGTTAATCTCCACCGGGGCTATAGATGCTTGGCTGGCAGTGGAGTATGCTCATGCATGGCAACATGTCTTGTCTAAAAGCAAGACCACTGACTGCTCAAACGGATAGGCTAGCCTGATAGTTTCATCCATAACAAGTTAAATCATTTTGTTCAAGATGAGGTAATGAACTCCGGATCAAAGTAGTAAGGATAGGATTAAATTCCCATCTCGCTTAGGTTGGGAATCCTATTCCCCAAAGCTCTGATTTCACTTACACTTGCACATGGGTTCAAGATGGTAGTGACACATAACCAACTTTGGGGATCTAGTAAATTAATTCAGTATACATATTTTTGGTCCTAAGAGGGTTTGACAGTTTTAATATGTTTGTTCATGATGCTTGAAGGTCTGAGCCTTTGCAAAGCAGGTTGTTATATCTCTAGCATCTTCATCATACATCAAATCCTGCACAAATCATTCATAGCCTTGCATACGAATCATAAGTGAAACTGACAATGGAATGTTGATCAAGTTTCAAATGATAGGGAATGAAGCACATTGCACACACCGAGATGATGCTTAATAATTCTAATGCTTCATGTACTTCTCATCTAGTTTTATTCTTAGGATATTTGTTGACGCTTGTATTTGAGTCTGTGTGTTTTCAGGTTGAGTTCTCACCGAAATGCTCGGGAGCATTTCCCAATAGAGTCACCATTTGTTGTGGCTGCTCCACAACGTACCCCAAAATTGGGGACCCACCTTTTTGCATGTGTTCCAAGAAGACCGAAGTGGCCCATAGGCTAAAGTTCAAAGAAAAAAAGCAAAACACCACAAGGAGAAAAAGTGTCGCGATATCGCGACATGTTGCACCATCGTGGCCCAAAAAAAAAAAGTGTCGCGATATCGCGACATGTTGCACCATCGCGGCCCAAAAAGAAAAAGTGTCATGATATCGTGACATGTTGCACCATCGCGGCCAAAAAGAAAAAGTGTCACGATATCGCGACATGTTGCACCATCATGGCCAAAAAGAAAAAGTGTCGCGATATCGCGACATGTTGCACCATCGCGGCCAAAAAAAAAAAGTGTCGCGATATCACGACATGTTGCACCATCACGGCCCAAAAAGAAAAAGTGTCACGATATCGCGACATGTTGCACCATCGCGGCCAAAAAGAAAAAGTGTCACGATATCGCGACATGTTGCATTATCGCGGCCCAAAAAGAAAAAGTGTCGCGATATCGCGACATGTTGCACCATCACGGACAAAAAGAAAAAGTGTCACGATATCGTGACATGTTGCATTATCGCGGCCCAAAAAGAAAAAGTGTCGTGATATCGTGACATGTTGCACCATTACATCCCCCAAAGAAAAAGTGTCGTGATATCGCGACATGTTGCAGTTTCGTGGCCAAAGGAAGAAAAAGTGCAAAGGAGGAAAATGTGTCACGATATCGCGACATGTTGCTTCATCGTGGCCAAAATAGAAAATTGTCGTGATATCGTGACATGTTGCTTCATCACGGTCAAAATAGAAAAGGTGTCGTGATATCGCGACATGTTGCATCATCGCGGCCAAAGGAAGAAAAAGTGTCGCGATATCGTGACATGTTGCTTCATCGCGGCAAAAATAGAAAAGTGTCGCGATATCGCGACATGTTGCATTTTCGCGGCCAAAAGCAACAAAATATGGAAGGGGCCAAAAGTGTCACGATATCGCGACATGTTACATTTTCGTGATTCAAAAGGGGCAGGCAAACAGAGAAACAAGAAGCATCGCGATATCGCGACATGTTCCATTTTTGCCAAGGTAACAGACCTGCATAGTGACGTGGACATAAGGACAAAATCCAATGAAGAAGACAAAGTGTTACATAAGGAATCTTTAATGATTTGAAATCATTTAAGATGGTCGTTACACATGGAGGGAAACGGACGCAAGCCCATGTGGAGAAAATGTAGCGAAGGGCCACAAAATGGAAAGCAAAGCACACGCATACAAGGGAAGGTGAAATGAATAGTCAGGGAAGGTGAAACGAACAGCCATCGGCAAATGAAACGAACTGTCAGGGAAGGAAACAATGTTTTCACAAGTTTAAATACGCCATTCAAAGAGGCCAAAAGGGGGGAGGAACTCTTCAGAGAAGATTGTAGTAATGAAGGCAAGGCCTTAGCACTGGGTTTCTCTGGATATTTTCTTCCACATTGGACTGGTTTTTCTTCTTCCATAGAAAGGGTTGGAAACTGCTGCGAGCAGAGTTGCAGAGCTGAAGGCGAAAAGGCCATTCTGGGCCTGTTTGAGTTGTTTTTCTTCCACAAACTGGTTTGGGAAAACCAAAAATTCTGCTATTGTAAAATGACATATTTTTAATGCAGAAGTGTTCAGAAATTTGCATCTTGTGGGCAAGAAAGAAGGAGATTTTCTTTGCATGCTATGGATTTAATGTTTATTCTTTCATTCTTTCAGATTTTGAATTTATAGATAATGTTAATGCCATTTTTTTGGGTTACATTAGGCGAATATTTGAAATCTGAATTTTATTTCGTACCCTAGGAACCAGCACTTAGCTTATCCGGATTGTGCTTGTTTGGCAGGTCCAATAGGTTAGGTTGCATGCAAGGAGACCTCACATCTTCGGTTTTGTCGAAATAGGATAGCATCATACTGAATGCATTTTATTTTCAGCTTTCTGCATTTCATTTTCATTTTCTGCATTTTATTCAAGCATTAAAATAAACATTTAAAAATTTCAAAATCCAAAAAAAACAATGAACAATCACTAAAGTTTCATGGTGAAATAAACCAACATTGCCCCTTGTTTACAGTTACTTGCAATCACTAAGGTGTTCCAAGCATTTAAATTGAATATCTTTATTTGAGATTACTAATACACATATGCAAATGCTAATACAACGGAGACCTTGGAGAAGTTGTTTGTTTAACTTCTTTGCAAGAGGGGATTTGGAACCCAAATCCTAAAGGAGAGTGTACTTTCACAACCGGGTGAAAATACCACTCAACAGGTTCTATTGTACATTCATGAGGCCTGGATAATAATTTGTATTGGTGATCAGACCTTGGAGTATGTCGAGGAGCATCTAGAAACCATGTTGGAGATGACACTAAAGATTCAAGAGTTAGCTCAGTCTAACTTCCAAGTTAATACACTAAGTGGGATAGATCGTTCTTGGGATAGCACCAGGATTATGTTGCGCAACTTCTTTTTTATATTGTATCCAGCTAGAGAGGGCCAAAAACTAGCTACTATGTTTTAGAAGGATCATTGCATTTCACTAGTTTATTTTGAGGCTCTAGCTAATGTTGGGTTCCTAAAATTCACTGATGATTAGGGGGAGATATTTCTAAAGAAATAATTGAAGGTAGCTTGGTGAAATTTTTCCAAATATACTTTAGAGATTGATAGTTGGAAGGAGCCAAACACATAGGAACAAGTACTGACGTGCATGGAGAGGCTCACTCACATCAAATCATTTCTATTGGATTTCATTCAGAGAGCTAATTGCATCATCCTAGACCATGTCGATATGTTACACTTTGTCATTGATTCACTTCAGTATCCTTCAAATTAGTATATGAGGTTACCAGTGCAAGTCTCACCAAGAAAGAAGCACAAGCATGGGTGAAAGTAGAGTAGAAAGAGGTATTAAAAGAGTAGGAGAAACAAGAACAAGAGAAAAGAAAAAAGGAGATTTTTGAATCAAATATAACACCTGATGCAACTAGTGGAGGTGATAGCTAAGCCCAACGGATAAAGGATTGGGGTTGATTGCATCCATATGAGCTGAATACCTTGAGAGCCACCAAAAGTGTTGGCAGTTTTGCCACACTAAATTTTGATTGTAAAAATTTGAAGAGTATAATATGAATGGTGCAGTCATTTTGATTTTACTATTTTTATGTAATATTTTTGTTTTCCTCCTTGAGTGATTTTATTAAATAAATAAGATTAACTTCATCCCTGAAAATACATAGTAAAAATTAATGAAAATTGTGGAAAAAATATAAAAGGAAGAAATGTATGGCAAGGAACGTCTTAGGATCTGAATCAAAGTTGCATTAAAATAATACACATACAATCCATAGAAAGTAGAGAAAACAAAGAAAATGCTAATGAACCCAAGGATTTTCTTGTATTCCTATTATGATAATAGAGCTTATAGAGACCAATGCCATACAAATTCGAAATTCCCCCTCAAATACCATGTTTCCCATTTTCCTATCGAGAACCTCCTATTTCAAATTTGAATTTTAGGGGCAAACTTAAAAAGGCCATATCTCATTGTTCATTGCTCGAAATGACTATTGGTGCATGTTTTCAGAAATCTCATGAAGGGGTTTACAACCTTGCATTGTGTTTGCACACAATACCATCATATTTCAGCCCTTAAAAAGGCCTCTAAGGTCTTCAAAATTGACCTCCAAGTTTTACTAGCAGGATAAATAAAAATTTCACTAGTTTTGATAGGGTAGAAGACCTTAAAATTTACATATCTCCTAAACTGCTTAGGATATTTACAAAATGAAACAAATATAATTTTTTGTGATGCAAGATCACTCTTACACTGTTGGATGCTCCTACATCAAGATCAAAGGATTAATGAAAATGAACCAAGGCTTCAACAGGTATTATTAAAATAGAAAGTGCCATTGAAAGATAAGGGGAAGAAATTGTCACCCTAGGTAGGGGTGAAAATCATTTTGACCATTTTGGGGTGAAAATGCCATGTTAAGAAGATTTCATCCAAGTGAGAAGAAGGCAAGATTTTACAAAGTGGAAAAGGGAAAAAATAATGAATAAAAACTAGTCAAAGTCAAAGTCACTCCTGGGGGGTGAAAATAATTTTCACCCTTCTTTAGGGTGATTTCCAAATAAATACGTTCTACAATGAAACTCAAGTAAAACGTGTGCCTAGTGAATTCAAAGTCAAAATCACCTCTAGTAAGGGGTGAAAATCATTTTTACCCCTCTTGAGGATGAAATCCAAGTTGAAGATGTTTTTTGGAGCTCAAATTATGAAGTGACATCATTTGGGTGAAGGTTACTCCAGTCAAAGTCAAAGTGAATTTAAGGTAGGTACCTTCCAATGTAATTTTACCCCATCTTGAGTAGAACATTAATTTCACCTAGTTTGGAGCAAAAGCCCTAAAACAGTATCTTTATAAACTAGTCAAAATCAAAGGCACCCTAGGTAGGGGGCGAAAATCATTTTCATCCCTCTTGAGGGTGAAATCAATTATTTTCACTTGTTTTCTTGTAAAAGTCATTTCTATTCTATTTTTTAGGCAAAATTAATCAAGAGTGTGAAAGCATGTTGATAGGCGAAAATACCAAATAGCATGAGAAAAATTAATTTTTACCCCTTCCTTTTGGCAATGTGTTTTTTTGAAGGTGCCACTGTTGCTAATATACTTCAGGAAAGAGAAAATACTGGTGGAATTTAATTCTTGAAGAAATGAAATTTATGTTTCCTTATTTCCTACTGAAGAGATACCAAGTTTAAATGCTACATCCCAGATTTTTGTGTGATCCTATTTATTTTTGAGGTGCCCTCCATTGATTTTATTCCTTCTTGAAAAAATTTAATGTTCATTGGGTCTCCACTGGTGAGGGTAATATTTTGAGGTGTAAAGTGATGGAATGGTATCTAGAATTTAATATCCAAGCTCCTTTTTATCATGCGATATTATTGAGTTTCAATTCATCGATGCCTAGAACATTTTTTCTATTTTCCATATCTAATGATTTCCTAGGTGTATTCCATGAAAATTTGATCATCACTTCCTGAAGAATGTTATGATTTGAGCATTGCCATTACCGAGGAGAGAATTGCTCTGGCTAGTCTTTGACTAGCTAATATTTTGTTTTAATTTACATTTAATTTTAGAGGTAAAATCCTCTATAAATACTAAGTATTTTGATGTAAAAAAAGGAGGATAGACACACTACAAAAAAATACTGAGTTTTCTACATCAATATAAAGACATTCAACTTCTGGTTCCTTGAGTAGTTTGGTGTTTGATCACTTTCTGCTTATCATTTCTGATTACATTTATGTTGATTATTAGCTAAATTTAAATTTTACATCTAAATTTAATTTCTTATAAGTAAATGAATACTAAAATGCTTCTTGGAGGTTATCTCTGCAAACTGTGAGTGGTTCCTATGTCTTTCTTTTTGTTGTATGCTAATTATACCTGATTTGGATTTCAGCTATTAGTTTATATCTGCTTAACATTTCAGGCTCATAGCCATATTTCTTGTTTCTTTTTTTCATTTCCCATATCTTTCCCATTACCCTAAGCTTTAAACCAAAATATATTATTAATGGAACTAACCCTCTTTGGATATTGACCCAAGCGACATCTCTCTCCTTTGGCCTTTCAATTTCGGTCAGGTCTAGGGTGCATATATTTTCTAAAAATAGATAACAAGAAGAAATGAAAGGTGAATGGTGATATAATCATGAAACCACTAGCAGATGGGGTTGAGTTATATTTTGAGCTTAAAGGGCAATCTGTCCCCTTAGAATGTGGATATTGGTACCCATATAAGTTTAAAGGGGTGCCCTCTCTTCTTCAAAATGGGAGAATCAAGTTATGGAAGGTCAATTGTCCTCTTGTGTTGAGGGCCATCAAATGTATGGAAGACCCATGACTCTGACCATTTCCTATGCTAGGGTGGCAGCACGGTCTAATTTTGTTGTTGAAAAGCATGTCTAGTATGACTTATTTTCTAAAAATCATAATATTTGGGTCCCTAGTGATACTCTCAGTATGGTCAGGGATGAAAATTTATGGGATCTCATCAATAAGTTCCAAGGTAGTAGGTCAGATTTGGAATCTATTTAGAAATGGGTATGGGACAAGTGGAAGTCCCTTGGGTCCATGAGTATCATGGTGATCCCTAAGTCCTTTCTCATTAAGCTAAATTATGTTGAAGACTCAAGGAGAATTTTAGGAGAGCCCCCTAGTTTTTTGGTAAGAGGAGTCTCTTCCTTAAAAAATGGGATACTGATTTCAATCTGCATACACAGAAATTCAATGTACTTCCTCTCTAGGTTAGTTTACTTAGGCTTCCAATGCATTTCTAGTTTTTGAACATTCTAAAAGGGATAGCTAGAGATATTAGATATTTGGTCTCCATTGATGTGATTAGATATTTGGTTTCAATGTTGGTCAGGTCTAGGGCGCATATATTATATTATTAGGTAGATTCATGACCATTAATATATATATTCAAAGGTTCCATCCAAGGAAATATTAGTTTCAATATCAACTTGTGCAACAACAATGGCCAAAATAAGAAAACAAAAAAGGAAACCTAGTTCAAGAAGTTCAAGAAATAGAAAATAAGTATGAAAATGAAATAAAAGCTCTTATGGAAAGAATTATAAACAATGAATGTAAATATCAAATTGAGGAAGAGTGTCACAATAATGGTATCACAAGTCATTTAGAAATTTCTAAAAGCACTGATGAATCTGATAACAAAGTAAAAGTTTCTAAAAAATAGATAACAAGAAGAAATAAAATGTGAATGGTGATCTAATCATGAAACCACTAGCATTTGGGGTTAAGTCATTTTTTGAGCTTAAATGGCCATCTATCCCCTTAGAATGTGGATATTGGTACCCATAGAAGTTCAAATGGGGACCCTCTCTTTTTCAAAATAGGGGAATCGAATTATGGAAGGTCAATTGTCCTCTTGTGTTGGGGGCCATCAAATGTATGGAAGACCCATGACTCTGACCATTTCCTATGCTAGGGTTGCAATGTGGTCTAATTCTGTTACTGAAAATTAGGTCCAGTATGACTTATTTTCTAAAAATCATAAGCTTTGGGTCCCTAGTGATACTCTCAGTATGGCCAAGGATGAAAATTTATGGGATCTCATTGGTAAGTTCCAAGGTAGTAGGTCAGATTTGGAATCTATTTAGAAATGGGTATGGGACAAGTGGAATTCCCTTGGGTCCATGAGTATCATGGTGATACCTAAGTCCTTTCTCATTAAGATAAATTATGTTGAAGACTCAAGGAGAATTTTAGGAGAGCCCTAGTTTTTTGGTAGGAGGGGTCTCTTCCTTCAAAAATGGAATATTGATTTCAATTCGCATACATAGAAATTCAACGTACTTTCTATCTAGGTTAGTTTACCTAGGCTTCCAATGCATTTCTAGTTTTTTAACATTCTAAAAGGGATAGCTAAATATATTAGAGATTTGGTCTCCATTGACGTGACTACTCTGCCTAAAATTTGGATGATCTAGGCCATGCTTTGTAGTATGGCCAACCTGGAGGCAAATATTCCAAACTCTATTGAGCTTATTTTGAAGTTGAGATCTTGGATTCAATTTTTGGTTTATGATAATAGGCCACCTCTAAAACAAGCTATTGGTGATCTTTCTCACAAAGATCATTCCTCTTGTGCTACCCCATGAAAGGTTTAGAAGCCCTCAAGTGTTAAAATAAAGGGGAAGAAAATCTAGGTTGTAAAGAAAAATTCATCCCATAATAGGAAGAAGATGTCTTGTGCTAGTAATCCCCCGCTGCCTCTTTATGACAAAATTATCCCTATTATCCCTTCTGGGTTGGACAGTCCTTGGGACCCTATCATGTAAAAGGATTCTTCATTGTTGGCCTAATTGGAGGATCAAAAGTTTGTATTGGGTAATGAATCTTCCTCCTCCCCTTTTAATCTAACCAAAGTATTGGAAGGAAATTCACAATTGTAAGAGGAGGATATCATATCTCCTACCCAAAGAAATAAATTCTAGGGTGTGTTGCTTGCTAAGGTAAACCTTAGTGAACTGGTTCTATTTAATTTGTTTGATGGGTTGCAATTGGAAGATCTTATTTTGCTTTAATATATGCCCTCTAAGGTAAATAAATCCCCCTATCCTAAACCTTTAAGGGAAAATGGTACCCCTCATCCCAAAACTAGAAGCCATTTCAAGATCAAAATTGATGTGGGGATCAATAAAAAAGTGGGGAAACCATCAAAAAATTCTTGAAGGAAAAGGGAGGTGGATAGTGATATAGCCAATGGATCCCAATACCAGTTGAATATGGACCTACCCTTTATTTAGGAGGAAAACAACTAAAAATAGATGTCTTCAGACATTCTTCCCAGCTGGTGTCAAATGAGAAGATAAAATCTAAACTTCATAAATGAAGTTCCTATGCTGGAATGTCAAAGGATTGAATGGATCCTCTAAGATAATGTTATTTAAATCTCTTACAAGGGAGTATTCCCTAGACATATTCTTCATTTAGGAATCAAATATTGATAGGGAAAATATTGATTCTATGAAAGAATCATTATGGAAGGAGGTCAGTTTTACCACTTGCCCTATTGTAGGATCATATAGTAGTCTTTTTTCTTCTGGTAAACCATAAGGGTTGATGGTTTTGTTATATCCTCCTCTAAGAGAGTCATCAATATATTATTTTTCTATAAAAATTCTAGCTATAGGTGGGTAATGTTGAACATATATGCTCCTAACTTTGGCATGAGCAGAAAATATTTTTTGTCTTCTTTGTTGTAAATGAGAGAACATTTGAAGGAGGCATGGGTGATAATTGGGGATTACAATTCCTCACATTATCCAGGATTTCACAAATTTTGTTAGCCAAGAGGAACTGATGGACCTAGAATTTAAGGGAGCAAAATTCACCTAGATTAATAGGAGATTAGGGGATCAACTCATCATATCTAGATTGGATAGGGTTTTTCTATCAAAATAGGCTCTCCCATTTTTAGGGGATGCCACATTGAATTCCCTTCCTGTTGTGGGGTCTAATCACAATCCCCATTAGTTGGAGACTTACCACCAAGGTAAGTGCTTCCCTAGGCCTTTTTGCTTTGAGGCCATATGGTGCTTCCACTAGGATTTGGAAATAAAAATTAAAGAATGATGGTCTGAACCTATCTTGGGCACAAGAATATTGATAATTGTGAACAAACTCAAATTGATTAAGGGAAGGCTTAAAGTTTGGACTAAGGATGTATTTGGTGACATTTCTAAAAGAAATAATGATTTGAAAAATAACTTTTAGCTCTTGATGCAAATTTTGAAGCTAAGACTACATCAAGAAATTATAGAACCAAGGAGAAACAACTTCTTTCAAAATTTTATAACATTCCATCCATGAAAGAAATTATGTGGAGATAGAAATTGTGAGACCTATGTCTCAAATAAGGAGATATAAATACCAAGTTCTTTCATATCTCAACCTTGAGGTATATAAACTCTAATCTAATGCATGAAATTGCAAGGGATGATGGTTCCAAAGTGGTGGATTTATAGGATATTTATTCTAACATTATTGCATTCGTCGATTTATTTCTAGGTTCTAGATATGATAGAGATCAAGGGTCCCCTAGGTTCTTCAAGGTGTTAAGCAAGTTTGGTTTTAGCCAGAAGTGGATCAAGTTGATAAAATCTTGTGTTACTATTGCAAAATTCTTTGTTCTTGTTAATGGATCCCCTATTGGTTTCTTTCATATCCTCAGAATTCTCCATGAAGGTGACCTAATTTTTTCTTACCTCTTATTTTAGTGGTAGAGGCTCTGGGAAGAGCAATTTCTTTGGATCCTTCTATCACAGGAATAAACCTGGTGCTCACATAAGACTCTTTTTTACACCACCAATTTGCAAATGATATGCTTTTATAGTTTGTTGCTTTTATTGTGCAAGCTAGGTCTGTAAAGATAATTTTATCTACCTTTGAAATTACAGTAGGCCAAAACATCAATTTCAATAAAAGTTTATTATTTTTCTTGAACACTCCTATAGCTCACCAAAGGAAGATTGCAAATATTCTTAGTTTCAAAGTTGTATAATTCCCTACCACCTACCTAGGCCTCCTATTCATCAAAAGAATGCAAGGCTACCTCTAGGATCTAGTGATTGAAATATTGCAATATTGGCTAGCCAGTTGGAAAGGGGCCTTACTCAGTCAGGTAGGTAAAATTTTATTGGTTAAATCTATTCTTCAGAGCATTCTGATTTATTTCATGTCTATTTTCAAGCTTCATTCAAAAGTATTATCTAATTTGAATCGTATTCAAAAAGCCTTTCTTTGGGAAGGACTCCACAATCATAAAAAATTCCACCTTGTCTCTTGGAGCCAAGCCTGCATGAGTAAATTCAATAGGGTTTTGGGTCTTTGAAACCTTTTATTATTGAATGAAGCTTTGATCTTGAAGCAATATTGGAGGTTTTTAAAAGGCCAAATTTAGATTGGGTCAAAATCATTGCAGCCAAATATTTATATTTTTCAAATGGGCTATTATTTGTCTCCCTTCCCATGGAGGGTTCCACTTTTTGGTGAAGCATGCTCAAAATTATATTGAATATTATGATTGGATCCCATTGGCTAGTGGGAAATGGTAAATATATTGATTTTTGGTAAGATAAATGGTTGCTTGATTGGCCATTGATTTTGGAAGCTAATCTGGCGAAGGTAGAACCTCTTACTCATATATTGGGCTAGCTTAAAGTGAAGGATTTTATTTCTTCGATGTAGGGTAGACGTGTGTGTAAATCCATTCCTAAGCCTATTATCAATATGGAGGAAATAGAATCTTGGATGGCTATTTCTTAGTTTACTAACCTATAGGTTCTCAAGCAACAAGATACCAAAGACTCCTTAATCTAGGTGGGAGAGAGTGATGGCTCCTTCTCCGTTAAATCAACTTATTTTCTCATTGATGATAATCCTAGTCATTAGAATATTCCTAAAAAGGTTTGGATAAAGAATTTTATTGTACTCTTATAAAAAATGGGAATTCCATTTTACTCTTATTATTTATGATTTAGCCAATTAGTAGGGGTTTAATGATTAATTAGGGTGCTACTCATCTAAATTATGGTTGGTACTAAAATAAAGGAAAGGATTCACTAGTTTTGAATAAGAAGTAGTGTGGGAAATACATAGCTTGAACAACCTTGTTGATAAATATTAATTAAGTAAAGAATAACACCTACTAACTTACATGTATATTAGGGGTATAAAGAAGGTGAGAAAAATAGATTAGGCTAGCTCATCATATAGATAAGACAGATATATTAGGTTAGCTCACCATAAATATGATATAGATACCTAATATAGATCATAATTAATATGAGATAGATAGCTTAATCTAGCTCATCGTGTTAATGAGGTAAATAGATAATATTTCTCATAATCAATATGAGACAGATAACTTAGGCTAGCTTATCATCGGGATGAGATAGATAGCTAAGCTAGCTCATCATTGATATGAGATATATAGCTTATGCTAGCTCATCATGGAGATGAGATAGATAGCTAAGCTAGCTCATCATTGATATGAGATATATAGCTTAGGCTAGCTCATCATGGAGATGATATAGATAACTAAGCTAGCTCATCATTAATATGAGATAGATAGCTTAGGCTAACTCATCATGGAGATGAGATATATAACTAAACTAACTCATCATTAGGATGAGATAGATAGTTTAGGCTATCTCATCACTGAAATGAGATAGATAACTAAGCTAGATCATCATTGATATGAGATAAATAGCTTAGGCTAGCTCATCATAGAGATGAGACAGATAGCTAAGCTAGCTCATTTTTTAGATGAGATAGATATCTTAGGCTAATACATCATGGATATGAGAGAGATAGCTAAACTAGCTCATCATTGGGATGAGAAATATATTTTAGGTTAGCTCATTGTCAAAATAAGACAAATAGCTTACACTAGCTCATAATTGAGGTGAGATAAATAGTATAAGCTAGATCATTAGGAAGAATATGGGGATAGTTTGACTCATAGAAACACTAAAAAGTTAATATATATATATATATATACCTCTCTTTTGTTAAGGATGTAAATAATGGGATGTTACATAAAGTTCCTAAAGTTGACACATATCCTTATATCCGCAATATTCTTATATACTAGGGCCAAATTTGAAACCCATGTAGAGTGCTTATAGAAGATTCAATAATTTATTCTTCATTATTGTTTGAGAATATTACATTATTTGGCACATGCTAATGGACTCCCATAATACAATATAAATATCATATTAAGGTTTGAGTCTATAATCTAGGAGTGAGTTTTATATTTACTCTTTATGGAAGTGTCAATGTGGAGGATATGCACAAGTATCATGTATGTAAGACTGCAAGTGTGTAATGAGATAAAGTGCACAAGTGTCATGTAATTAAGTATGAAAATATGTAATGTGAGTATGTGCACAAGTTTCATATATTAAGTGTTTATGTAGAAGTGTAAATTTCATGTAAAAGAGTGCAACTGTCATACATTTAAGTGTGCATGTAAGTAGAGAGTAAAAAGTCATGTATACAAGTGGTAATATGAGAAGCCAAAGAACATGTGAGATTTGTCATATGGAGAGCAATAGGAAAGTACTTTAAGGGTCATTTTGTATAGTTATATTATGGATACAAGGCTCCATGTATTGTATCAAAGAAAAAGGATAAAAAAAATCATATAAAAGCATTAATAATATTAAATCTTGTATGCATATTTTGAGCAATTATATTGTAATTTTTCTTTATATTATTGCATGAATGAATTTTTCATTTATATTCATATTTGATATTATATTGAATGTTATTATTATTATTTTCATATTATATTTTAATTGCTCTTATATTTGAGACTACTCAAGATTTAGAATATTAGAATGTAATATAGTCCAGCTTAAAAGCCAGTAATTATTGCTTGTATTTTTGGATTCATAGGTTTTTGCTTTTACTTGAAGGCTTTGCATCAATATTCAATTTTACAGTATTCTCTATAATAATGCAATTATAAAAATTAATATCTTTGTATGACTAGACAATAATATATTTATACCTTCCATAGACCTCTTTGAAACAATCATTTTCTTCCTAAGTGCAATCTTTCCAAAGCAATGGAATATTACCTTTAGTTACCTTGAATAGGTGATATGGAGAAGACTTTAACCTAAGCCTACATATTTTTATACTATAATTAGGGTTAAATATGATTTCCAAAGTTATTAGACCTTTTGAAAACTAGTTTGATTTAGTTATATGACTCCATCCTTGATGATCCAATATTCATTCTTTTCTTCAATGTATTAATCCTCTATGATTAATAATTCTATGATTTGATTTTAATTTTTGAATACCTTCCAATTATTAGAGTTTCCAAGAACTATTTCTCTAAAAATTACATCTAATTATTTTTTTTTATCCCACATATCACTAGTGGGGTCAAATTTGTTGTTATCCCTACGATCTCATTTGCTTTTGTATTCAGCTCTCTTGAAATTATTTTGATTTTATATAAATTAATTTTTTTGATAAATTTCTAATATTGATGCTTATAAGACTTTGAGTGCTTTTCTTCATGGCATACTCAAAATTGACTTGATTTACAATTAGTTTAGAGTTTCCTTATATTGTTATATCTTTGATCCTCATGTTTTCTTCTTTTCTCAACCTAATATAGAGTGCTTCATATTGTGCCATATTATAATTATAATTAAATAATAACCTATAGGTATAGTGATTTTGTGCTTATTATAGGTTTATGAACTATAAATCAGACCCTAGTACATTCCTAGTTCTGACACCCTCAAATTACATAGTCCATATCTCATCATCTCTTGACTTATAAAAAAAAGATATTTGAAGGAGGTTCCATGATAATGTAGTTTTCTAATTTAATTGTTTCATACTCAACTTTCAGGTGTCTGTCATATTAAAATACATAAATTATCATGTCTACCTATTGACCTTAGTTTCCTTCTAGGTATTTATCATCTTCTATGAACTCTAACATCTCATTCTAGTTCACAATATTTTCATCCTCAAGATTGAGTAGAAGGTAGTGGTAAGGTGGTACATTCTTAATATTAATTATTTTCCTATATTTGGGTACTTTCATATGGGTATCATGCATTACCAAGTAACCATTCCTTGAAAAATTCTACACCCACTCTATAGATAATAACATCCAATATATGAGGGCAAATCCATGAGTATCACCTTGTGAACTACTACAATTTTTAATATCTAGCTATAGTCATGACTAGATCTATTGTTGTGCTTGCACATTACACCCTAGTCTAGACTGGGGACCTACTTTTTGAAATTTTTATGGGCCTTCTCTTGTTTTCTTGGGTTTATATGCAATTTTTAATCATGCCAAACTCAAGTTTTTAGTTGAAATATTTTTAAGTCTTTAAATCATGTTGTACATTGATCTTGTGGTGATGATTGTTACCATGATTGTATTTGTAATTTTTCTTCCAATAGATACTATCTGAAAATAGTTTTTTAGAAAGTATGATCTTGCATGGGCTCTAAGTTATTTGCCTTGCATAATTTGTCCAAGATGTTGCTACTAGGGTCACCCAGGAATTTTCTAGGAAATGATTGTGTGTCCATAATATAAGTGCAAAAGTTACCCCAATCATATGTTTGGCCATGTAAAAGGAAGTTAAAGAGCTATGCAAGTTCAATTTTCTAGCAACTCAAAATATTATGCAATTTTTGAAACCCTAGCACTCAAATGAAATAAAAATTTCATTTTCAGATTTAAAAAAAATCAATTCTGGACTATTCAAAATTAATTCTAAATAGTTTAAAGTTTTTTTTGGTAAGTTAAATAATTTCATTAAAGAGGGCATTTGAAAGGTGCCCTAACACCTTAGTACAACAGAATAGAAAACGGATGTGTCAACCACAAAAATACCATCCTTGAGGGGTGGAAAAAATAGAGGATAACAAAAATAGTCCAGAAACAAAAAATCAAAAACCCTAAAGGTTCAACAATAATAGCTCAAAAATAGTTTAGGTGATAAAAACCTCATCAATATCTTCATTTTTGGCTTCCTTGGCCTCTTCCTTAGCGAAATCCTTGAATATTTCCTTAGCAATCTCCACTACCTCATCCTCCTTTGCTTCAGAATTAGCAGTAGCATTGGATTTTGTAGGGGTATCTTCTTCAAATCTATCACAAAATAATAGGAGACTAAGAGCATTCCTATGCTCTTTCAACTATGAAATGGTTTCTCCAATAGCAGTCCAAGCAGTTTCCAAGTGAGAAATAGTGGATGACATAGTCTTGATAACGTACTTTTGTAGAAAATTTTCCATCGGGTCGTTAGGATCATCCTCGCTATCTTACTTCAGCTTGCCTGAACTCATAAGTTCTTTATTTTTTAGTCATTGAAAGCTCCTCATAATAGTAACCTCCACTTTGAACCTCTTTCTTGTGATATTAGGACCTTTTCGCTTGTCCTCCGACTTCTTTCTTTTGGATCCTCGCACTCTAGAATTTGGGGTGGAAGAAATGTCATCCTCGGTGTTGTTCTCTTGCATATCCTAAGTCACAATGTTACCCTTTGGAAACTTCTCTAACAGGAATGTGTACAACACCTTGAAGAGGCCTTGATGAGAAGGCCAAACAACTTCCAAAAATATGAGAATCATTTTTGGATAATTGAAAATTAACTCTAGGCATTTGAAAATCAATTATGGGCTATTGAAAATAATTTTTGGACTATTAAAAAATTAATTCCAAGTAGTTAAATTTATTTTCTGATCTATTGAAAATCAATTTTGGACTTACAAATTTTTTTTGAATGATTGGAAATCATTTTTGGCATGTGGAATTCATTTTTTTGAATGATTGGAAATCATTTTTGGGCATGTGGACTGAGTTTAAAATTTTATTTCCAGGCATATGAGAATCATTTTTAGATAATTGAAAATTAATTATAGGCATAGAAAAAATTATGAGCTATTGAAAATCATTTTTGGACTATTAAAAATTAATTCCAAGAAGTTAAATTTGTTTTTGAGCTATTGAAAATCAATTTTGGACTTATGAATTTTTTTTTAAATGATTGGAAATAATTTTTAGGCATTTGGAATTCATTTCCATGCTATTGAAAATCAATTTTGGATACTTGGAATTCATTTTGAGCATATGGAATTCATTAAATCAATTCCATACTTATAAAATTTATTTCCAAATGATTGGAAATCATTTTTGAGCATGTGGAATTCATTTCCAAGCTATTGAAAATTAATTCCAGATAGTTGGAATTAATTATAGGTATTTTTGTAGACACCTAAAATGCATCATGCCGAGGTGACTACTCATATGGGACATGCTAGAAGACCATATGGAAGACCTTTGGACAGATCCAAGGTATAGCAGTGGTTTTTACCACTCAATTGGGCACCTTTGCCTAGTCAGTGCTAGTCACTGATGACACCCACGGTTAGTAGTTCTACCCATGTTTGTCAATCGCAGTCAAGACTAAGAATTATGTGGCCTTCATCCGACCCCAAAGTTGGTTGCAATGGCCAATTGGTTGCATATTGGAGCGGTTTGAGAGAGGAAGGTTCTGGATCCTTCCATCCAACAAGCTCAACCACCCAATCTTGATCTTGGCTTCATGAGGAAGCCACCCCTAGCCCTAGGTCAATGCTATAAGATCCCCCTCCGAATTGGGGATAAGTCTGGAAGAAAATTTATCAATTGAGCAACGAAGCCCTATCGAATTGCATAGCCAACTACATGCATTGAGAGGGATATTTTTGCTACCCAATTGGAGATCAAATTGCCATGGAAGCCCTAGGAGCCTAGGAGAGCCAAGAAACATCAATTCATGCAATTCGTGCACCATCAGATCAATTCAACCGCCAAACCTATCAGAGGACACAGAGGCGACCCTTGGACATCAATTTGACAAGGTGGATTAGAGAGAAAGCCCTGATTTGGAGGGTAAACCTACTCAAAGCTCCATCGTGGCTTTCAGCCATGGTGAACAGTGCCACCCGCACATTAGACCCATGGTGAGCAAATCAGGGTAGATTCCCTTGTTTTTCCTTTTGTAGATTGTTTAGCTAGGTTAGATTAGTCTCATTATTGGATTAATTAGCATTTTAGAGACTCTAACCAATATAATTAGGCTTTTTAGTCATTCTCTTTCATTTCTACAATTGTGTTACTAATGGTTCATTTCATGCTTCCATGTTCTCAATTTCATAATTAGGCCATTAGGTAGATGCAATTGCTTTTCCTTTACATATTGTAGGATATTATTTCATGATTAATATAGGTTTAATATGTTTCTTGCACTTTCTTGATTATTTCTAATCATTACATCTTTTTGTGCAAGTATCTCCTAAAAGCCTCATCAAGAGAGGCCTCCTTTGTTGCTAATTATTTCTTGTTGTTTATTGCATGCAGGACTAACAGGGTTTTGGGATGCAAGGCAGCAAATGCCTCTAATCATGGAGAAGAGGGTCATCAACACCCTAGAGCAGTTCGTGTCACCCTAGAAGGCATTTGATCGCATCTACCCTTGAGAGGGATTAGATGCTATTGTAATTGATGTATCAAATGGGTATCCCTAAGAGGGACGAATCTGTAATTTGAATCCATTGAAATTAATAAAGGATTCCTTGTATTCATTTCATTTCTTGTTGTCAATTTGTGCATGCTTATTTGTGTATCTTTTATCAATTGCAATAGTTAGACTAGGTGTGAGCCTTTTTTGTGGTTACAAGAGGCGATCACGGTGGAACTCCGCATTTTTTGCCATAATTTTTTGATTGTGTTTGGTGTTTTTATGGTAGGTTCTCCCTGCAGTTGATAGCCATGATCAAAAATTTAGCCTGTGGTTGACAAGCATGGGATACAGTGGCAACCACGCATCAGAATTATGGTTAGCAGCAGACATAGCAGACAACAAGAATTTAAAGCTCAATCAGATGAGGATCTGAGGTAGGCCCTTCTAACATCCTTTGTTTCTATTTTCTATCTCTGTGTTTTTCCAGAACCTGAAAAATGAAAGTTAAATAGGATAACCATAAAATAAGGATAAAACGAATTAGGTCCTTAGGGTTGTCATTTTTTTAATTTTTTCTAGGCACTTCTAGGAACAATGGACCTTTGATTGTAGTCCACCCTAGACTCCAGCGTGCTAGAATAATTTGTGTGTTGAATTTGCATGCTTGAGGCCAAATCAAAGGCCATTTACATCGTAAAGTTGCATTGTCAAAAAGGTCATGTAGGATGTAGTATGCATACTTTCGAATACAAAATGTTCTAAAATGTTCTTTTTTTATGCATATCATGTAGGAAATGATCATGTGAGTGTTGTATTATGCATCTTTCCTTTATGCAAATTAAAAATAACACACACACACCACATTCCAAAGTAAACGCTAGTGAGTTGGAAGTCACATCCAACCACTAGTAGGGTTTCAACGATGGTGGAGGTGATTTCCATCTGTTGGCCCAACTCCCATGTACCCTATGTTCTAGACCAATACCGGATCCAAGAACCTTTCGTAGCCTAGAAAATTTGCATATACTCCTCTTCGGAGGGTATGACGTTGACTAGGTGAAAATGGGTGAGGATCTGGGAGGACCTGTGCTCCCTGCCCGGGTGTGGACTTTCATTGCCGCACTTTGGGGGGATTACATGACCTGGAGTTCATAGCCAGGTTGTCGAGCTATGAGCATACAGGTGAAAGCCATTAAACAATTGAGAAAATCATCAACGCTTTGCAAAACACGATAAGAGTTACTTTACTGATACAACAAATTGAAAACACATCAAATAGTTTAGGGCTCATTTTAAAATTGTAAAAAGAGATAATCATCATTGTATTCTTTGCGTGCTAATAAAAGTCAAATCTAGACATAGGATACATAATGGTGCAAACACGAAGAGGCCGATCCGGGCATAGACCCGAGATCGAAGCCCAAGCTCCACCTAGTGCACAACACGATGTAGAACACCCTCAATCACAGAATCCTCCTGGACATCGTTCAATGAGCATTAGAGGGGATAATTCTACACGAGGGGATTCTATCGAGAATACCCCGATTAGATAAATTACTAGACATCCCTCTAGACAGAGGTTAGAGCATGGGACTTCCTAGAATGGGGGTTCCACATACGATAGCATTTACCATGACCGCATTCCGCATGGATCCATGGGTTCTACCAAAGAATATGTCATTGAGGGATCCATATTGGTACCCCTTCGATAGGTATCTAAGGGAGGCTCATGACCTCCACCGTTAGAGCATAGACATGTCCAAGATCCACCCATTCAGGGGTGAATGAAGAGGGTTGCTTTCGAGGACAAGCTCATACAGACTCCCTATAGGGGTGAACATACTAAGTTTACCATAGATATATCCAAAGTGGGAGTAAATGGTATGCCACCTCATGAGCCATGGCATAGCAAACAATTGGATGGTCTAGACAAGGTCCTAGGGCACCTAGGATATAAGCCTATGCCTGCACCCTCCCGACCCATGAGCATGTGTAGTAGAGGCACCATTAGGACCGCCCAAGAACCTGGAGAGTGCTCCAAGCATTCTTGAGACATGCGTGCTCCTGCATCACATGCAAACACTGAGTATAGGAGATAGCCTACCATGAATGCCATCTTTATAGATCGAGGCAAGAGTGTGGTGAATCATTCCATTGGAGGACATACTCATAAAGTCACTCAAACATAGTGCACACCCTCCGAGGCCTCAGATGGCCGATCATCTTGATAGGGCTCATAGACTGATGTCAAAGTAGAGATAGCAGATTCTCCAAGATCAATTGGAGGATGTTCGTGCAAAGAAAGAATACCTTGAAAATGAGAATACTCAGAGGCAAAGGTTCATCAAGAAAAAATTGTATCCTTGATCAGAAGGAGCATGTAGAGAGAGAGGATCGATTGGCTAGCATTGGTTTACATCCTCATAGTGAGATCAAGGAGTATGTTGATATACGAGTGGCTTCACAGCCTGAGTTACACCCTGAGAACATAGACACCCATACTCGCCATACGACTCAACATAGAGATCGACATCCAACGTCCGAGCAACATGAGCATAGGCAGTATGAGAATGAAGTGGGAGAGGAATTAGAACAAGAGTATCCTAAAATATCCCAATTCAAGGAGGATGGTGAGCCTAGTCCCCCACCTCAATCGAGGAAGAACCTACCTCTGAAGCTGCCTCCAAGGCAATCTCGAGAGGAGGAGTTTCTTTCCTCGCAAGCCTACAAGACCTTAGCAGAGAAGGTTCAAGCCATAGAGAAGCAAGGAATGACTTATCAAAAGCCTACCTTGAAAAAAATTCACAATGAACCTCTATGCATGTCAGTTCCTATTCCAACATATCCTGAGCATTTCAAGATGCCTAGGCTGGACAAGTTTTAAGGAGAGGAAGATGCACAAGAGCACGTGACTAGTTTCCTAGATATGTGCTTTTAGATTGAGAGCAATGATGCTTTGCTCTTGCACACCTTCATCATGACCCTCTCAGGCCTAGCTTGAGAGTGGTTCAACCAACTAAAGAGGCACAACATCACTAGTTTCAAACAACTAGTTGATGCATTTCTTGAATGCTTCTCCTTTGGCATCAAGAAGAAGGTAAACTTATCTGACCTGGCTGCTCTAATACAACATGACGATGAGCCAGTGATGGATTATGGAAAGCAATGGAGGAAAATGATGGTAAAGCTACCATTCTCCATCCCATCCTCTGAATTAATGTGAATGTTCATGAAGAATTGTGCCAAGCACATTTTTTTATTGCTACAGTTGCAGCAATACCAGACATTCGAAGAGGCTTTGGCGCAAGCCAAGGTGGTTGAGGACATCAAGTTATAGGAGGGTAACTTGAAGCTGAGGAATAAGAAGGAGGGACATAAGAAAAGCACTGAGAGACATCAAGCCAAGCCGACCCATGTTAATCAGGTAGTTTTGAACCTTCAGAAAGGAGAAAAAGGGCAACAAAAGCAAAATTATCAGGCCCAACCTCCACCTGCACAGTATGAGCAGCACAATAACAATTACAAGGGTAAAAATAAGGAGCAATGCCCACCTCGCATATTCACTCAGTTATCAGAGTCGTTGACTTTGATTTTTCATCAGTTATGCGAGGTGAAGGCTATTAACTTACCTGAAGTCAATATGGTGGATCCAAATCAGCCTAAGCCTAAGGGCTATAAAGATGATCATTATTGCATATTTCACCGATCGAAGGGCCACGACATCGAGGTATGTTGGTCCTTCAAACATCTTGTGCAAAATATGATCGAGAGAGGTATGCTTATTGTCGACAAACCACAAGCACTTAATAATAAAAATATGGGGATTTACAAAAATCCTCTACCTAATCACGAGGCGCCAAGGAATAATGTTGGCCAGGTCAACCAAGTGTGCATCGAACCACCAACCCATGGGTTCATTGGCATGGTCAACATTGTCATGAGGAACATGAGGTATGAATGACCGAATCAACCTCCAACGCCTATTAGGGTCCAAGTTGCACCTCCTCCAAGGCCAGCCCAACATGTGCCCGGCCCACCAACTAGACCGGTGGTGACCATCAAGAGTAGGTTGGTTCAAAACCTACAGATAACTCCAACAAAGTTGTCAATTTATGAGCTTATTCAATAGTCTCCTAAGCATAGGGAGATGCTCATGGACATCTTAAGGTCCATCAAAGTGCAGCCTCAGGATCCTAAAGCATTTACACACTTCGTGGGGCACGTGCAATAGTTTCAGGAACTGATCATTCAATTTCATGATCATGAAGTCAAGATGGTTTCCACTATTATAGCAGACCCACCATTGCATATTATCACTTGTGTGAATCACAAACCATTCAAATGGGTTTTGATCGACACGGGTCATCGATAAATATCATAACTACCAAGGCATTAACTCACTTGAAGTTACCCAAGATGCATATCGTTCCTTCTACCTTCACGTTGAGAGCATTCAATGATGCATTATGCTCGATGGTCGGTACTATAGTTTTACCTATCCAGGTGGGACTAAAGACCATCCCGATGATGTGTCATGTAATCGAAGGTGCTATGCAGTATAATATACTTCTAGGGAGGCCTTGGATCAGAGAAATGTATTGCATCCCTTCTATTCTACACCAGTGTATCAAATACATTCATGAGGGATAGGTTCACGTGGTGCCTTCGGATGAAGAACCCTTTAAATACGTGAATCTAGTAGATTTACTAGGGGAATTTGTGCTCCCCTCAATGCACCTGGATGTGCGACCAATGTCACCAATCAAAGATCTAGGAGGTATAATCAAAGAAGTGTGTGCTAGACCCACAACATCCGTATCTCAAATATCGGAGCACACAACAACTACTTCCATTAGGCCAATTGCATCTACGATACAACGGGATGATAGGAAGTTGAAAGAAAATGTGGGCGAAAAGAAGATAAAGCAAAAGCCCAAGTTAGTTATCATTGAAACCCCTACTCCCATGGAAGTAGAGGAAGTTCAAGGAAGAGTCGAAGAGGCACCTCATCCTGCTTCACCTGCATCTTTAGCAGGGTCATCTGCACCGTAGGTGACCATCCATTTGGTTAATCCTGGGTTAGGGGAATACATTGTGCAGAATGTGATGTTCACACCAATTATCGAGACTGCACACGACATGGGCCGACCACGAGCCCATCACCTTCCCATAGGGATGGTGGAACCATTAGGGGTACCACCTAACCAAACCAACTTCATCTATGGAGGGCTAGACCAGATCACATCTCCCATGCCCATGGATGAGGATGATAATGAACCATTCATCATGAATGTTCATTATCTTTCTAACTCGGACTATGCCATGCGATACTTTGAGCGTTACCATTGGCATGGTTATGGTCTCGGACTATTCGAGCAAGGGCGTAAGAGGCCTATAGAACCACAGTATCAGTTACCTACTGATAGGTTCGGGTTGGGATTCTACAGTGGAGGATAGGCTAAACTCCTCACGGTATCTTTAGACCACCTGTACCTTAGTCTGGAGGGTGAGGTTGACTTCAATCCGTATCACCCTAATCCTTATGCATTCCAGAGGGATAACCGGATGGTGTCTTACATCACCATAGGACCACCCGAGACATATCATGAGGATATCTTGGTGGACGCTGGTCCAGATGATTTACCAAGAGAAAATTTTGGTCAACAAATCTATGGAGCAGCCGATGACATGGGCATGCAGGGTCAAGATGTTATCATAGTGATAGATCTCGAGTTGGAAGGGCATTTCGATGAGGATATAGTAGAGTCCATTTTTGAGATAGGTGGACCTAGCTATAGTGAAGGAGAGGATAGTGAGTCCTCACCCGATGATCAATCAGAGGATGAGGCTGAGCTGGTCTATTCGAAAGTATCGTATTTATGGTGCTTGTACCCGATTTTACCGAATAGTGATGATAGTGATCAGGAGATAACCTATATGGGGCCACATTTTCTAGAGCATCCCATTCTAGTGGGTAGTGATGAAGGCCTATATTATGATAGTGATGAAGAATATGAGATAGAGAGAGCCTACTTAGGACCTCCCTACTTACGCTATTGCAATGCATCGTATACGATTGAGGAGATGCATAGAGAGATCAATATCCATCCTCACCTTAGAGGGAGACCACCAAATATTAATGTGATTTATCATATGGTGTTTCTCGATCCATCGACGTACATGGAGCTCCTTGAGCCCAATGATCCCATCCGATAGTCTATTCATAGATTGGATCCGAAGATCCCCATACCCCCAGAACCACATCTCAGGGATGGTAGTTTTGCTAATGATGAGTCACTTGCATGTGGTCTTGGAGACATGATCCATTTCATCAACATGATCTCCATTGATTTGACCACTCCACTCCACAATCTAGTCGATCCATCCAAACCATTGCATTTAAATGTAGATGTTATTGATTGGGATCGCGTTGATTCACCTCTAGAGCCTAAATATTTCTTCCCTAATGAAGAAATGCTACAACCTTTCCATTTTGTGCTAGGCTATGCACATGATGTCTATCATGTTGAGGATGCTTCCAATGAGGAACCTATAAACCCAACAGATGACATCCACTTGATCCCTACACCTCATCAGCTTGAGGAGGGATCCCATATGTCAGTAGAGGAAACCTTCAAAGTGGATATCAGTAATGATCCCACCAATCCAAGGAAGGTTAAATTTGGAGAAATTTTGACTCTTGATGAGCATGCCAACCTCATCCCTCTATTAAGAGAGAGACCTACTCTCTTTGCTTGGACTTACAAGGATATGTCGGGTCTAGATCCAAAATTGGTTACTCATAACCTTTCGCTAGATCTATCAAAGAAGCCACTCAAGCAAAAACTCAGGAAGATGCATCCAATAGTAGCCTTAATGGTTAAGGATGAGTTGCAAAAGTTGGACGTAGAGTTTGTTATCTCCATCGACTATCCAGAATGGGTATCCAATATGGTGCCTATAGGAAAACCTGATGGAAGGATCCATATTTGTATGGATTTCAGAGACCTGAATAAGGCAACACCAAAGGATTCATTTTCATTTGTGGAATATTGATGCTCTTGTAGATGCAACTATAGGTCATGAGATGCTCTCCTTAATGGATGATTTTTTTGGTTACAATCAAATTTGGATTAATCCCAAAGACCAACATAAAACCATGTTTATAACACCATGGGGAACATTTTACTATAAAGTTATGCCATTCAACCTTAAAAATGTTGGTGCCACATATCAACGGGCTATGACATATATCTTTCATGACTATATGCATAAAATCTTAGAAGATTATATTGATGACTTGTTGGCAAAGTCATTATTACATTCTAAGCATGCGAAGGTCCTGAAGAAGGTCTTCGATCACCTGATAGAGCATAATGTCAGGTTGAATCCTAAGAAGTGTGTATTTGGCGTAACTTCATGAAAGCTCTTAGGATTCATCATTTCAAAATGAGGCATCAAATTTGACCTAGCAAAGGTCAAGGCTATTTTGGAAATGCGTCCCCCCATAAACATCAAGGAACTAAGAAGCCTTCAAGGCAAAGTAGCATCCATAAAGTGATTTATCGCTCAATTATCTAATAAATTTTGACCCATGAATCGACTGCTACACAAGGGGGTCCCATTCAATTGGGATGAGGACTATCAAGCAGCCTTTGCTGAGATAAAGCAATACTTGGCAACGCCACCAATGCTAGCTCCACCAAGGCCAGATGTGCCATTTTTGCTATATATATCGACAACTGACTTTGCACTGGGAACCATGTTAGCCCAAAAGAATGTGCAAGACAAAGAACAGGCCATATATTATATTAGTCAAACCTTGGTGAGCTATGAGATCGGATATGCATATGTGGAAAAGTTATGTTTAGCAGTAGTGTTCACTACAAAGAAATTATGACACTATATGTTGAGTCATACGACATATGTTATATCCAAACAAAATCCTTTGTAGTATATGATGAGCAAGACATATCATAATACACGTACTGTGAAGTGGATCATGCTACTGATAAAATTTGATTTGGAATTCATAAGCCAAAATTCCATTAAGGGATAAGTCATAGCAGATCAACTGGTTGAGGTGCCTCTCAAAAATAGTAGGCCCCTCACCATAGAGCTTCCTCGATGATGTAGTCTTTGCCTTATCATAAGCACCCGAACTCGAAGAACTGGACAACAAAGCCGATATGACCTTGTTCTTCGATGGTTCAAAGTGTGAGCAAGGGGTTGGTGCAGGAATAGTGTTGTTCACGCCACAAGGAGCTCCAATGCCCTTGTCATTCAAGTTGGACTTTCCTTGCACTAACAACAATGTTGAATACGAAGCCCTAATTTTGGGTCTCCAAATAGCTATCGCCATGAAGATAAAAAGGCTAAATATCTTTGGTGATTCCCTTCTCATTGTGAACCAAGTTAAGGGACTATTTCAATGTCGCATGTATTGAAAGCTTACAAGGATCTTGTTGACACATATCTAGCTCGACTGGAATGGTATGACATCGAGGCAATCCCTCATTCATCCAATAGATTCATAGACACAATGGCATATTTGGGATCTCTAATCCCTCAGAATCCATCTACCAATTTTACTACCATCCATGTAAAAACATTGTCACATTCTATTGTGCAACGTGAAGCATTGGATAACAAAGAGTCAATCAACATGATTCATGTAGAACCAAACCATGAGTGGTTCTACAGAGCCAGAGAATTTTTGAAGAGAGCATCTTGGGGGTCTATGATCTCATAGGATCCGATGGGGAGTGGTACTACCATTCACCACAGGGTTTTTTCCAGTCTACATTTGCAAATGTAGAACCGTAGGGGGAGCATGTTGTCTTGTCAATCGAGGCCGAAGCTTATCATAACTAGACGTCATAGATATATGACTTCCTTAAACTTGGTATAATCCCTCAGGGATTGTTGCATGCCACAAAATGCACATTCAAGTAGAAAGTGACAAAGTATGTCTTGTTAGGAGACATCCTATACCGTAGAAGCTACGATGGAGTTCTCCTTCATTGTCTTGAGCCCCAAGAGTCATCTTGGGCAATTTTAGAAGCTCACGATGGTACGTGCGATGGCCATTTTAGTGGCATGGCTATCATCAAGTGCATCCTTCGTATGGGTTATTATTGGCCCACTATGGAGAAGGATTGCAATGTGTATGTCAATAAATGCGTTAAATGTCAGCATCATGCTAATATTACGCACCTACCATCACAGGCCTTACAGCCCATTCAAGCGGCTTGGCCATTTTCTCAGTGGGGATTTGATCTCATCGGTAAGATCTCTCCTCCATCATCGGGCTGACATACTTTTATTATTATGGCTACTGAGTATTTCACTAAGTGGGTGGAGGCTATTCCCTTAACAATGACAACCAAAGCATGTATTGCTGAGTTTATACTCACCAATATCATTAGTCATTTTGGGATACCATCCAAGATAGTTTTGGATAATGGAACGTCATTTAAGAACAAAACTATGAGAGCTTTGACGTCTAAGTATAGAATCAAACACAGTTTTGTGACTCCTTATTATCCGCAAGCAAACGAGCAGGCTAAAGCTTCAAACAAGACAATGGTCTCCATATTGAAAAATATGGTACAAGAGCACCACAAATATTGGCATATCCAACTGCCCCTTGCATTATGGGCTTACAGGACTAGCATTCGGACACCCACTAGGGCAACTCCATTTTCACTAGTATATGGCACTGAGGCCATTATGCCCCTAGAGTTGGAAATTCCAACGCTGCGCATCGCATTGAAAGAGTTCATTGATGATGACACCACATGACAAGCTCACCTAGATCAATTGATGCTACTTGATGAACATCACGTGAATGCCCTTGAGCACCTCCATGTTTATCAAGAGCACTTAAAATGAGCTTACAATAGCAAAGTCCATCTGAGAGACTTTGAGGTTGGTGATCTTGTGCTGAAAGAGAACCAACAGAACTCAAATTTACCGCCAAAAATGTGAGACAAATTCATGGCTAACTGGTTAGGTCCTTATATGATCTCAGAGAAGATTGGACCTGGGACATATCGCTTGACATCGCTTGGAGGAGTTGAAGAGCCTGAACCTCTCAATATCCTTCATCTTAAAGTGTTCTATGCCTAAGAACCAGAAAAGGCTCCAAAGGCATCTGTAAGCCCTTTGGTCACTTAGAAAAGGCTCCAAGGGTTTTCTCAAAACCACTTGGTCAATCCCAAAAGGCTCCAAGGGTTTCTCAAAACCGCTTGGTCAATCCCAAAAGGCTCCAAAGGCGTTTGTTAGCTCTTTGGTCAAACCAAAATGTTAAAATCCATAAAAAATTTGGAAAAATATCAAAAATAAAAAATATTTGCATTTCATTTGCATCATTGCATTGCATTTCATTTTGCATTTCATTGCATTGCATTAGGCATATTCATCCATCACACTTGCATTGGAACAAATTGTGTTAACAATCTTACAAATGACACCACGTTTGTATTTCAATCATGCATCTATGCACTATATTTTTCATCTATTTATCACCCTTGTGAGTAATTATGTTTTTCAACACAACCCATCTTGTTGCTATGAAGAATATACTAGGGTTTTCTTGTCATTCAACCATACCTAGAGGTCTTCTCAAGAGTTGATAGAAAGCTTGCTTTGCTTTTGTAGTTGAGGTCTAGTTAGTATAGCCCTTAGCATATCAGAATCCTATCACTAATCAACAAATTAAACAATCCTAATAAGGACTAGGGGAAGATGAAAGCCATGAAGCAGGACCAAGTATCCTGAGGTGAAAATATTTATTCTTGCTTATCCCTCTATGCGGATGGTATGGGAAATGTTGGCAATTGGCAAAAGGACAAGTTTATTCCCTACCTAGAATCCCTTGCTTACATTAAAATGAGCAATATCCTAGAGTGATATCCCATATCAATCCTCCATATTGATACCCTAGATCGATATCATAGATCGACATCCCAGATTGATATCCCATATTGATATCATAAGATCGATATCCTATAAATAGTTTCCCAAAGTAAAATCCCCAAAGGAAGTTTCTAAAGTAAATTATCAAATGTAAATTCCAAAAAGTTAAGTCAAATGAAGATAAAATTGTACAAAGAAAGTAAAATCAGTATCAAATCCCTTGCTCAAAAGAAAAAAGAGAAAGTACAAAATAAACAGTGATTTTTATCACTATAGTACAAAAATAAACAGTGATTTTTATCACTTTATATGAGCAAGTATCCCAAAAAATTGAAGAAAAGAAGGGAGTGAACTTGAATCCCTAGAATTGTCAGCACTACTGTACCTTACGCATGATGATATGTCTGATGCATTAGCATCTCGCTTATGTACAGACCAATGTTTGAATGTGGAAGAGCTAGCTTCAGGTGTCCTGTATCGCCTAGTGGTCTAGTCCAACTAAAATCTAAACCTAGGATTGGGTAAGACATTTGCGGACCCCCGATCTTAGCAATGGGCTGAAAGAATCCCGCCTGACATCGGGGTATGCTTGTGCCTTATCAAATATACTCACTTGCACACATAGGGATAATGAATAGTTAGGGCCTATCCTAGCGAAAACCTTATGTTTCAAAAGTCTAGTGTGGCTAGTATACAACTTTTGATCAGTCAACTAGGGTGTTTGAGTCTCATGGTAAACCTCAAAAATTCCCAAATAGCAACAATAAAATTTTCAAATGCAATCATCAAAAATCAATTTCTTTTATGAGAGTTTGTTTATTAGAATTATTTGTACTATATAATTAGATATCGTATGGATGTCAAAAATGATATTTAGACGGCCACTGATTATATTATACATATTATTTTAATTCACAAAAGCTTATGAACAGAAAACAATACATCATTACATCTCACATATGGGTGTACTATCTTTCACAAAGAGATAAAGCAACTACAATCCATGATTGTTATACATTCTATGGTGTCATCCATTAGATTGTTAAAACCTCATATCATATTGCATACATTGTGTTTTAAGTGATTAAAACATACATGTCCATTTACAATAACTCAATATCATCAAAAATACATGCAATACAAACATGGCACGAATCATGTCATAAAAAACATAAAGTAAATGCATACAAGTGAAGTAGATCAAAACTGCATTAAACATCAAACATTGCATTCGTATACATAGCATCATAAAGTAATCCATCTACACATGTATATCACTGCATCCACATCATATAGCTAGTGCATGTCATCCATACATCACATCATATAGCAATAAATCAAATATCTGCATTGCATCCATGTGCATAACATAAACATAAAATACCAAAAATAAAGTACACATATAATGAGATGAACTATCATATCATATATATATATATATGTGTGTGTGTGTGTGTGTGTGTCAAGAGTACATAGTATCAGGGTATATCAAAATGCCCGTAGGCTACAACTGTGTAGGTCCTCGACCTTACACTCAAAAATAGTACAACAAAGTATCTCTGAAGATCTATACTACATAGGGCCTACACCCCTAGTCTGTGAGGCACCTCCATCGCCTCCACCATCCCTGTGAGTCCTCTACGAGCTAGCACCATGAGTGCTCGAAGACCTATGAGTCCTCTCAGTCCTGTGCATCCTGTGGCTCAAGCTAGCAGAATACTGCCCTATCTCCCTGGTCCTAGACCTGGTCCTCTGAGTCCCTATAGTGTGGGTATCCTCTGGAACCTCCCCACCTAGTATCCTGATATGACCCTCTAGCTGGTCGATGCGAGCTACACCCATTGTATGTCACTCATTACCCTCCTCCATGAGGGAATGTAGATGCTTGATCTCTACCATGGGATCATGACCTCCTGGTAGCAAAGTAGAGGGTACTACTAGAGGTGGCATGATAGCCTATGAAGATGAGGGATCTCCCCTTGCCACCTTAAGTAGGTCCCTCTTAGTAGTCATGACACTCAACTGTGCCTGTGCTAGATCTCGCTCACCTATGAGCTATGTGATCCGAGTGTCTACAATGGTAACCTATGCATGGAGAGTTGTCCTCTCCTCCTCATATCCCTACCATCACCTCTCCCTATGTGCTAGCTTCACCTCTAGAGTGGTGATAGAAGTATCCCTATGAAGTATCTGAGTCTGCAGTCTCCCAACCTAGCTCTAGAGGTCAGCAATCTAGGCTCTCAACTACCCAATATCACTGTCTAGAGGTGCCTCACCCTCCTCTAATACCTCCTCCTCTACCTCCACCTATGGGCCCTCCTCTGTAGTGGCCCCTATGCCCCATGCACCCTCTGTCCTCGGTGGGTCCTACACCCCTGAGGGTCCACCTCTGCACCCTCTGTGCCCTCTACTATGAATCCACTAGTTGGTCGGCCTAGAGGACCCTCTCCATGCCACTAGAAATCTACCCACCATCCATCATAGTCTATAGTAGTGCCTACATCCCTTAGGCCTAACTCCTAATAGTCATCATCCTCATCCCCTAAGGGAGTCACCTAGGGCCATGTTAGGTCCCTCTCGAGGACCAGGTGTCTATAGATAGTCGACATCTCTGGGACATCCTACCAGATCCCAAACTACCTCAGGATGTGAGAATAGAAGTGGTACTCATGAATGTCGACCTTCCGATCGAAGATCCATCTATCTCTACATGCTCGATGTAGGTCCCTATCCACATCTATCCATGTCGGGCAGTCCATGTATGGTCACCACCGTATGTGCTCAGGGTGGAGCTATGCAAATCTAGTAATGTAATTCTCTAGGTCTCCTACATGAGACCTACTCCTGAAGCCCTCTCGCTCCTAGGGCCAGCAGGTGGTATAGCATTGACTCCCCTCATCAATAGTAGTAATCTTCAGGGGCAAGTCCATGGGGTGCTCAATCAGGATGTGCTGCCAGCCCCATATCTAAAGGAGGATGCTACAGCTGATGCCTACTCTACTACGGTGCATGATCTGATACAACTCATGGTAGAGCTGTGCTAATAGGGTGCTCCCCCATGATAGAATGAGAGGTTGCATAGTCGAGCTCACCATAACCTCTCTAGTTCGAGCCAAGAGGTTCCAAGGGAACCTCACGCCTAAAGAATCTGGGAGGACTATCTAAATAATCAAGTGCATAAATACAGCCTCCCACTATGAAAATAATCTGGCCTCGAACCACTCCTCGACATGGATGCCTCCATGGGCATTACGGTCCTGGGCCTCAGTACTCTGTCTACCAAATATGGAATCAAATACGACCTTCCTAGCCATGGTAGGAGAAGACGTGATGGCCTCACCATCAATGGGTAGGTAGAAGATATGGTAGACGTCCTCCAAAGTGATAGTCATTTCACCCATCGATAGGTGAAATGTGTTGGTCCATGCATCCCAACGATGGGCCAAAGTAGTCAAGTATGCCTGGTCAATCCGGATGGTGGGGAGGTTCAAGATGTAACCGAACCCCATAGCAGTGAACCAATCCCGCTCCCCAGGAGTGAGATCACCATGAAGGCTATGAAGGAGATCGGTCTCCCTCACTCTATTAGTCAAAGTCTGAGTAACAAAAATAATAAATAGAGAAAAACAATGAAAAATAATTCTAACTATCAAAACAAATTTGAAAATGCATAAAAACACAAAAACATGTCAACACATGATCACAAATTTCAAAAACATCAAAAAAACACTTCAACATTGCAATAAATGGCATTAATTGCCTAGAAAAATAAAAAAATTAAACAAATTAGAAAATTTTTCTAACTCATGCGTGTCACGGGTCCCAACAATGATGAGTACAATGGTAAAAAATTTTGACCATTGGGATTTAAATCCCACCGTGGTTGATAGCCATGGCCCCCAATTTGCCAATTGGGAGCCACATCTGCCACCCATGGCTAAGGGGCATGACCTTTTTAGGGTCATGTGCTCCCCATAAATAACCCCAAAACCCTAAAAAAATTAAATAACCCACCCTCTAATCTAACCTATGCTAAACCTAGCTAGGGTGTGGTTCGTTACCGATAGTTTAATGAGATTCGTTAACCCATTATTTAGTGTGGTTAATTTTAAATCGGTAATGTAATTGTGAGGTCTCGGTTTGCGAGTTACCTTAGAAGCATCGACTCCTCCACTGGTCGAGGCTTCCAGCTGATCAGCCATCGGTGTGGAAAATTAGAATTGTGTCAGGTTTTCGGCAGCGTTCCATGTCAAAATACAATTTTTACCTCCCAGAGCTCTCAGTTTTACTATCGTTGTCAGGTGAATAATGAAAATTTCCAAAGCGAAAAACTTTATATAATTTTTGATTTTGGTGCGGCCCGCGGTTGACATCCACGGTCCCCGGATTAGGGTTTTCCCCCACGGTTGCCATCCACGGTTAAGGAATTGGCCCGCTTCTGACAAGCACGGTTAGAAAACCATATTAATTGCTCCAAATTCCCACCATGGAGAGCCTTAAAAGGTCAAATCAAGGATGTTAATCAGACCAGATAATTCAAAAAATTCAAAATTAACAAAAAAATCAAATAAATCAAAAGCCAAATGCACCTCGTATTCAGTTATTTACCCTATACACTTGGCGGTTGCAGCGACTTGCGATCCATGCAATCTAGAAAGATGAGTAAATTACCATAAGGACATTTGGGGCAAATTCATCATTTCTGAATTGCTATGTTTCATTTCAATCCCTAAGAAGGCCTACACAACCAGACTGCTCCACGGGAACGAGATATTCATCGCAATTCTCCTATGACACTTTTCAGCATATCATCGACATTATGATTCACTACAAGCCTAATGGACATTGCTATCATTTTGATTCCCTAAGAAGGCCTTCGTGGCTGGACCACTCCATGGGATAGGAATATGCAATTACTCTAAATGGTGTAATCATAGCTGATTAGGCCTTGCCAAGTATTCAAATGCTAAATCTTAATTTGTGCAAAGATCATTCATAGTGGTCAAGCGACCTCGTCGCTTCATTTAATTGTCATTACCCTCATCGACTCGTCGCTTGAGGGGGTAGTCATAATATCAAATCATAATCAAAGTCAATAGTAGATCCCTTGATCTTGTCAAAATTGTATTCGTCCTTGCGAATCATTGCTAAAGACTATCATAAGCTTACCCCTTTGCTTGGGGAAAATAGCAAATATGATAGTTAGTTTGTAACTCTCTTCCTTTCGGATTGACAGGTGTGAAAGCCTACTTGGCATTGATGCTATCCGAATGTCTGATGATGAGTGCAAATTTTTTCAAATTTAAGCCTTCTATCGAGTTAGAAGCAATGATTCGAGGATGCACGTCCTTTTTCTGGACTCGAGGCATCTAATGTTGATCAGATCAATGATCATCATCCAACCTATGACATCATTTTAGGAGGTCTATTTTTGCTCAGTGTTGTTCAATATCACAATGCATCTCAAAAGGGGCATCTGTAGACACCTAAAACATGTCATGCCGAGGTGACTACTCATATGGGACATGCTAGAAGACCATATGGAAGACCTTTGGATAGATCCAAGGTATAGCAGTGGTTTTTACCACTCAATTGGGCACCTTTGCCTAATTAGTGCTAGCCACTGATGACACCCATGGTTAGCAGTTCTACCCGTGCTTGTCAGCCACGGTCAGCACTGAGAATCAGTTGGCCTTCATCCAACCCAAAGTTGGTTGCAATGGCCAATTGGTTGCAGATTGGAGCGGTTTGAGCGAGGAAGGTTCTGGATCCTTCCGTCCAACAAGCTCAACCACCCAATATTGATCTTGGCTTCATGAGGAAGCCACCCCTAGCCCTGGGCCAATGCTATAAGATCCCCCTACGAATTGGGGATAAGTCTGGAAAAACATTTATCAATTGAGCAGTGAAGCCCTATCGAATTGCATAGCCAACTACATGCATTGAGAGGGATACTTTTGCTACCCAATTGGAGATCAAATTGCCATGGAAGCCCTAGGAGCCTAGGAGAGCCAAGAAACATCAATTCATGCAATCCGTGCACCATCAGATCAATTCAACCACCAAACCTATCAGAGGACATAGAGGTGACCCTTGGACATCAATTTGACAAGGTGGATCGGAGAGAAAGCCCTGATTTGGAGGGCAAACCTACTCAAAGCTCCACCATGGCTTTCAGCCACGGTGAACAGTGCCACCCGCGCATCAGACCCACGGTGAGCAAATCAGGGTAGATTCCCTTGTTTTTCCTTTTGTAGATTGTTTAGCTAGGTTAGATTAGTCTCATTATTGGATTAATTAGCATTTTAGAGACTCTGACCAGTATAATTAGGCTTTTTAGTCATTCTCTTTCATTTCTACAATTATGCTACTAATGGTTCATTTCATGCTTCCATGCTCTCAATTTCATAATTAGGCCATTAGGTAGATGCAATTGCTTTTCCTTTACATATTGTAGGATATTATTTCATGATTAATATAGGTTTAATATGTTTCTTGCACTTTCTTGATTATTGCTAATCATTACATATTTTTGTGCAAGTATCTCCTAAAAGCCTCATCAAGAGAGGCCTCCTTTGTTGCTAATTGTTTCTTGTTGTTTATTGCACGCAGGACTAATAGGGTTTTGGGATGCAAGGCAACAAATACCTCTAATCATGGAGAAGAGGGTCATCGACACCCTAGAGCAGTTCGTGTCACCCTAGAAGGCATTTGATCGCATCTACCCTTGAGAGGGATTAGACGCTATTGTAATTGATGTATCAAATGGGTATCCCTAAGAGGGACGAATCTGTAATTTGACTCCATTGAAATTAATAAAGGATTCCTTGTATTTTTTTCATTTCTTGTTGTCAATTTGTGCATGCCTATTTGTGTATCTTTTATCAATTGCAATAGTTAGACTAGGTGTGAGCCTTTTTGGTGGTTACAATATGGATTCATTTTTGGCATATTGAAGATTTATTTTGAATATTTGGAATACATTTTGGGAAGATTAAAAATCATTTTCATACATATGGAATTCATTTTTTGCATATTGGAAATTAATTTTAGACACTTGGAATTCATTCCACACTTATGAAAATTATTTTGGAGGTTTTGAAAGTTAATTCCATGAAATCAATATAACAATTCTAGACTTATTGAAAATTATTCTCGATGATCAAGAAGAATTCTTGGGCAACTAGAATTTGTTTCCAAGCTATTGGATTTTATTTTTTGGGCTACTGAAATTAATTTTGGGCAATTGGAGTTCATTTTGGCCAATTAGAATTATTTCTAAGCTTTTGAATTTTAATACTATGTAGTGAGAAAATCTTTTTAATCACTTTTGGGCAATCAAGAATCAATTCAAGGACATTAAAATGCAAAGTGCATGAAGCCAAAATGTATGAAGCCTATGAGAAAATTCATCTAATTGTGGATGTTTTTGAAATCTTGTACCATGACACCAAGCAAAGAGGTATTCAAATCCCATCACCCATTGGCTAAGAGAAAGAGCAAATTTATCTATGTGGATATTGGCAGAAGTCTTGTATCATGGCACAAAGCAAAGAGGTACCAAAATCCCATCATCCAACAACCATCAAGGAGATTGAAATGGACTAAGCGTAGAAATTTCTAGTCTTTGTACTGCTAATGTCAATAGAAAGGGACCAAAAATTTGAAACTTCTAAAGGGTTTAAAATTTGCTAAGTACAAGCTTGTATTCTTGCAATAAAGTAGTGAATTGTTCATAGTAAATTTAGTGGAGAAGGAAGTAATAGTTATATTTTGGTTTTGATTGATGGCTGGTTGCTACAACTATTCAAGAAGGACTTATAATTTTCAAAAATCTATAGGCAAGAAGGAAATTTTTCAAATTTTTGGAGAGCGCAAGGTTGGTGGTAAGGACGTCCCTATGGATCGTAGCAAGGATGTTCTTGCAGTTGGTAGTAACAGTGCTTCTATGTTTGATGGAAAGAGTGGTCATATTGGTGTTAGTATTAGCATTCTTGTGAATGGTGTTGAGGATGTTTCTAATATTAATCGTGTTGTGCTTCTTGACTCTGGTCTTGAGGTAGGTCTATCCTCAACCCTATCTATCAATGTTGGTTTTTTTTGGGGTGATACTTTGCATGAAAATGTTACTCCTATTGGGTCCCCTTCGGTTGAGGGACCCATTGCATCCAAGCCTTCCTTCACTATAATTATTGGTAAAATTTATTTGGGCCCAAATTCATCTTTTCCCCATTTTGAAATTTCTAGCAACAAGGTCAAGATTCCTTTGAGCTTAGCATCAAATTATTTATCCTAGTAATCCTTTTCCCTTGTTGGTAAAATTGTGGGTGGTAGACCTAATTTAGATACCATCAAAAGGTGGGATTTTTCTAAATGGAGAGCCAAATGCTATATGGATATCATTGGGCTCTCCAATAACTTCTTTGGTATCCATATTAACACTCAAAAGGATGCTAACCAGATCCTTTTTGGAGGCCCTTGGTTTTTGGGTTCAAAAAGCATTTTTCTTATGAAATAGACTTCTAATTTTGATCCTGATATGTAAAGCATTAACTATGCACCAATTTGTATTAGGCTTCCAAATATTCCTTGGCATATTTTTCATGAACCTATCCTCATATTTATTGCCTCCACTATTATTAGGTATTTAGTGGTCATTGACAGGGTTACTCTTTCCAGATCTAGGATGCATGCTGCCCGTTTTTGTGTCAATGCTAATTTAGATTTGGCTCTCCTCACCTTTGTGGAACTGGAATATGGGTCATTCTACCAGAATTAGGCTATTAAATATGATAACAAGCCCCCCTTCTACATAAAATACCACATCTAGGAACATCTCAGAGCTCAATGCCCGTATCTCAAAGTTCAGGACTCAAATTCTAAAAAGAACCATGAAAATCTTGCTGCTGGTAAAGGAAAGGATTCACTTTCATTCTCTAAGGTAGATAATAAAATATTTCCTCCTACTAAAGGGGTGACCTTTCGCCCTATCAAGAACCAAAAGTCCCATGGTGGTTTTTCTAATGTTTTTGATGACAATGGCAAAAATATTTCAACCTTTGTCAGTGATCCATGCCAAAATGAGGTAAGTTTCTTTACTCTTACCAATAAATTTCAATCTCTATATAACTTACCTTTTGAATATTATGTGATAGATCTAGCTATTCAGAGCTCAGGACCTATTCCAAATCCTTCTCCTTCCCTTGTTTCTGCTCTGCAACAAGAAACTTCTTCTATCCTTTCCACTCCTAATGGGATATCCAAATTTTCTTCTATGATCAGGAACACCTGTCATTCTTCTCCATCCAAATCCAACACACTGATTCCTAATTGTATCATGGATCAATGTGATCTTAAACCTATTTATGATATATCTATTCCTCCTTTCTTTGAAAAATCTAGTCCAGTGGTTCAAAAAATTATTCCTCACAATTTCAGTCCTAAAAATACTAGAAGCCATAAAAAATATTCGATTGATTGTGGGGGTGAGAAGAAAAGAGGAAGACCTTCTAATTCTGATCAATGGAATTAGGGACTGCATGATGATATTACAAATGGCATTCAAAAAACCTTGTTTACTTCTGGAATCAATTTGTCTAAAGATGATTCAAAATGTACCAAACCTCCCCAACCTCAAGGAAAGGGAGGCAAAATAACTTCCAAATAATCAAAATTAAAATCCTCTCATGGAATGTGAGAGGTGTTAATGGTGTATCCAAACATAGGCTAGCTAAGTCATTAAGAAAAGTAACAAGTCCTACTATTTTCTTTCTCTAGGAAACTAAATTTAGCGATCCATATGCTAAGATTTTTTGTAATATAGTGTGGAAAAACTGTGATTCTATATTTTTTAATGGAATCCTCTTTTATTATAGGGGAGACTAATTCATTCCAATTATGAAACAACTAGTATCCTCTTTTTTGACAAATACAATAATTCCCCATGGGTTCTTACCAATATTTATGCCCCGAATTCTATCACAAGAATATCTAGACTATGGGAAATTATTTCCTCTTTATGATATGCCTTTTCGGACCTTCCTTGGATACTTGTTGGAGACTTTAATACTCCTATTTTCCCTTATGATAAAAGAGGAGGGGTTGGTTCCTTCACCAAAAGTATGGATGATTTCCAGTACTTCATTAATCAAAACAATTTGATGGATGTTAATCTCAAAGGAAATCAATTCACTTGGTCCAATAGAAGAAGTGGTTCTCAGCTCATTCAAGTGAAACTTGACAGAATTTTGTTCTCTCAAGAAGCCTTGTCTATTTTGGGGGATGTGAATCTTCAATCACTTCTCAATATCGAGTTTGATCATAGTCCCATCCTTCTGGATACAAATAACCCTAAGATTTTCAAAATCCCATTCAAATTTGAGGTAATGTGGTTGCAACATCTTGATTTCAAGGATAGAATTATTTAGTGGTGGAAAATAAAATTTCAAGGCTCTCCCTCTTTCATACTAGCCCAAAAGTTCAAATTAATAAAAAAAAACCTCAGAATTTGAAACAGGGACATCTTTGGGAACCTTTTCCAAAATAAGCAGGAAATCAAAAGCCATCTTGCTACAATCAAAAAACAAATCTAGGAAGGATAGTTTTGCTCAAGCAATATGAGAAGTGAAGAAATAAACATTCTATCCCAATATCACAATATCCTTCAGTATGAGGAGAATTTTTGGAGATAGAAATCTAAGGCTATTTGGCTTAAGCAAGGAGATTCTAACACAAAAAAATTTCACATCTCCACTTTGAGAAACAAAAGTAACAATAGATTTTAAGAAATCCATTACCATGATGGGAGTATTACTTCTAACATCAAATAAATAAGAGCTGAAGGGGTGGCCCACTTCATGTAGTTACTTGAAGAGAAGCCTAGTACCATATATGAGAATGCAAAGGAATTTTTCCTTCAATTCATTCCTTATCTAATTACTGATGATATTAATTGTAAGCTTAAAGCTAGGCTTTTTGATGAGGAAATAAAATAGGTTCTTTTCTCCATAATCCAAATAAAGCCCTTGGAATGAATGATTTTTCTCCCAGATTCTATCAAGCCTTTTGGTATTTCATAGGCTCAGATTTTTGTGCTGCAATCAAGGAAATTCAAACTTCTAAAATAATTCCTTGTGGGTTTAACTCCACCTTCATTGCTCTTATTCCTAAAAGCCCCAATGTCAATACCTTCAATGATTTTAGACCTATTAGCCTCTGCAATGTTACTTACAAAATTTTGACCAAAGCCTTAGCCAATAGAATGAGAGATGTCATGCCCCTTATTATTAATCAGTGTCAAGGAAGTTCAGTTAGAGGTAGATCCATCTTGGATGGTATTATCTCTGTTCATGAAGCCATCCATTCTACTTATTTTAACAAAAAGGCTACCTTCCTTCTAAAGTTAGACATGAACAAAGCTTATGATAGGTTGAATTGGGACTTCCTCCTGGTAGTCTTATCCAAATTTGGATTTCATTCTGAATGGATCTCTTTAATTAGAGGATGCATCTCTTCAGCTTGGTTTTCTATTTTGATAAATGGTTCACCAGTAGGATACTTCAAGAGTAGCAGAGGATTGAGGCAAGAAGATCCCCTTTCCCCCTTCTTTTTATTATTGCATTTGAGGCTCTTGGTAGATCAATTCAGGTTGCTAGACAGTCAGGTCTCATTTTGGGAATAAAATTTACTTCCCAAACCATGTCTGTTACTCACCAACAATTTGTTGATGATACCCTATTGTCTACCTTTGCATCAATATGTGAAGCAAAAGTTATCAAACACATCCTTCTCCTTTATGAAGAAGCTACTAGACAAAAGGTAAATTTTCAAAAAAGCAAATTATTTTTTCTAAATACTCCTTTAAGAAGACAATTCAATATTGCCAACATCCTAGGATGTACTATTGCCTCTTTACCTTCCTCTTATTTGGGCCTACCACTTTTTGTGGGTAATGCTAAAGAGAACCTATGGGATAACGTCATTGAAAGACTTCAAAAAAAGCTTTCTTCATGGAAAGGTAATCTTATTTATCAAGCTGGAAAATAAATCCTATTGATAGCCTACTTATAGAGTATTCTTTTTATTTTCTCTCCCTATTTAATGCTCATATAAAAGTCTACTAGAAAATAGAACAAATTCATAAACATTTCCTGCAGATAGGTGCTGAAAATAAAAATCAATTTCATTTGGTTGCCTAGGAAAGTGTTTGTAAACCTAAAGAGCAAGGAGGATTAGGACTAAGGAGGATTCATTTACTTAATATTTCTCTCCTCACCAAAAATTCATGGCACCTCATCTTAGGAGATAGTGTTGAATGGGTCAAAATTATCAAAAGAAAATATCTTCAATTTTTTGATTTTTTATATGGAGATATTTCCCCCTCAGGCTCTTCTTTCTTGAAATCTATTTGCTCTACAAGGTCAATCATCAAAAAGGGTCTTCGATGGAAAATTTTTAATGGGAAATCTATTCATTTTTGGGAATATAAGTGGATTGGTGATTGTCCACTTCTTCATTCTCCTGAATTTCGACTACTCAAAGATATTACTGTTAATATTTTTGGTCCTATGGTGGCAGATTTCCTAACTACTTCAAATGGGATAAGGACTTGGAAAAGGATTCATATTCCTAATTTGGCTACTAAAATTTCTTCTCTTGAAGGTTTGTTATCCTTTTTTTATTTAGTCCTTGATGAGTCTTTTGACCACCCTATTTGGGAGCCTTCTGATTCTAGAGAATTTTCTGTCAAATTAGTTTACTTATTGTCTTTACCCCCTTCTGAAGTCCTCAATTTTTTTAAACTTGTGTGGACCAAACATCTAACTCCAAAAATTGCTTTCTTTATATGTCTTTGTATCCAAGACCTCATCCTTTCTATTGAAAACCTTATTAACTGTGGTACTCCTCTCCTAAACAGGTGCTTCCTCTTCCTTCTTGATTGGGAATCTACTTACCATATTTTTCTCTTTTACCTTTAATCCATATTTGTGCTATGTAAGCTTCTCCTCAAATTTCACATCTTTTGGGCTTCCCCTCCTTCCATTGTTGACCTTTTCCTTCAATGGCCCAATCCTTTTAAAAATCCTATTCTTAAAGGCTTATGGGGATTTTGTCTCCATTATTTTTTATGGTAGATATGGCTCAAGTGCAACAAACATGTCTTTGATAAGAATGCCAAGGATGTTGAGTTCATATCTAATAGAATCATTCTTTTTGCAAAAGAGAATGCCCTGAATGCTCCCTTTGATCCTTTTCCTATTTCCTCTTTTGAAGCCTCCTTACTCCAATATTGTCATATTTATTTGGAGGATGGTTGTCCTGCTATTTCCCCTAACACAAGATCTAATACTAAATGGAATACTCCACCTTTTGGATGGGCTAAAAAGGTTTAGTGAAAAGATCTCTGCTATAGAGGAATCAAAAATGGTGATATTTTGACAAGAGATATGTTACTTGGTATTCTTAAAACTTTGAGTTAAGAACAAAAGAGGAACCTAATACTAGAAGGAAGTAGCCTTCAAATCTACTAAGAAGACAAAGGGCAAGAAGTCAAATTCAATCAATGAGTCATCCAGTGATGAAGAAGTGAATTATGATAGAAGCAATAGGGATTCAAGAAGATTTAAAGATGTAAAATCTATTATATGTTTCAATTGCGGAAAGTATGGTCACTATGCAACTGATTTTTAAGAAGCCAGAAATATCAATGATGAAGAAAAATATAATCATAAGAATAGGGAATCAAAAAAATGTAGGTACCAAAAGAAAGACAAGGATGGACAAGGTAGACAAGGAAAGAATTTTCTTTCAAAGAAAAAATAGGAGCTACTATGCTGACAAGGCAAGTAAGTACTCAAGTGATAGTGATAATAGTTTCTTAGATAATGATAAAGATGAAGTTATATTTCTAATAGAAGAAAAAGAAGAAGTTAATAAAAGGTCACAAATAATTCTCAAGTGTTTTAGATGTGGTAATATTGAAGATAGTTATACAAGGAATGGTTTCAGTTTCAGTGATGATGAATACAAGGATACACTTGAAGGACCAGAAGAGAACATTCTAATGGCAATAGAATAAGAAGGAGGTGATCCTATGGAAGACAAGTCAAAAAATAATGAATATGTTTTCAAAGGAACAATGCACAAAGAAGAAATAGATGGAACAAGAACCAACAAAAGGTAAAAGAGACTAAGAGACCAATGAGGTCAAGGTAAGAAAATTTTAATAGATAATGTTTCTCATGTCATAGATTTGGGCACAAGGCTTCACAATGCAGGACACATGAAAGACAAGAAATGGGAACTTCAAGAACAAGCAGTTATTTCATGGGTATTGCTACTCATGTAATCAGTTTGGTCATAAGGCAATGAATTTTAGGATTCATGATAGGAACAAATATAACTTCACTAGAAGAAACCCCAAGACATTTACACCTCCAAGGAATAATAAAATTAAGTGTTATAAGTGCAATAATAATGAACATATTGATGTGACTCAGGTTCAATCCCCACGATGGATGTTTATAAGAAGTATTTACTCAAAAAATAAAAAATAAACATACAACAAAGTAGTGTAGAGCAGACATTCTAGAATTAGGCATGAACAAGAACATGAACAAGAACAAGAATATGAACATGAATAGGAACATGAATATGAACAGGAATAAGAACATGGATATGAACAATAACAGTCAAATAAATCAGAAGGATCGGATGAGAAGGAAAGAGTACAAAGGTAAAGACAAATGCTTTCTGGGAGTAGAAATACTTCCACCCCAAAATTAACCACCTCAAGAGGAGGTTGGAGAGGGGTTAAGCTAATAGACTCATTCTTAGCCCCAAGCCCCCAAGGTAACCATTTTCCATTGATGTCAAATGGGGAGATATTTGAGTAAGGGGGGATATTTGTTTTAAGGAGAGAGCATTGATTCAGGGGGAGCAATTTCCCAGGGAGAGCAGAACAAGAAAAAGATCAAGTTTTGGTAAAAAGAATTTGAGTTGCCATCAATGATAAAGGGGGAGATTGTTGGACATTTTGAGTAGATGAGTTGTCATTGATGTCAATTTTGAGTCATCATTGATGTCAAGATTTCAGCACCAGTGAGTGGCAGTTTTAGTGGGCAACATCAATTTTAGGTTCTCCAATAAGTGCAAAAGGAGAATCCACCTCCAGTTGATCAAATCCAATTCCAAGTAGTTAGATGAGGTCCAAAGGGCAAAGAAGAGGCCCAGGAAAATAATATTATAATATTTTATTATAATATTAAAAATAAAATTTAAATTAATTATAAATTAATTAATATAATTTTATTATAAATTAATTTATTAATTAATTTAATTAAATTTCAATCTAATTAAGTTAATTATAAGTTATTTTAATTTAATTATAAATTATTTTTTACTAATTTAATAAACCCTAAAAAGGGTTATAAATCTAAGTTTATAAATCAAATTTAAAATTTGATTTGAGCACCAACGTGTTATGGCAATAAGGCATGATGTATAAATAAAGGTAAAACTTTTGCCTTAGAATCCCCAAGCAATAATTCGAATGCCTAAGTTACAAATTATGCGTAGTAAGGATACAATGTTTTTCACATTGAAAAGTCTATGGTGGTAGAAGAACGAAGAAATAGGTTCGAGGCTCATCTCACCCTACACAAGAGCCACGCAGTGCATTTGGCAATAGCAGAAGGTGTTAATACGTGTTGCTAGCAATAAGGATGTAGTTCGGATCCTACGGGGTTTGCATTTTTTAAGGAAGGAAGGTCTTTGTTTTATTGAATAGTGCCAATGAGGACATAAAGGGAGGTTAGCGCCTTCCCATCCTCATGGAAGTGCCTAGCCCATGTGGTGGGCTAGTGCCTTGATAGGGTGCTTAGCTAGGAGAGGTTTCGAGGTCGAAACCCACCAAGGCCTCTTTGGCAACTGAAGAGGTATGCATTGATTTCACATGTTTGGTTGCTTGATTAATTTTAGAGGTGCTAAAGTTTGAAAAATAAAATATTTTTATGCTTTATAAAGTTTATTTTACCTAAATTAAAATTGGATATTGATTATTTAAGGGAGATAAAATGATAGGCAATATTGTTTTGAAAGGTTATTTTTGAAGGTTGATTAATTGAGATTGGAGATTATAAAGAACAATTGAATTATTATTTTCATGTGTGATTTGATAAATTTCTAATTTCAAACAAGGAGTAATAAGGTGTAATTAAGTTTGATTATTTTTGTAATTGAGAATTGTGAAGAGGTTAGTGTGATATTTTATCATCTAACTATTGAAATTGGCAAGAGAGAAAATTGTGATTGAGACAGGTTTTCTAAGGTCACTTCTACATCAAATAAAAGGTATGGGCATATTATTCTTTGGTTGAAGTGATTGATTGAGGTTTTTTGAAAATAATATTGGAGTGAAAAAACATTGTTAATTTTTCCTTGTTGAGTGGATGAGTTTTATAAAATGGAAGTGAATGCAATAAATTTTATTTGATAAGCATTGTTGGAGATTTTGAGTGACTAAGTGCATGCTTCATTATTGTATGATTGAGAATCCTTGTTGTTGAGTTTGAATATTGGATTAGGGTTTGCAAGATAATGAGTATCATTGTTATGATAAGTGGTGAAATATCGTGAACTAGTGTTTGCAATATCATTGTTATGATTGGTTGATAAGCATTGTTGTTGAAGTAAATAAAGAACTTGAACTAGGGTTTGAAATATCATGAGTATCATTGTAATATGATATTGTTTGATAAGCATTGTTGTTGAAATGTGTGATTGAGAGAATAATTTGAGCTAGGATTTGCAAAGATCATGAGTATCATTGTTATCTGATATTGGTTGATAAGCATTGTTAGAAACAGTTGAGTGAGTGTTCATATGCTTGGACTAGGGTTTTTGAGCAAGGATTAATTCATTGATTGATTGGTTGAGTAGTGTTGGTTGAGCCTAGTCATGTGGATGTGTTAAAGTGATAGTTCAAGTTCTATGAAACAAATTGTTCTATATTTTGAATTGATATGAGAAAGAGGTTGAGTGTTGATGAATGTGAAACATATTGAGTCTCTAACAATTCTCTATATGTTTCTGTGATAAAAAGAGTGATTGAGCATTGTGGTGAATGTGAAACATATTGAGTATCTAACAATTATCTTTATGTTTCTATAAGATTTGACAAGTTCTAGTGAGGAATTGTTGAGAATATTTGAGACAAGTCTTAGAAAATACTTGTGGACAGATTTTTGTGAGCTTTTGTGGAAGCTTACAATACAATTTGAGGACAGAGATTGTTAAGCAAATTTAGACAAGTTCTAGTGAGGACTTGTTGAGTATATTTGGATAAGTTCTAGAGAGGACTTATGGATAGATTAGTGTGAGATTTTGTGGAAGCTTACAAGGCATATTTGAGATAAGTCTTTGAGAAGAGTTGAGAGCATTATTGATTGATTGATTTGTTCAAACCATTTGTTAAGGTTTAGGGCAGATCTAGAAGAGTTGATTTGAGATTAAGTCAAGCTTTGTTTTAAGGCTTAAGGATAGAGATCGAGGATAGATTTGTGATATATTTAAGGACTATTATTAGTGTAGATAAGAGGATAGATATTGAGGGCAGATTTGTGCTAGATCAAAGGACTGTGTTTAGTGTAGATTTGAGATAGATATTTGGAAGTGAGAGTATAGATGATGATATTATCCAATGGATAGAGATCCATTAGCCAGGGTAGTGAGTACAAGTATCTTTAGTGGATAGAGATCCATTAGTCATAGTAGTGGGGGCAACAGTTCTTCTAGAAGACCACTAGACAGAGCTAAGGAGAAAGGATTTCTCTTATGGATAGAAATCCATGAGCTTGGTTAAGGGATTGGTGTCTCTTTTGGATAGAGGTCCATAAAAATTTTAATAGAGACAGGATTCCCGAGAGATTTATTGGGAAAATTTTAGTGAAATATTTTCTCTGTGGAGTAGCCCACATTTGGTGAACCACGTTAAATTGGTGTCTCTATTGTGTGTGGTGATTTATGCATTACTTTGATTACTGCTATTGATATTTCTATCTATACTTTGCATAATATTGATTGGGAAATAAAAGTAAAAAGTGGTCTTATAATGTTCACCCCTCTCTTAGTATAAGCTTTTTCTTCACTTTTCAATGCTAAAAATTTAGGCATTACTTTCTCATGAGTGCTTCTTTCTTGTGTAGGTGATAAAGGAATATATGGGTGTCTTGTTTTGTTGTGCCATGTGGAATAATATACCTTTGCTATAAATTGCAAGGGGCACTCCTTTCCCTTGCATGTAAGACTATCTTCAACATATCTTATTTCTTGTATACTTCTTACCCATGAATGCACTATGTGTCTTGTCTTCAATGCTTTCTCTCAGGTGAATGGTGATGCTACTCTCTACAATGAGCAATGGTGGTTCTTAGCACTATAATGGTGATTCTATGGTGCTCTAATGGTGGATTTAGGTGCTTTAAATATTTTATACTCAATTGGTGGTTCATTCAACATATAGCTTAGGTAATACACCATTGTTTTCATCAAAATATGCTTCTTTATTCTTACAATGTATTATCCTTAGTGCTATCCATTTTACGTAGGTTTGCAATGGATGATAGGCTCCTTACGTAGACCCTTTATGTTATCATTTTTTATGTAGATATGTAATGGATGATGGGATCCTTATATAGTTTTTGATATTGTAGGTTAATGTTGCTTGTAGACACTCGATTTGGTGTCTTTAGACACCTTGAAACTTGGCTAATGTGAGCCCTTTATTTTCTCTCTTCCTTTACTTGAAATTTGATTCTCTAATCTGAAATCTATAGTCTTCAATGGAGATAACTGACCTTCAATATTCTTCTGGATTATTCTCTATAGTATCTTCTTATCCAATATACAATAAGGCTCCTATGGACTTTTCTTTTTCTACACTCTACAAGTTTGTAATCTTGCAATGGGACATTTTCCTTAGGCCTCCAAATCTTTGATCTTTAGTTTGTTGCTTCAACTACTAGATTGATTCCAAAGAAGTTATTCTTCCTAGCTCTTTTTAAGAAGCTTCCTAGATTTATTTGAATCTCCTTTTCCTACAACAAAGTGTTAAGATTGTAATGGTAGAAACTCTAAATCTAGAGATAATCAATCTTCACTAATTTATTTATCAATCTAGTGGAATTAATGTTGAGTCCTAGTCTTCAATTTTTTGGCAACCCTATAGAAAGACTCTAGTCAAATGTAGTTTTTAGAAATTCTAAAAAGAGATTTTTGATCTCCTCTCAATATCTCTTATGGCTCTCCCTATTTCCTATTTGATCTACCATGGCTTTAATACCACTGTTAGATTTTGGTTATGTATATTAAAGGAAATACAAGTACAAGATATAAAATATGCAGGCTATGATAACTATATGATAATGGTACTAAAATATATATGAAAATAAGAGAATAGAATTCTGCAATAACTCATTAAAATGCCATTAATGAAATTTCACAAAAATAGTACAATGCAAAATAATAGAGGACTCGAACACTCCAAAATTTTAAATGAATAACTACATTGTACCTACTCACTACTATAATATACCTCTCTATAGTAATATGTTAGGATATCATCCTAACCCTTAATGTAATAACTCCCCTTTTGTAATAATTCCTAGTGAACGTGGGTAGTACCCATGATTAATATTTTGTAATGTTCTAAGTTTTAGCTTAGGTAGTGCCTATGACAAATGGCACCCTTTTTATGTAACACATGGTAGATAGGTGGCATTGTGCATGTAATTCGTGTGGCATTGTGCATGTAATTTGAGTGGCATTGTGCATGTAATTCGAGTGGCATTGTGCATGTAATTCAAAGTGGCACTATGCATGTAATTCGGGTGGCATTATGCATGTAATCCATGTGGCATTATGCATGTAAGCCAACCTTGGAAGGAAACTCCTTAAATACCCGAAAAGGCACCAATGCAACCATATTTTGCAAAATTAATGAAGTATTGAAGGAGGTTGCCCCCTCGAAGAGGCCTGCGATTCAATCCTATTGTGAGATTGTTCTTTATGCAAATTTCTGTTATATTAATGTGATGTTTATGTGAGTTATTTCCAAGCAATTGTGTGAGAGTGTGTTATTTGAGTTTATTTTATAGCAGGATCTTAACAAGTGGTATCAGAGTGCTTTCCAGGGCCAAGTTCTGCAGTAACTGCAACGATTCTTGCCATCCAATCCGCCTGTTAGGTATAAATTCGTGTGTTTTTTCCATTCTGTTTTTCCTTATTAAAAAAAAAATCCAAAAAAATACAGTGTTTTTTTTTTTTCCAGACCAAAAACAAAAAAATATATTATTAGTTGAGTAGGTAGAAACCCTGTACCGGGGGTTTTAAAATATTGCGAAGGATCTGTCATTATTGGCTAAGCTAGATAGCCCATAAAACGTCTAGTGAAGTGAGGGGCGATCAGGCTCCAATACCCAGGCCTCAGATAGAACTCGCGCACGGACTTGAGCTCCCACGTATCTTCGGGTATATCGGGAGACCATATAGGATTAAACAAACTTTTAGCCATTAGGAAGCTCTTCGACCTTGTATTACTCATAGTCTATGGGACACAGCATCCTGGACGATTACCCTCCCATATTGTCAGAGAGGCGGGTAGTGTGCTCAAGGGTATGTGTGGAATCCTCCTTGAGTAGTGGCCTGAAATATTGGTTCGAGCACTATTTTTCATCACTGTTAGTATATTAGAGGGCCTATGGGTGGTACATACTCCTATACTTAGCATTCCATGGTTCTGTTAAAACTGCAACCTATAAAAAACACAAAAATAAAAATAAAAATAAGAATCCAAACACCCCCGTTCGTAAACCTGCATTTCAAAAGTGAGCATATGAGAAAGGAGTCCTCTACCAAAAAAATAACAGAAGGGACATGCATTCGGGATAAGCCATGAGGGTGACACTTAAGTTGAAATTACGGAGAGTAACAGTAAAATTTATAGTGGCAGTCACGATCAAGTCGGTCGAGTCGGAGAGGTCGACACGGTCGAGGCAGGAATTCACAGTCTTCAGGGTCAAAACAAAACTGTCATATCAGTCACCTGCAAAATACAGAGAATCTTGAGTGTGAAACACGACAGTTTTAGATAGTGCTCCAGTACCCAAATTTTGCTCAGTAGGTCAGAATCCAGAATCTGTAAACACCGTTAGACTCAGCAAAATAGGAGATAAAAAAAAAAAAAAAGTCTGGGGTGCCAAAAAGTAGTGTTGAGAGATATAGCTCATTGTGACCACCTCCTCCTGCTGATAATTTTGATATATAGCACCCAAGCACTTTTTTGGGCACTTACTAAAAATAGTAATTCAAAAAAATTCAATTCTATTTTTAGTAACTGGTCACAAAAGGTAAAAAAATGGCCCAGGGTACCCGTGGACACCAGAAAGAACTAGAACACTTGGAGTCCCTAAAAAAAGCCATTGAGAACTTGAACTCGGATTTTCACTCCATAAGGGAAGAAGTCCAAGGTCTTCGCCTAGAGCATGAGGCCACTAGCAATCGCTTAGAAGAAGCATTGACTGAAGTGGACAGCAAACTGAGAAGAGAACCACCCAAATCAGAATACCAAGCTAAGAGTTCTACAAGGAATCATGACCATGATACACCCTTTAGAATGCCCAAGTTGGACTTTCCCAAATTTAGTGGGAAGGATGTTGATGGGTGGCTATGTCGGGTTGACCAATTATTTCGACTTCATAATGTACCAATATTTCATCGAGTCCAGATGGCTTCCTTTAACTTGGAATCTGAGGCTCTACACTGGTTTCAATGGTTGCGTCTTACCTACCCAAATCTCTCTTGGGAGGATTTTGAATCCCAAATACTCACTCGATTTGGTCCTAGTGAGTTTGAGGACTTCACAGGAGCCTTATCCAAACTACAACAAACAGGGTCAGTTCGAGATTACCAAGCTCAATTTGAAAAATTGGCCAATCGAACAAGAGGATTGAGTGAAGGGTTCTTCCAGAGTTGTTATATCAGTGGGTTGAAGATGGAACTCCAAGAAGAAGTCAAAATTTTGAAACCACGAACTATGATGGAAGCTATCAGTTTGGCCCGTCTGGCCGAATCTAAACTCTCTGCCCAAAGACGCCCATCAAAGTTTCTGCAAAATAGACCTTCATTTCCTCCTAGAGCCCAAAACCCAGTTGATAATAAACCTGCTGCACCAAAGCACCTCACCACCGAAGAGATGGATGCACGTCGTGCCCAAGGATTATGCTATAATTATGATGAAATTTTTTTCAAAGGGCATAAGTGTGCACACAAAAAATTGTTCCTGATCGATGTTGAAGAACCTGATACCTCTGATGAGAGTGATAAGGATGAGGACCCTCCAGAAACACCTCCTCCATAAGAAGAAGTGAAACAGGAACCTGAAACAGCAATTACAGTCCATGCCCTTGCAGGCATTACTACCCCTCAAACCATGAAGGTTACAAGATTTTTCAAGGGCCAACATCTTTCCATCCTTTTGGAATCAGGAAGCACACACAACTTTATTGACCCTAGAGTTTCTCAGTGGGCAAATTTTTATATCCACACTTGTAACTCCTTTGAGGTCATGGTAGCCAACGGGGGAACCTTACCTTGTAAGGGAAAGTGTCGCAATGTTAAAATCCAGATAGGGGACTATGCACTCAAGCAGGACATGTTTGCCCTCCAGTTGGGTGGATGTGATATTGTTTTGGGATCTCAATGGTTGAGTACATTGGGCACTATCAGTTGGAACTTTGCTGAACTTTGGATGCAGTTCTCCGAGAACGGCCAAACACACATCATCAAGGGCTCCTCAGCAGGAACACATCAAATTATCAGTTCAAACGGCATGGAGAAATTGCTAAAGAAATCATCACGTGGGGTCATTGCACAACTATTCTCCATCCAACCATCCACATCCCCAATGGGTGAAATTCCACCAGACATGCAACAGGTTCTCCACAAACATGAGGCCATATTTTCAGAACCAATCACACTACCACCACATCGCTCTCATGACCATGCCATTCCATTATTTCCGGATAGTACACCTCCCAATATCCGACCGTATAGATACCCCCATGCCATGAAGTCAGAGATTGAGAAGATGATACAGGAATTACTCAAGGCGGGTGTCATTCGGCCTAGTACTAGTCCCTACTCTACACCAGTCTTACTGGTCCTCAAGAAGGATGGCTCTTGGCGATTGTGTATTGACTACCGAGAGCTCAAAAAGATAACGGTCAAGGATAAATTTCCTATCCTTGTGGTTGATGAATTACTAGATGAATTACATGGGACCATGTACTTCACCAAGCTAGACCTTCGCTCTGGGTACCATCAGATCCGACTTAGGGATGAAGATATTCCTAAAACTTCTTTTCGCACTCATGAAGGTCATTATGAATTCTTGGTAATGCCATTTGGTCTCACAAATGCTCCTTCCACATTCCAAAGCCTGATGAACAACATCTTTCGCCCCTTCTTGCAGAAGTTCATCCTTGTGTTCTTCGATGACATCTTGATTTACAGTCACACATGGGAAGAGCATCTCAATCATGTAGATCAAACTCTCCAACTACTGGCCGACCATAAATTGTTTGCAAAAAGGTCCAAGTGCTCCTTTGGTTTGACTGAAGTAGAATATCTGGGACACATTGTCTCAAAGGATGGTGTCAAGGTTGACCCTAAGAAGATCCAAGCAGTCCAAGAATGGCCAAAACCTCGCACACTCAAGGGACTTCGAGGATTTTTAGGGCTTACAGGATATTACCATAAATTTGTCTGCAATTATGGAAAGATAGCCACCCCCCTCACCTCCATGTTGAAGAAGGATTCTTTTATGTGGACAAGGCCGACTGAGAAAGCATTCCTGGACCTCAAACATGCCATGACAACCACTCCAGTTTTAGCCATGCCAGACTTCTCAAAAATATTTGTCATTGAAAGTGACGCTTCTGGTCATGGTATTGGGGCAGTATTGATGCAAGAAGGATGCCCTTTGGCTTTTACCAGCAAAGCCCTATCTGATCGCAATCTAGGAAAATCCACATATGCTAAGGAAATGTTGGCAATATTGCATGCAGTCCTACATTGGTGGCCTTACCTCATTGGGCGCCATTTCTCCATCAAAACTGACCACCAGAGCCTTAAATACTTTCTAGAACAACGATTTGCCACTACCGAGCAACAAAAGTGGGTATAAAAACTCATGGGCTATGATTATGACATCACGTACAAAAAAGGGAAGGAAAATCTTGTGGCAGATGCTCTCTCTCACCAATTTGAGGCCCTTAGTATGCTGTGTGCCATATTTGCACCATTGCCCCAGTGGATTGAGCCCTTACGTCAGGAAATACTTCAGGATGCAAATTTGAAAGACCTGGTTGCTTCACTTGGGGATGATCCAAAGTCTACACCAGGATATAGTTGGGATGGCCAAGATTTGCGTTACCATCAACGCCTGGTTCTTCCTCCTAAGTCCCCACTTCGAGAACTCCTCATGAAGGAATCACATGCTACTCCATCTGCTGGCCATTCAGGGTTCCTAAAAACTTATGAGCGACTCAAGCACACCTTCTTTTGGAAAGGCATGAAATAGGACATTCGCTCTTTTGTAGCGGATTGCGACACTTGTCAACGGATGAAAGGAGAAACAGTGCGCTCCCCAGGCACTCTTCAACCATTGTCGATACCAGATCAGGTGTGGACTGACATCTCCATGGACTTCATAGAAGGGCTACCTAAATTTGGAGGCAAGTCTATTATTTTTGTGGTAGTGGACCGCCTTTCAAAGTATGCTCACTTTTGTGCCCTAAACCATCCTTACACAACATCCACTATTGCCCAAACTTTTCTTGACTCCATATTTCGCCTTCATGGCATGCCCGCCTCCATTGTATCTGATCGTGATCCCACCTTTACTAGCAATTTTTGGCAAGATTTGTTTAAGTTGTAGGGGATTCAGCTCAAAATGAGTTCAGCCTACCATCCGCAAATGGATGGTCAAACAGAGGTTGTTAATAAATGCTTGGAAACCTACCTTCACTGTTTTGCCTTTGATCATCCTACTCATTGGGAAAAATGGCTTTCTTTGGCTGAATGGTGGTACAACACTTCCTATCATACCACCACCAAACTCACACCATTTGAGGAAGTTTACGGGTGCCCTACACTCACACCTTCCTCCTACATTCCGGGCAGCTCCAAGGTCCAGGCCGTCGACAATGCTCTGAGTCAACACACCGAGGTCCTTCGCCAACTCAAGAAAAATTTGAACATGGCCCAGAATCGGATGTGCCAACAAGCTGATCAGCATCGTTCTGAGCGTAGTTTTGATGTGGGTGATATGGTCTTCCTTCGCTTGCAGCCATACAAACAATCATCCCTACAACTCCGCAGGTGTCAGAAGCTTGCTCCAAAATTCTATGGTCCTTATCAGGTTCTGCAACGGATTGGTCCAACAGCTTACAAATTGGCTCTTCCCCCCACTTCCAAGATCCACCCTATTTTTCATGTTTCCCTTCTCAAGAAAGTTGTGGGCACACAGGTACAGGTTCAATCAACACTCCCTGAATTGGATGAAGAAGGCTCCATTGTACTTGCACCGAAACAGCTACTGGATCGTCGAACTTGCACTCTGCGCAACCGTACCATCACAGAGGTCCTGGTTCAATGGCGTGGACTTCAACCTGAGGATGCTACATGGGAGTCTCTCCATCAACTCCAGCAACAGTTTCCTCATTTTCAGATTTGAGTACAAAGCTCCTTTAAGGAGAAGGGCATGTTAGGATCTCATCCTAACCCTTAATGTAATAACTCCCCTTTTGTAATAATTCCTAGTGAACGTGGGTAGTACCCATGATTAATATTTTGTAATGTTCTAAGTTTTAGCTTAGGTAGTGCCTATGACAAATGGCACCCTTTTTATGTAAAACATGGTAGATAGGTGGCATTGTGCATGTAATTCATTTGGCATTGTGCATGTAATTCGAGTGGCATTGTGCATGTAATTCGAGTGGCATTGTGCATGTAATTCAAAGTGGCACTATGCATGTAATTCGGGTGGCATTATGCATGTAATCCAGGTGGCATTTTGCATGTAAGCCAACCTTGGAAGGAAACTCCTTAAATACCCGAAAAGGCACCAATGTAACCATATTTTGCAAAATTAATGAAGTATTGAAGGAGGTTGCCCCCTCGAAGAGGCCTGCGATTCAGTCCTATTGTGAGATTGTTCTTTATGCAAATTTCTGTTATATTAATGTGATGTTTATGTGAGTTATTTCCAAGCAATTGTGTGAGAGTGTGTTATTTGAGTTTATTTTATAGCAAGATCTTAACATAATATTGTATCTTCTCACTCTATACCATAAAGGACTATATATAGGAAGATATATTCCTTGTCATTTACTCTATCCATGACTTTTAATATATCTATCCTATGACTCATGTACATGTGAACTACATGCATATTTACATAATTGCACATTCTAACACTTGTGCATTTATTAAATTGCTTTAAGTAACTCAAACCTTACTATAAAGTAAAATCCTACTCTAGTTATGTACCCAAGGTGGTCCTTTAGCATGTACCAAATAATGTAATATACTCTAACATTCTTCACAAACAACTTTGGACATAAGAATGATTGTTGCACATGAATTCATTATGCAACTCCTAAGAATAAAATTTTAGATCTTGAGTGTTACATAGAATAGGGGTGGATTTAGTATTTTTATATTTGGGTAATTTTTTATATCAAATGCATTAAGCTGGATGTCTAATGGATGTTCTTCCATCAGATTTTATTTCTATATGTTGCTAGATTACTTTTAATATTTTAGAGCTTCTTTGAGTATGTCCATTTATCCTAATAGGACCAATTTTTCTAGCATGCTAAACTTAGTTGGTGTCTTCTTCATCTCTCTATGATATTGAATTTGAATTTATTATTTTTGTCTTCTTTTATTGTTATGAAATTTAGATGTTTCTTAGAGGTTGTAGCTCACCCTTCATGTGCAAGAGGGGTATTTTAATCACCTTTTGACCTCATTTTAAATGGAATTTCATCCTTTATTACCTCTCCTCTTGGTTTGTTTATTGGTTATATTTCCATCCCCTTTATCCATTCTAAGCTCTTTCTCTCTATCTATCCTATTTTTAGTATCCTTTTATATTTCTCCCTTCCCCTTCTGAGATGTACCTATTTCTTCCCTTTCATATTATCTTTCTCCTTCTATTTATATTATTGTGCTATTATAGGTCCTTTATCCTTTAATTTTTAAAGTGGCCTTAAACTTATAAGGACTATTGTACCTTTATTAGTTTTAGCTTGCTTATTATGTAATTGCTCTTCATATGTCTTCCCTTTTTCTTAGTTTGGACTCCTTTTTGATTGGTGTGTATCACACTATAGACACCTAAAACATGTCATGTTGAGGAGGCTACCTATATGGACGTATTTTTAGGCCATATGACCCACCTTGGGCCTCCCCAAGGCTTAGCAATGGTTATTACCACTAAAAAATGGGCAACCTATATTTTGCAGCCTAGAATATCATACCCAGGAGTGGTCTTCAGCGGCCAATGGACCCTCTAACAACCAATAATCATAGTTGCTCCACCTTGGGATAGCCACACCTTTAACAAACTTGAGATTTTGGGTCAAGAAAAATTAGTTACAAGGTAGTTAAGATTCAATGGTTAAGCACAAGATGGTTCTAGAGGTGACATTTTATCTTCCTGGAGCTTAATCAATTCTTTATTCTTGGCTTCTCTTGCAAGCCAAGATTACCATTTTGAAAAATTATGAGAAGAGCTCAAGCCTTCATGAAGTGATATTGAATTCGAATGAAATGAAGTACTATCAGTTTGGGTAATAGAGAGAAAATACTCTCATAAGCAACAAAGTTCTACCCAAATCCAGCCATGGAGCTTGCATTTGCATCAATGGAGTCCATTAGATCTTGAAGATCAAATTCAACCATATTTTGGCATCAAATGACCTTGTTTTATGCTATTTCCTATAATTATATCATGATTAAAATATGTGATCTTTGAACATAAATTTAGTAAACCAACCAAGGTGATTTTCCACATTGGTCACAAAGAAACAATCTTTTGTCCAGTGATCGCTTCACCCCAAAGCAGCCCACAGGCACAACCACTGGACCCTATTTTTTTTTAGCAGACCTAACCATTTTATCCCATGATGGCATCTTGGTGAAATATACTTTTTTTTGTGTTTTCTAGTTACAGTAGCTTTAGTAGCATTTAATTTCTATTTTAGCATAGTTTTACTCAGTTTTCATGCATTTTTTTACCATTTTTAGCATCTTTCTTTTAATTGCTTATCACGGAAATGGACCTCATCATGAGAGGTTACTCATTTGCTATTAACATATTGTAAGTATTCTTGTGTGTAGGTTTCAAATCTTATCAGGAGCTCTTCAACATAAATATTCTTCAATCCTTATCTCATCGTGCGGAGGTCGCAAAGAAACCCTCGTATAATCAGTTTTGAGAGTGCAAAGACTTTGCAAGATACACCTACTTTTAGATTCCATATTATAATTTGTATCAAATTGGTATTTATACCTAAGAGTGATATCTTTGTAACTACCTTATGAAGGAATATTTCAAATATTATTAAGAAGTACACCATTTCCTATATTTCTTTGTCATTTTATGGTTACATTATTTTCATTTGTCAATCTGATTTCATAAATGTTTTAAGTGTATATTTTTTGCATATCTATAGTGGTGATCATGGTCAGAACTTAGATAAAACTTCATAATTTATCACTAATTACTTTTTTTTATCTTTCTTGAATTATAGGTACCACCACTCTGGGCTGGAACGGCTCACAGAAGCCATCATCCTACCCTATGACGACTAGTAGAGCCCACTACTTTACCTTGTGATGACCTTAGAGTAGAAGCACAAAACCAAAGAGGTAGAAACTTCATAAAATTTAGGATTCACCTATGAGTGTTTTTGCACTTCATTTTACTACTTTTCATAGAAAAAGATAGAATTTTAGGTTTTAATTGAGAAATTTAGAAGAATTTTCATATTTGAAGTATTCTACTAGTGACTCTTAGAATTATTGAGTTGTCATTGATGTCAAGGCAGATATCTTCAAGGGTGATTTAATCATATGAGTTGTCATTGATGTTAAGATAAATATATTCAAGGGTGATTTAATATTTAAATCAAAATATTTAAATAGATATTCAAATATTATAATATTCAAATCATAGATTTAATATTATAATATAAAGGCAAAAAGAGTGGTCCTACTTGAAGTGAGTTTGAAATTCAAAAAATTAAATATGCATGGACCTACCTCCTTGAGCGCACCATACAAAAGTGAAATTAAAATTCAAGTGTTTAAATTATGGTCCAACCTCCTTGGGTGTGAAAGAAAAAGAAAAACATATTTATATGAGGCAATAATTCATTTTGCAAGGTTGTAAGAAAATCAAATATCCTTCGAGAGGAGAGTGAGTAGTGAGTAGAAGATAAGGGAGGAGAGGAGCACATGTTTAGAGGCACAATAGTACTCCAAAGTAGGAGTTAAGTATTTTATTATTCCCCTTTGGTTTCATCCACTAGGATAGCCTAGTCGGTTGTCTAACCTGTGTTAGGGCACTACGATGCAAAAGGTTCGAGGGTCAAATCTCCTCGATGCCTAGTTTTCTAAAGTATTTGGCGTTTGAGATAGTGCAATGAAGGAATTAATTATTTTATTGTGCCACTTTAGTTTCATCCACTAGAGTAGCCCAGTATGTTGTCTACCCCGTGTTAGGGCACTATAGTGTAGAAGTTTCATGGGTCAAATCTCCTTGAGACCTGTTGTGCTGAATCATTTGCTATTTGAGATAGTGCACTAAAGGAGTTAAGTATTCTATTATGCCCTTTTGGTTTCATCTGCTAGGTTAGCCTATTCGTTCACAAGCCTGTGTTAAGGTGTTGCACAACTAGAGGTTAGAATGTCGAATCTCATCTGCCACTTGCTAAGTTTTGTTGTGCAAAGTAAGGGTAAAGTTTTAAATTAAATTTCATAAAAGGGATATGTAAGGTGTCATGTTTTTATTATAAAGTTTTATTTTTCAAGTTATTAAAAGGATATATAAGGAGTCATTGTTGGTATTATAAAGTTTTATTTTGCAAGTTTTAAAAGAGATATATAAGGAGTCATGTTGTTGTTATAAAGTTTTATTTTATAAGTTTCAAAAGAAGATCATTATTATTAAGGCATATTTGGAAGGCATATGCAAAAGGAAAATTATTTTATCAAGGCAAATTTAGAAAGCACATGCAAAAGGAAGATCATCATTATTGAGGCAGACTTGGAAGACATAGATTTGAAACAAGTCAAGACATCAAAACATAGATTAAGATGATTGAGGTCACATATTCATCCAAGAATTGAATTAACAAGGAATGACAATTCAGCCATTTCAAGAAGAATAAAATGTGCACATGATAGTGGAAGAAAAGCAAGGTATTAGCATCTCCAATTCAACACACAAGTTATCTAATGCTATATTTGAGATACCTTTAAAATGTAATAAATATGAGATACGTGGAAGCAATAGACTAAATTAATGTGAAGTACATATTGACCATTTGAAGATTTCTACGCTAGTAAATAACATCCTCTATATGTTCATGAAGTTAAAATAATTTTGGGTAAAATTTGTCTAAATTACTTTTAGTTGAATAAAGCAAACTCAAGAAAATGTGAAGAACTTGATGTTATTATTGATCAAGTTTTGAAGTAAATTTGACAATTATTTGTGAGTAGATTTTGGAGTATATTTGAGTAGTTTTTGTGAGAAAGTTTTGGAGTAGATTTTAGTAGTATTTTTGAGCAGGTTTTGAAGTAGATTTTAGAAGTATTTGTGAGCACATTTTGGAGCAGATTTGAGTAGTGTTTGTGAGAAGATTTTGGAGCAGATTTAAATAGTTTTTATGAGCATATTTGAGCAATGTTTATGAGTATATTTTGGAGCATATTTGAGCAGTGTTTGTGAGTAATATTTGAGGATAGACTTGAGCAATGGGATTGGTGTCTCCTATGGATTGGTTTCCATGAACCTAAGCAAGGGGATTGGTGTCTCATGTGGATTAGTTTCCATAAACTTGAGCAAGGGGATTGGTATCTCCTATGGATTGGTGTCCAAAAACCTAAGAAATGGGATTGGTATCTCATGTGGATTGGTGTGCATAAACCTAATAAAAGGGATTGGTGTCTCCTGTGGATTGGTGTACATGAACCTAAGAAAGGGGATTGGTGTCTCCTATGGATTCGATTCCACAACCTGAGTAATGGGATTGGTGTATTCTATGGATTGGTGTCCATAAACTTGAGCAAGGGGATTGGTGTCTCCTATGGATTGGTTTCCAAGAACTTGAGCAAGGGGATTGGTGTCTCCTATTGATTGGTTTCCATGAATTTGTTAAGGAATTGGTGTCTCTTATGGATTGGTGTCCATGAAATTGTATAGGGGATTGGTCTCTCATGTGGGTTGGTTACCACAAAATTTATTGAATAAAAATATAAGCAATGTTTTTTCTTGGTTTTCTCCTAAGAGGGTGTTTCCATGTAAAATATTTGTCTCTTACGTGTATGCTGATGTGTGCATTGTTTTATTCTTGCATTGATATTATTTGAGGTTATTACTTTGGAAAGAAAAGATAAAATTTTTATCTTATACTATTCACCCCTCTATTTGTATAAGCTTGTGTTCTTCAACTGGTATCAGAGCAGGTTCCTTCATGAAAACCTAATAGCTTAAAGGAAGATCTTACAAGAACACACATGGATTTCCAAGAAGGTTTTTTATCAAATAGAAATCCATTGTTTGATGGGACTAACTATGTTTTATGGAGTATAATAATGCAAAATTATTTGATGGTGCATGGCTATGATATATGGCAATCCATTGAGTATGGATTCACACCACCTACAACTCCTCCCATGGATCGAAATGACAAGAAACCATTTGAAAATAATGCTAGGGAAATGAATGCAATATTAAGTGGGTTATGTGAATTAGATTTTGTGAAATTCATGCAATGCACCTTAGCAAATGAAATATGAGATAAGTTACAAAGAACATATGAAGGATATGAAAAGGTTAAAATGGAAAAACTTCAAACCCATAGGAGGAAGTTTGAATATTTAAATATGAAATATGATGAATATATTACAAAATATCTACTCGGTGTTGATAAAGTTGTCAACACCATTTGTGAACTTGGAGAAAATATTGAAGACTCTAAGGTTTTTCAGAAAATATTAAGGTCACTTCCGATGAGATTTGATGCAAAGGTTTTGGTGATTGAATAAATTAAGGATCTTAAAATCTTAAGCATGGACGAGCTACATAGAATTCTCATAGCCTATGAGATGAGGAATAAAAAATATCAAACATCCAAATGAAATACCATGTTTAAAGCTTCAAAGAAGACAAAGAATGTAGAACTAGAGTCAAGTGAAGAATCAAGCAATAGATAATAAACTAACTTTGTGCAAAGAAATAAGAAGGGTCCAAGAAAACACAAATGTATGTATTCTGTAAAATGTTTTAATTGTGGTAAAATTGGTCACTATGCATCTAATTACCCATAAAATAGAAGTAGTAGCAGTGAAGAAGAAAAATAATACAAGAAAAATAAAGAAATAAAATTTTATCATGAAAAGAAAAACAAGCATGGTCAAAAAAAGCATGAGAATAAGATCTTTCAAAGATACAAGAAGATTTTTTATGTTGAAGAAGCAAGCAATTCTTCCAACAGTAGTGATGAAAGTCTCTCCAATAGTGAAAAAGAAGAAATCTTATTTTTGGCCATAGAGGAGAAAGAAGAAGCTCTTGATGTCAAAAACCAACAAAAAGAGAGATCCATAAAATGAAGAGGAATCCATAGTTGACATAGAAGAGGAACTTGTTGTTTCTTTTGAAGAGTTTAAAATTCTTAGAAACAAGAAATCAAGATTGAAGACTCATGTACAAGAGGATGATAATACAAAGGTAAAGTTGTCACAAGAACTCATTAACTTGAAAGTTAAAGTTGAAGAGGTAAAGCTAATTGAAGAAGGTATGACTAAGCAGTTAAAGACAAAAGAGTTGGAATGTGAAAAACTGGAGCATGAGGTTGTCTCTCTAAGAAAGAAAGGAATTAATATAATTATAAGCTACATCAATTTGAGAGAAGCACAAAAATGGTGGATGATATTATCAAAGCATAAAGATATTTTGTTATAAAGACTAGACATGGTTATGAAGAAAGTCAAAAGAAACAAAATATGAAGTCAAGCTTAAAAGGAATAGAGGCATAAAAGAAAATTATTAAAGAAGAGCCTAAGACCTATGCTTATGTATTGAGAAATTGAAGCATCAATAAGGAAGAAAATAAAGCATCATCAAGTAATGAAGTCCACCATAGAAACAACAATGAGAGAACCATGAGGTAATATTCTCCAAGGTAATCAAACATGTTTTAATATTTCTTCCATGGTTATTGCTTTTTATATCACAAATTTGGTCAAATTTGTAAATTGCAGGGTCCATGCTAAGAAAATATTTGGCTTCACCAAGAGGAATTTCAATTCATTTGCACCTCTTATGGACTACAACATCATTTATTATAAATGTAATAATTTTGGGAGTACAACTAGATGGTGCAGAACAGTGTTTCCTAAAATTTTGAAGTCAAGTAAAACAGAGGATGGTAAAAATATTCAAAAAGGTATGTCCTCCAGAGTTTGGAGAAAGAAAATAGAACAAGAAGAGGAGCATAGTAATTTAAAAGTTTTACTTCCATCTCATATTTTATTGTCTCAGTAAGAGTACAGAGTAAGGGGTACTTGTCAAGTGTCTTATATTATAGCCTCGAGGAGCCTTTTCCATTGATGTAAAAGGGAGATAATTTTAGTAAGGGGGAGCAACTTGTTAGGGGAAGCAGTTTGTGATCATGTTGCAGTAAAGGCCATTTTCTTTGCAGGGTTTCCATCAATGATAATGGAGGATATTGTTAGAATTATTAAGTTGTCATTGATGTCAAGGCAAATATCTTCAAGGGTGATTTAATCATATGAGTTGTCATTGATGTCAAGACATATATCTTCAAGGGTGATTTAATATTTAAATCAAAATATTTAAATAGATATTCAAATATTATAATATTTAAATCATAGATTTAATATTATAATATAAAGGTAAAAAGAGTGGGCTAACTTCAAGTGAGTTTTAAATTCAAAAAATTAAATATGCATGGGCTGACCTCCTTAAGCACACCATACAAAGTGTAATTAAAATTCAAATGTTTAAATGATGTACTGACCTCCTTGGGCATGAAAGACAAAGAAAATACATATTTATATGAGGCAATAATTCATTTTGCAAGGTTCTAAGAAAATAAAATATCCTTTGAGAGGAGAGCGAGTAGTGAGTAGAAGACAAGGGAGGAGAGAGTGCAATTTTAGAGGCATAGCAATAATCCAAAGTAGAATTTAAGTATTTTATTATGCCCCTTTGGTTTCATCCACTGAGGTAGCCCCGTTAGTTTTTCTAGCCCGTGTTAGGGTGCTGTGATGCAGAAGGTTCAAGGGTCGAATCTCCTTGATGCCTATTTTTTCGAAGCATTTGGTGTTTAAGATAGTGCTAAAAAGGAATTAAGTGTTTTATTGTACCCCTTTGGTTTCATCCATTGGGGTATCCCATTCGGTTGTCTAGCCCATGTTAAGGCACTACGATGTAGAAGATTCATGGGTCAAATCTCCTCGAAACCTATTTTGTTGAAGCGTTTGCTATTTGAGATAGATCAATGAAGGAGTTAAGTATTATGTTGTGTCATTTTGGTTTCATCCATTGGGTTAGCCTATTTAGTCACAAGCCCATATTAGGGTGCTGCGCAACTAGAGGTTAGAAGGTCAAATCTCATCCACCACTTTCTAAGTTTTGTTGCGCAAGGTAAGGGTAAAGTTTTTAATTAAATTTGATAAAAGGAAGATATAAGATGTCATGTTGTTATTATAAATTTTTATTTTACAAGTTATTAAAAGGAGATATAAGGAGTTAGTTTGTTGTTTATAAAGTTTTATTTTGCAAGTTATAAAAGGGATATATAAGGAGTCATGTTGGTATTATAAATTTTTATTTTGCAAGTTTTAAAAGAGAGATATAAGGATTCATGTTGTTGTTATAAAGTTTTATTTTATAAGTTTCAAAATAATATCATTATTATTAAGGCATATTTGGAAGGTATATACAAAAGGAAAATCATTTTGTCAAGGAATATTTGGAAAGCACGCGCAAAAGGAAGATCATCATTATTGAGGTAAATTTGGAGGGCACATATTTGAAAAAAGTGAAGACTTCAAAGAATAGAGTAAGAGGATTGAGGTCACCTATTCACCCAAGCATTTAATTAACAAGGAAGGACAATTCAGCCATTTTAAGAAGAAGAAAAGGTGCACATGATAGTGGAAGAAGAGCAAGGTATTAGCATCTCCAATTCAACACACAAGTAAGTTTTCTAATGCTATATTTGAGCAACCTTTAAAATTTAATAAATGTGATATATGTAGAAGCAACTAACTAAATGAATGTGAAGAACATATTGACCATTTGAATATTTCTACACTAGTGCATATCATCCTCTATATGTTCATGAAGTTAAAAGAATTATGGGTAGAATATGTCTAAATTGCTTTTAGTTGAAGAAAGCAAACTCAAGAAAAGGTGAAGAGCTTGATGCCATTATTGATCAAGTTTTGAAGCAGATTTGATGAGTATTTATGAGTAGATTTTGGAGTAGATTTGAGTAGTGTTTGTGAGAAATGTTTGGAGTAGATTTGAGAAATATTTGTGAGTAGGTTTTGAAGTAGATTTGAGTAGTTTTTGTGAGAAAGTTTTTGAGCAGATTTGAGTAGTGTTTGTGAGTAGATTTTAGAGTATATTTGAGCAGTGTTTGTGAGTAGATTTTGGAGTAGATTTGAGTAGTGTTTGTGAGCATATTTTAGAGTATATTTGAGCAATGTTTTTGAGTAGATTTTGGAGTAGATTTGAGAAATATTTGTGAGTAGATTTTGGAGTAGATTTGAGTAGTGTTTATGAGCAATATTAGAGGATAGACCTGAGCAAGGGGATTGGTGTATCTTGTGGATTGGTGTTCATGAACCTGAGAAAGGGGATTGGTGTCTCCTATTGATTAGTATCCACAAAATTGATCAAGGGGATTGGTGTCTCTTTTGGATTGGTGTCCATGAACCTAAGAAAGGGGATTGGTGTCTCCTATGTATTAGTGTCCATAAACCTGAGTAAGAGGATTGTTGTCTCCATTGGATTGATGTCCATGAACCTGAGCAAGGGGATTGGTGTCTCCTATGGATTGGTGTAAATAAATTTGAGCAAGGGGATTGATATCTCCTGTGGATTGGTGTCCATGAACCTGAGCAAGGGGATTTGTGTCTCCTATGGATTAGTGTCCACAAACTTGAGCAAGGGGATTGGTGTATCATATGGATTTGTATCCATAAATTGTATAGGGGATTGGTGTCTCCTATGGATTGGTGTCCATAAAATTATATAGGGGATTGGTGTCTCTTGTGGGTTGGTGCCCATGAAATTTATTGAAGAAAAATATAAGAAATATTTTACCATCATTTTCTTTGGAGAGGGTGTTTCCACATAAAATATTTGTCTCTTGTGTATGGTGATTTGTGCATTGTTTCATTATTGCAATGATATTATTTAAGATTATTTCTTTGGAAATAAAAGAGAATTTTTTTATCTTATACTACTCACCCCCCTCTCAGTATAAGCTTGTGTTCTTTAGTGACTACTCCTGGGTCCAATGGCCTCTATTATTGGTCATTGTTAGGTCAGACAGTCCTTATTTTTTATTTCTTCTATGTTAGAAAGTCTCTTGTACAGACTGTATTACATAGATATGGCCTCTATTTTTTGATTTTGTGGATTGCATGCTTATTGCCTATGTAAAGGCTTACATAATTTAAGGTTTATAGTTTTAAATTTTCTACAATTGTAATGTTCTCATCTAGGAATTTGAAAATTTAAAATATTAGTTCATGCATTAGCAAAATATCATTGATTTCTCTATGTTACATTTTCTTTTTGCATAAAATAAAATAAACTCACACACACCACGAATCATATTAAACATCAATGAGTTGAAATTCACACCCAAATGTTAATCAAGACTAATGATGTTGGTCTTCATCACCAACTCATTGGCTTGTTTGTGAGTACTTTGCACCATTTTTTTGCCAAAGTAAGTCTAAGAACCATCATAGCCATGGAATATAGCACGTATCTCTTTTCAAAGAGGCATATTGTTGATCAAGGTTAACTGGGTGAGGAATGGTAGGACCTTGACTTCCTCTTCAGATTTGGAATTCATCACCAAATCTTGGTGGGTTTCATGACCTAGACTTCATCACTAGGCCTATGTGTGAGAGGATATAGGTGAAATCCATTTAATTGAGTATTTCATCAATAAAATCAAAACATGAATAAGCAAGAAATACCATCAATGAATCAAAACACATAAACCAATTTAGGAATCACAAAGGAATATTTAAAAGAGATAATAATTTTGTATACTTTATCTATTTATTTTATTGTATTCATAATAAAAACATAATGGTCACCACATATAGTCATGATCAGTCATAGACTGAAGCTACTAGAAATGTACAAGGAGACCCAAAACACCTTTGTTATAGTCCAGTTGACCTACTTATGCCATAACAGTGGTCTAGTAGCCATAATGATAATAATTCCACTCATGGGGGATCCGAGCATTGGCATACCCCTACTAGGAGGACACCTATGGGGCCTCCACATGATAGAGAAGATGGTATTCTCATACTTCACCCATCTTGTGTTATATCTAGATAATATTCGCCCATTGAGGGGCCAAGTAGAGAGATAGCACAAATTTGTGTCCCTAATTGATCTGCAAACCCATTTGAATATGGAGTGGACTATATGTCATTTCTTGGGTTAGATGAGTGGGATACTCATACTGATTATCCTCGATTGAGTCAAAATCTTAATCATATAGATAGATATAGCTCTAATTCTACTCGAGCACCCTCTTTTGTTCATACTCACTCTAAGGATGAGCAAGATGAATATTTAATGCATCATATCCTTACATGTGGAGAGTGTTCTACATAGATATAGCACACCCCTGCACCATCATTACATGAGTATCACACTACTAGGGTTGAACATCGAGTCAACATAGCTTCTCTCAATTGAGTAAAAAGGGTAGCTATCCCTACTATGTGTACAAAAATATCTAAATTTTCTAGTATTGAGATGAGAACCCAGAGACCTCATACAATTGATCACATAGATCGGTTACCTAGATCAAGTACCAATCAAAGAGAGTAGTTACTCCAATCATAATTGGATGAGTTGCATAGATAAAGAGAGCACCTAGATAATGAAAATGAAGAGAAATAAAGGCTACACTATCAAATATTGTATGAGCATAGGCTACATGAAGAAAGAATTCTTAGATAGATATTGTGAGAGGATAAATCCAATAGGCTAACCGATGATGAGATCCCAACTCCTAGAACATATAGGCAATATGCTAACCTAAGGTGCACTACCCAATAGTAGGAGTTGCCTTCTAGGCATATGGACAGTCATCCCCCTCTTGCATCTATTCATATTTCTTAGACAATACAACATCAAGTGCCAAATCCACCATAAAATGAAACATATGGAAAGATAGAACCTAAGTACTAGGATCAAGTGTATCCTGAGTCACTTGGTGAATATGTGGTGGATGATTACATTCTACCACCTTGGTCTAACAAGAATTTACCACCCCCACCTCCTAAGAGACCAATTCAAGAAAATGATATCATATCATCTCAAGCATATAAGGTCCTTACAGAGTGAATCAAATCACTAGAAAACCAAGGAACGGGTTACCAAAAATTGACATTGTGTAAATTATGCAATTAACCTCCCCACCCATTAGTTCCTTGACCTGCTTATCTAGAGTATTTTAAAATGCCTAATATGGATAAATTCAAAGGATACAACGATGCTCAAGAGCACATGATAAGCTTTATGAAATTGTGTTTCTCGTTGTAGTATGATGATGCTTTATTGTTGAGAACTCTCTAGATAAACTTTAGAGTGGTATAATCAATTATCGTGACATAGCATCACTAGCTTTCAACAACTAGCCAATGCCTTCCTAGAATGCTTCTTCTTTAGATTCAAGAAGAGGGCTAACTTAACTGACTTATCAAACCTACATCAATTCAACAATGGGCCAGTTATGGACTACAAAAATAGGTGACAAAAATAATGTTAAAATTATCTTTCACCATACCCATTTTAAAAATCACTAGAATGTTTACAAAAAGCTACTCAAAGCATATCTCACTTATTATACAATTTTAGTAGTATCAAACATTCAAAGAGGATTTTTTGCAAGCCAAAGTTATTGAGGACATCAAGGTCCATGAGAGAAAAATAAAACTTTACAAAAAGGAGTGGAATAAGAACCCTCGAAATAATTACAATCAAACAAAACTAGCTCCAGTAAATAAAATTATTTTAAATGTGCCTAAAATGGATAAATCTCCTTAGCAGCCTAATTATCAGGCTTATCCCCCTCCAGTGAATTACAATAATCAATGCTAGCAAAATAAAGTGTAGGATAAGTCTCGTCATCCTCCTCACACATATACACCACTGACCGAATCTTTAATAGATTATGTGAGGCTAAGGTAATTACCTTACCTAAAATCTAGTTGATAGATCCTACCCGCTCAAAACCTAAGGGATATAGAGAGGATTTATATTGTACTTATCACCATAAAAATGATCATGATATACACATGTACTATGGATTTAAAAACCTTGTACAAAATATGCTAGATAAGAATCAGTTGCAAATTGACAACCCTCTGGTCCTAAATAACTATTAGATGGGTATTTTCAAATATCCCTTTCCCACTCATGAGGTCAAGGACAACAAAACTAGGTATATCAATGAGATACATAAGAATCCACCCACACATGGATTCATAATTATGATTAATATTATAAAAAGAAACAAAAGATACAATCAAGTCGAATGACACCTATTTGAATTCCTTATGTGCCCCAAAAAGGGCCAACTCAAAACCTGTTGCTAGGTCCACCATATCAAATTATGATAACCATAAAAAATAGGCTTACACAAATCCTAAAAATGGCCTCAATAAGCTCTCCATATATGATCTTATTCAACAATATCTTAGACATATGGAAGCACTCTTGGAAATTCTAAAATATATCGAGCTTTAGCCCTGAGATCCTAATGCATTCACTAATTTTGTAGGGCATGTCCAGCAATGTAAATAACCTATAATCATGAAATAAAATTTATACCAGTTAATGTAGTAGATAACCCATTACACATAATCACTTGCATCAACTGGATACCATTAAAGTGAGTGTTGATTGATACAGGCTTGTCGATCAACATAATAACAATCGCTTTAGAGCATTTGAATTTTCCAACATCACACATAGTAGCATCTACCATTATGTTGTAATATTTCAATGATACGTTGTTCTTGACAGTGGAGACAATAGTTCTACCTATTCAAGTGGGACTAAAAACAATCTCTATATTGTGCCATGTGTTGGAAGGAGTGATGCAATACAATATATTTCTCGATCACCCTTGGATTTGAGACATGAAATGTGTGAATTTAAATTTACATCAGTGTATAAAATACGTGTATGAAGGACAAGTTCATGCCATCCCTTTTTATGATGAACCATTTAAATATGTCAATCATGTTAGCAATCTAATGGAGTTTCTTCTACCATCTATGCATCTGGACATTACACAAAGTTCACCCATCAAGCATCTAGAGCACCAAAAAAAATCAACACATGTTGATCCATCCACATAATCACCATCACCTCCACCTAAACCATTTTCTACTTTTAATAAATTTTCATCATCATCAGATCCTTTTATCAAAAAAAAGTTAAAATCACCTATGAAAGATGTCCCAGAGATCATCCCTAATGTATCTATGACAAAAATTATGATTCCTATGGAAGAGGAATAATTTCTTGCCACTATGGATGACATACCTCAACCTGCATCACTTGCTTATCCACAACCTCATCCACACCCCAAGTGACCATTCACTTGGCTAATCCTAGGCTCATCAAAAATTTGGTACAAAATTTCACATTTACAGCAATTATTGAGTCTGCACAAGATATGGGAAGACCTCGTGTCCCCCCTTACAAATTAGGACCATCGTACCCATGGGTATATCACCCAATTATAATAACTTCATATATGGGGGTTTTGACCAGTCCATAGATCAATCTCTTGTAATCACCCACTATAATGAGCCATTCATAGGAAATATATACTATATGTTGAATCCTAATTTTTCTCTATGATATTTCTACCATTGCCATTGACATAGAACTGGTTTAGGTCTTTATGAGCAAGTACTTAGGACTCCTTATCTATCGTAATATAAATTTTTGATAAATATATTTGGTTTAGGATATTCCATCCGTGTGCCAGATGAACTTTTTGCTGACTTCCTACAATGCCTAAGTCTAGGTTTTTGGGAGGACATTATTGATAAGGAATATGTTGACCTTAGACCTTGTCATTTATTGGAATATCATTTCTAAATCACCATGGTTTCCATGGAGCCTCATGAAAAAATTAGTGAATCATTTTATGAAACTTCCCAATGAGAGGAATCTAAACTTGATGATGATCCTAAAAATTATTGGATTGATGAAGATGATCAAAATGAGGATGCAACATAGATAGCATATGTAGGTCCTTGATACTTTTGTCACCTTAAGAATTACAGAAAGGATGTTGAGCCTGTTAGGCCCATTTTTAACATATATGCCATCTATCATAGGGTGTTTCATCCCCTACCTAACTAGAGGTAATTGCTACCACCTAAGGATCCCATCATATTATCTACTCCTAGAGTAGATATTGAAATCCCATTGCTACCTAAGCCACATATAGTATAGGTAGAGGCATCAATAATCAATAGTTTTTGACCGAGTGGTAATAGAAATAATAAACCATCCATCAACATGATTTACATTGACCTAACATGCATCTCTGCAATCCCAATAACCCTTTAAAGTTGTTGTACCTCAATCATGAGGCCATTAAATTTGACCATATTGCATTATCACTATTATCTGGGAAGTTCTTCCCTTGTGAAGAAATGCTACAACCTTTCCATTTCACTATAGGCTCTACTCATGATGTGTATTAATAAAGTATGCAGACATACAAAAATCTCTACTTAGTAGTCGTGTTTGCTATCAAAAATATTTACCACTACATGTTAAGTCATACAATATATGTCATATCAAAAGAAAACCCTTTGTGGTACATGATGAATAACACATCATAATACGTGAACCATAAAATGGATCATGCTACTGATAGAATTCGATATTGAATTCATTAGTTAGAAATACATAAAAGGTCAAGTCATAGTTGATTAGTTATAAAATGCTTATCTTTAGGATGACAAGCCTCTAGTGATCAAACTACCCCATGATGCAGTGTTTGCACTATCAGAATCACCCAAACTCGAAGAAACATAAAACAAAGCTGACATGAATTTTTTCTTCGATGGTTCCAAATGTGAAAAAGGGGTGGTATAGGAATTATGTTTTTTACACCACAAGGAGATTCTATGCCCTTGTATTTTAAACTCAATTTCCCTTGAACCAATAATAATGCTAAATATGAGGCTCTCATTTTGGGTCTCTAAATGACTATCACCATGAAAATTAAAAATCTTAATATATTTGGTGATTCCTTGCTCATCGTAAACCAAGTCAAAGGCATTTATCAATGCAAATGTCCTATATTGAAAGCTTACAAAGATCTTGTGGACACATTATTATCCAAATTTGACTAGTATGATATCGAGGTAGTCCCTCATACATATAATCACTTCATGAATACAATGGAATCTTTGAGATATTTAATCCCAATGAACACTTTTGATGATTTTACAACCATTCATGTTAAAATGCTCTCACAATAAAGATGTTGTGTGAGGCTTTACACAACAAAGAATCAATTCACATAATTTAGATAGAACTAAATCACAAGTGGTTCTACAAGGCATAAGACTTTTTGAAATATGTATCTTATGGGTCTTTGTTCTCACATGGTCCTTTAAACAATGGCACAACAATTCATCACAAGGTTGTTTCCAAATATGCATTCATGCATAATTACAATGATAACAAGTTGTTCAGTCAATTGAAGCTCAAGCTTATCAAGATTGGCTTATCCAATTAAAATATTATTTGAAACTTGGTAGTATCCCTCAGAGATTGTTGCATGTTGTAAAATAAGCTTTTAAATAGAAAGTTACTAAGTATGTCTTGCTAGGAGATATTATTTATCATTAAATATATGATGGACTCCTCCTTCATTATCTCAAACCCCAATAATCTACTTGGACAAACTCATAAACTAACGATGGTACCTACAGTGGCCATTTCAGTGGCATGGCTATCATCAAGAGCATCCTCATAATGGATTATTATTAGTCCAAAATGGAAAAGGATTGATGCATGTATGTTAGGAGATACATAAAGTATCAACATTATGCCAATATTTCTCACCTACCATATCAAGCCTTACAACTAATTCAATTGGTGTGGCATTTTTCATAGTGGGATTCAATCTAATTGGGAATATATCTCCTCCATATTTGGGCTATCACACATTCATTATAATGGCTATTGAGTATTTTTCTAAATGGATGGAATAAATCCCTTTAACCACTACGACTGGAGCTCATATTGTGGATTTTATGCTTCATAACATCATATGTCATTTTGGTACTCCATCCAAAATAATATTGAATAATGGGACATCATTCAAGAACAAAGATATGTGGGCTTTAACATCCAAATATAACATTCAATATAGCTTTGCAACACCCTATTATCCATAAGAAAATGGGTAGGCAAAGGCCTCTAATAAAACTATAGTTTCCATATTGAAGAAAACCATCAAGAAAAATCACAAGGATTGGCACCTTTAATTACCTCTAGCTTTATGGGCTTATCAAACTAGCATTCAAACACACACCAGGGCAACCCTATTTTTGCTATTATATGTCACTAAGTCCAATATGCCCTTGGAATTAGAAATTCCAACATTGTGCATCTCATTAAAATATTTCATCAATGATGACACTTCATGACAAGCTCACCTCTATCAATTGACCCTTCTTGATGAACGTCGAGTTAATGCCTTGGAGCATATACGTGTTTATCAAGATCATCTTAAATGAGCTTATAATACTAAAGTCCATCAAAGTGACTCTAAATTTAGGGATATTGTGCTCAAAGATAACCAATAGAACTAAAACCTACATAATTTTATGGCCAATTGGTCAGGTCCTTTATCATAATAGATAAAATAGGACCATGAAATTATCGCCTAACTTTGCTAGAAGGTCTTGAGGAACCTAAAACTTTGAATATTCTTCATCTAAAGGAATTTTATACATAAATCATAAAACAATAAAAATCACAAAAACAACAAAAATCATCAAAAATTCCAAAAAAATAAAAAAACATAAAAAAAAATACAAAACATTAAAATACAAAAACATTTACATTATGTTATCATGCATTTCATTGTATGCACTAATTAGTTGCAATGCATTAGGTATATTCATATATTGCACTTACATTAGGATAGGTTGTGTTTACATTCTTATGAATGACACCATGTTTGTATGCCAATCATGAATCCCACAAATAATTATCATTCATATTTCCCATGTGAGTAACTGTGTTTTTCAACACAACTTATGAGTTGCTATAAGGTGTATACTAGGGTTTCTTGTCATTCAGCCATCCCTAGTTATTTTTTTAGATTTTGTAGAAAGTTATTTTGGATTTTATAAGGTAAGGTCTAGTTTTGATAGTACCTTGCATATGTCAAAATCCCAAAACAATTATACACATTAAAAATCCAAGTCTGAACAAGTAAAGATGACACTACAAAATGGTCCTTATCACCTAAAGTGAAAGGTTTTCCTTGCTCATCCTATTATGCGTATGGTAAATAATATTTAGAATTGACAAAAGGACAAGATCTCCCCTACCTAAAAAATCCCCTTGATATTCCACAAAATGAGCAAAAATTCCCAAAGCAATGCAAAATAAACAATGATTTTCATCACTAAGAAAATCCCTTGCTAAAAATAAATAAAACAATTGTTTTCACCACTAAGCATGAGCAAGTATCTCAAAAAATAAAAATAAAATAAGGGGATAACAAGCTTGAATCCCTAGATTATTTAGTATTTAAAAGCCATGAGACGATCTCCATTACAACAATGGGTTGAATGAAACCCATCTGGCAATGGAGTAGCCTTACTCATGGTGATATGTCTATCATATTAGTGAATTTATTTTATACATAACAATGTCACCTTATGGATGAGCTAGCTTTGGGTGGCTTGTATTTCTTAGTAATCTAGTCTAACTACATCCAAACTTAGGATTAGGATGAGCATATGGTGATCCTCATTACAGTAATGGGTTGCATGAAACTCGCATAGCAATGATATAGTATTAATGCCTCATCTAATACATTTACTTTGAACACACATGGATAATTAATATTTGGGTCTTCTTAACAGGCTTGGATCTCTCAGGAGTCTTGTGTAGTAAGTATACAACTATTGATCAAATCAACTAGGGTGTTTGAGTCTCATTGAAAACCTCAAAAAGCATAGCGACAAATCATCACATCAACAATCACAGTTTTCCTTATGAAATTTTATTTATTAAGGGGTCTTCATAAAATAGGATAGATACCGTATGAATATCAGCAATGATATTTATTTGGCCACTGACTATTTTATGCACACCTTTTAGTTTGCAAAATCTTATAGGAAAATCCCTTACATTTTACATATTTTATATCACATATGCATGTACAAATGTATAACACTTATGATAAGGGTTAACGTTTTAATTCATGATTCTTATACATTCTGTGGTGTTTTTCATTAGTCTATTAAACACAAATTAGATGAATTAATTATGTTTTAAATGATTAAGCATACATGTACAATTTGTATTAAAACATCCACATAAAATTAATGCATTACATACACATTACATCAACCATATCTTGTAACAAAAATTAAATGTATAATCAATTAAATAAATATAAAAACATACATTTAACATTAAAACATGGTATCCATATAAGCATACATAATAGTGCACTCATACATTTAGATTACAAAATCTGATCATACATCCATCACCTAATCATTGCATGTCATTAGTACATCGCATGCCTAATTCAATACATCATCATATAAGCATTACATCCATCAATGCATACATAACATAAAATCAAAACCATAAACACATGATGAGTCATAAAAGGATATCTCATATATATATATATATATATAAAATATCAAGTATATAGTGGTACAAAAATTATCCATAGGCTACAACTATGTAGGTCCTCAGACCTTACACTCAAAAATAATAAGTACATAAGAGGTATATCAAGTAGGGCCTGTACCCCTAGAGTCACCTCCACTCCTAGCCTTTTTTTGCGAGGCTGCTTGCAACCACTAGTCACAGATATCTATGAACATGCAAATGACCTGTGACTAAGCCGCACTGATGACTATCTAGGATTACTGTGTTGGCTTCATTGAGATCCTCGTACCATAGATCACATAGGTAGGATCATGCCATGTATCCTAACCTAACTCTTTATATCCACTATGTAGGCTACATTAGACCTACATTGGGCCACATAATCCTCTTGGAGGATCTGTAATCATACCAACCTGATGTTATCAGTCCTCAAATAGCGATAGTGGAGGGTGTAGCTTGAACTATAGTCATAACAACCAACTAAACCCATAGAGTATCTTGATTCACTATCTTGGCATCCCTCTCTACGGTCCTAGAATTCAGTTGTATCCACAGAGTGTCCCTCTCTATAGTAACCAAATAAACCTCTATTTGTGTGATGGCTACTTAGGCCTTAAGGAGATATCTATCCTTATATAATCCCCTCCACTACTGCTATCCACTGCTCAACTAACTCTGGCCTATAGCGATAGTGGTCTCTCGCTCTATCAATTACCCTAGTCTAGTTTTTAGTTGTACTCTTAGCTAGACCACCTCATCATTCAAGTCATCCTCATTGTTCACCCTATCCTCCAGTGGCTCATCTACATACTCTATAGTCTATCCCCAATCCCCCTATATCCTATGATGAACTCATCACTCCACCTCATCTCCACCCTCCTTCATAGGCCTACTCATCATACCACCTCCCTGCCATAATTGGGTGACCCACTAGGTGCCATACTATGCACTCATGCCTGGGTTGGCAAATCCAGTCTTAGCTACTATCAAATCCTCCTCCTATGCAAGTGCCTCTACTATAGGTAACTCTAGCTACACCTCATCACCTCAGTTATGATAGATGATAGGTTATTTTGGGACATCCTAGAAGATTGTAAACTATCATGTAACCTGAGAGTAGTGGAAATACTCTCTCTCAATGTAATGGCACCCAATGAGCCACCTACCTCACCTCACTCATCCTAAGTACTCTATAACCTTTTTCCAATGAGGACAATCCAAGTAGGACCTCCACACTACCTCGTCCCACTATAATCTATCCAAAAATCCCACATAGTGTACCAATCGACATGCCTCTAGCCGAATCTACCCAATCTCTCAATCCCATCACCATCGAGCCACATAACCAATATTAGTATCCCCTAGCTCAACTCATGGTACTGGCAGTCCTGCTGGTCGATCCACTCATATGTGCTCCCATACTCAAATATGTAGGATCAAACAACACCCCAATATTGCATACCTCCTATATTGTATCTCATAAATCTCATCATATAGATGAGCCAATAGAGTGATTTCCCATGCCATGATGATTAGATCCTCTAAGTCACATTTAGGACCTACACCATGTTTAGGAGGTTCCAAGGGAACCTCCCCCTAAAGAATATAGCAATAGAATTTTGGAGATGATGTACATTACCACTACCTAGCATCAAGAGAATACATCAACATCATACCACGTGATGACCAAGACTCCATCATGGTCTATCTATGCTAAGGCCACATCTATATCCCTTACAAATACCCTTTGAATAAATCTCCTCTGATGTAGAATGGGATTGGAGGTCATAGCACATACCTCAATAGATATCCAAAATATCCTATAGATGTCCTCCAGAGTAACAGTCACCTCACTAGTTGGGAGATGAAAGGTGTTGGTCCTGTTGTCCCAATGATAAGCTAGGACCATCAAATATGCCTTATTTGACATAAAAGTAGGAAGGTGCACCACCTGTTTGAGGTTGACCATGTCAACCCATGCCTAATCATCATTTGATAGCTGATCTTGCAAATCACCTAGCAAAGTGGGTTCCCTAGTGTGGGATATTAAAATTTGATGCCCAACAAGAAAATCCAAATAAAATCAAAATTAAAAAAACAAAAAAAAAATTCAAAATTTTAAACAGTAGCTCTAGGCCCCGATGGCTGGTAGGCATGATCATTGTACCCTACGATGGCCTCTCCAATGATCAATATTTTTACAGTTTGCATTCAAACACAACTTCCCCACCCTATGACGGCCCCCACACAGCCAAAAAGGAGTCGCTTTCACCTAGGATAGTGCTACAATGGCATATAAAAAATGTACTCTACCCACCTAAGCTAGCCTAATCTAGATATTCCTAACCTAGGGTAAGGTTCATTACCAATGGTTTAGTGAAGTTTAGTTTACCCATTACTTAATGAGGTTCATTTTCATTTGCAAATTACAAGAGAGGGATTGAGGTTTCTACTTTTGTAGCTTTGGCTCCTCCACTCATAGAAGCCTCTGGTTGATTCGTCATGATAGCATGTCAAGAGTTGGACATTATTATGTGTTAAGAAATCTCTCTCCCTACCTTACTATTTTTTGTCTCACTACGAGTTGTCACAATGACATTAAAAATTTGATAATTTGGTTTTATATTTTCCAAATTTCTTGACCATCCTTGGGTGGAGTGGTCACATGTCGGTGCAACCATCCTACCCTGGGATGGCCCTAGAATTTGCAAACTATCATAGTTGCACCCCAAAATAACAATAAGTGCACACATTTTATCAACATCAGAAGCTTCAACTTGGGAATTTAACAATATCTAATGGTCCACTTTCATCAAAAATCTCAATATTAAAAAAAACCAATTAAATAAAATCTCAAATGTGCCTCATACCTAGTAATTTAGCCTCTACACTTTTCCATTGTAATTAATTGCTCTCCATGCAATCTAGTAAGATGAGTAAATTACCATAAGGTCACTTGAACCACCAAATCATTCATTGAAGAATTAGAATGTTTTCACTTCAATTCCCAATAAGGCCATATGGTTGGACTGCTCTAAGGGAAAGGGGGCATACATTTCATTCTTCCATGAAGTTTCATCATATCATCGAACATAGTAATTCACTTCAAGTATTTATTGAATTTTTATCATCTTAATTTCCTAAGAAAGCCATGTGGTTGGAATGATCCATGCAATAGAGATGTACAATTACTAAAAATGGTTGAAATCACAGTTGTAATAATACTTTCTCTTTTACATTTGTTATTACCTTGCAACACTCAAGCAAGTCATCTTGGTCAAGCAAATAATTGCTTTCATCACTTGCCATTTCCTCATTGACTTGTCACTTGAGGGGGTAGACATAATTGCATCATTCATAATCAAAATCAATAATTAAACACTCAATTATGCAAAGTGTGTACATTCAAGAATCATTGTTGAAGATAACCATGCACCCTTCTTTCTTGGGCAAACAAAAAAAGGTAAAAAACACATTCAAATAGACTTAATATTGTCTCCTAATCACAACTAAGGATAATAATTGGACTTAAGCTTGTCTCCTAATTTCCACTAAGGATAAGGATAAGACTTAATATTATCTCCTAATCGCTAGTAAGACTAAGGATTGGACTTAATATTATCTCCTAATTGCCACTAAGGCTAAGAATTGGACTTAAGATTATGTCCTAATCACCACTAAGACTAAGGATTGGACTTACTCTTATCTTCTAATCACCACTAAGTCTAAGGATTGGACTTAAGCTTGTCTCCTAATCACCACTAAGGCTAAGTATTAGACTTAAGCTTGTATTCCAATACCCAAAATATTACCAAAATTAAAATTTTCAACTTTTCAAATGCAATGATTCAAATATTCATGCTCTTTTTGTGATTGGGGCATCTCACATTGATTTGGTCAATGAACACAATTAACCCTCAACTTGACTTTAGGTCATCTATTTTTTCTTTGTGTTGTGCTTTCACACAATGCATCCCAAAAAGGGGTATTTATAGACACCTAAAACATGTCATGTTGAGGAGGCTACCTATATGGATACCTTTTCATGCTATATAACCCACCTTGGTCCTCACCAAGGCTTAGCAGTGGTTCTTACCACTCAAATAAGGGCAACCTATCTTTTGCAGCCTAGACCGTCATACCCAGGAGTGGCCTCCAATAACCGTTGGACCCTGTGATAGCTAGAAATCATGGTCACTCCAACCTGTGATGGTTGTATCTATAATAAACTCAGACTCTTGATATGAACTAAATCATTTATAGGATAGTTGAGCTTCAACGGTTAAGCATGAGAAGGTTCTAGAGGTGATGTTTTGTCTTCTTGGAGCCTAACTAATTCTTGGTTCTTGGCTTCACTTGCAAGACAAGATTACCATTTTGAAAACTTATAAGAAGATCTCAATCCTTCATGAAGTGATATCAAATTCTAATTCAATTAAGTGTTGTTAGTTTGTATAGTAAAGAGAACATACTCTCATAAGCAATGAAGTGCTGCCCAAATATAGCCATGGAGCTTGCATTTGCATCAATGGAGTCCATTGAAGTTTGAAGATAAAATTCAACCATATTTTACCATCAAGTGATCTCATTTCATGCTATTTATAGAAATTCAATCATGCTTTAAATGTGTGATACTTGAACATCAATTCAATAGACCAAACCAAGTGATTTCTCGCAATGGTCATGAAGAAATAGTCTTCTATTCAGTGATTGCTTCAACCCAAAGAGACCTATAGGTGCAGATGCTGGACCCTATGATGGCCAAAAATATGACCATTTTACCCCATGAAAACCTCTATATGAAATTTACTTTTTCTATGTTTTCTAGTTACAATAGCTTTAGAAACATTTAATTTCTATTTAAGCATAGTTTTACCCAGTTTTCATGCATTTGTTTACCATTTTTAGCATATTTCTTTTAATTTCTTATCATGGAAATGGACCTCATCATGAGAGCTTCCTCATTTTCTATTAACATATTTTAAGTTTTCTTATGTGTAGTTTTAAAATCTTATTAGGAGATCTTCAACATAAATATCCTTCAATATTTATCTCACTGTGTTGAGGTTGCAAAGAAACCTTCATATAATCTGTTTTGAGAGTATAAAGACTTTGCAAGATACACCTACTTTTGGGTTCCATATTGTAATTTGTATCAAATTGGTATCTATCCCTAAGAGAGATATCTTTGTAACTGCATTATGAAGAAATATTTCAAATATTAATGAGGACACCATTTTCTATATTTCTTTGTCATTTGATGGTTACATGATTTGCATTTGTCAATTTGATTTTGTAAATGTTCAGGTGTACGAGTTTTTCTACTCTATAGGCATCATATTCAAAATTTGATTATTTATTTGTTATATAGTTCTAAATATTTCTAGGATAATTTTTTTAGTATTGGCAAGGTAGACACTATTTATTGAGACTAGGGCTATTGGTACATAGTTAAGTTCTTTCCAAGGACCACTTGACCTATAATTACAACCTATTGAATCTAAAACTACTAATTATACTAAATAATTTTGTAGCACCCTAAAATTGGCACAGTTAAACCTTAGTAAAAAGATAAAAATTTGAATTTTAACCCAAAACCGCTCGTTAACCACCCATTACCCGCTCCCCTTCTTTTTTGTGCCATTTTTAGGATTTTTTTGACCGTTGGATGATATCATCGTAGATCAGACGAAATCATCCCAGATCTGACGAATTCATCTGGAACAGAATGTCCAGATGATTTCGTCCAAAAATTAAATTTTCATAATTAGCTTCTGTTTCAACAGCTTCTCTAACTTGGGCAGAAAGCGTTTCTGCACAGTTAGAGTCTCCCCCATTGAAGATCTCCCAAATTGGGATGATCTCCAACCTCCTAACCTCTCCCTAATCCTATATAAACTGGGATTTTCTTAGTTTATCCCCCTGAACCCCCTGGCTGACTGATTTCCTTACAAATTTAGTTCCTTGTGCATTAGAACATCCTCGCACCATCGTTTGCATTATGTATTTCAAGTTTTCTTATAGGAATTTTATTATTTTTTAGCCAAAGCAAGCTTGGATCATCACATATCGACGATGATCTCGTATGAGTGGAGGCGATCTTGACTGCAGTCCATATTGGGGGCAATCAAAGCATGAAGTTTGCATTTTCTTATATTTTCTCTTTATTTTCTTATGCATTAACTTGGTTTATTTTATTCCTACATCTTGGAGTTCACCTCATTTAGTATAGATGCATGATAAAGTTAAAATAAATTATTAAAGTAACGCATTTTCCTTTAATCGTTATCTGGATCTATCATTTAGGCAAATTTACTGTCATTTCTATCATCTCCCCTTACTTTTGCAGTTGCATTTTTGGTTTTTTGGTATCTGTCTTTGTGAATGCAGGTTTCTGACGAATTCGTCTGACAAATTCATCATATCAACAATAATTTCATCTGATCTCAGATGACCGACTAAGATATGAGATTATTATATGACATTTTAGATGATTACGTATGATTTGATACGATTGGGACTTCTACAAAACTTAGAATCTACATCAAACATCTAGAATCAGGTATATTCTATCTCATTTAGCATATTTTCTGTGTTTAGCACTTACTTATGTTCTTTGTATTCATATAAATCAGCATTGGCATATAGAATATATTAGATTCATCTTGGCCAAACCTAGGAATTGAATGATTAAAGCACAAAATGAACACATCAAACCTACTCTCAACCTAGGCGTGGAAACTGCCACTCAAAATTTTCCTAGTGAACCCACCATCTGTCAAATATTCACTCTTATACCCCTCCCCCGAGATGCGCAACCTTCAAAGGGCCTCTCAGTATAAGGTATTGTCCCATACTTCTTGCATCCCCCTTCTGGGTGCAGATCCTATAGCCTGAAGGTAAGGATGTGAAAAATTTGGAGCGATACATTTTGGTGAACCCAACGTGAAAAACCTAAAGCATTTTGAAAACAATCCAAAAAAAGTATAATAAATGCACTTAGAATCATCAGATAAACAAGTAAGATTGCATATCATATTTAGATAGTAGATTATAATAAAAGATGAGTTATCACCATTAATGTTGAAAATCAATTAACAACCATAGAGATTACTTCTGTGCTTAGAGTATCTCAAACATATAGAGTCCCACCTTTATGGGACGAACTTAATAGGAGATTGAATCTTATTTCATCTAGATCAGCCAAACTTAGGCAAATCAAGAGGTTTTTCCTAAATAGAATCCTGGATCCTGATCAAGTAACCTTATATCATGAACTTCAGAGAGCTTGCCATAGGTGGTTAGCCGATAGAAGAACACTTGTGTCTTCAAAATTGTACACCTTTGAGGAATACCTTGAGAATGCAGTTGTAGTACATAAATTTCTATCTCGTATAGAGGATCAAGAGGTCATTCTTATGGATAGAAAGAGATGGAATAGAGTTCCTAGAGCTATGTTATATCGATAGTATTGCCATGAGCTCTATTTTTACAAGTCAGAGTCAGAAGTAGATAACATCACCATAGCACACTTTGTCAAATTCCTGAAAAACCATTTTCAATTTGAAGAAGAGCATTTCATGACTCCTGATGAACTTGATCCCATCAATGACATTTATAAACTATTTATAGAAAACTAAGCCATTATTTTATTATTTCTTGCATTTAGTATACTGTTTGTTGTCTTTATAATATTATCATAAAAACATAAAATCACAAAAAAAAACAAAACAAAAATATAACAAAAAGTTAAAACGTTTTCTTTTAAGTATTATAGTAGGTATATAATTAAAATATATACCTCCCAAACTTGTTGCAAATATATATATATATATATATATATATATATATATATATATATTGCTAAAAACTAAGTTTAAGCATAATGATTAGACTTAGGAATGGAAAACAGACTGAAGTAGAAGAATATTGGTTAGGAAAACTAGTAAATAAACCAGATGTTCTTCCTGAATACCCAATTCAGGAAGAAGGAACACTAGACCAACAAGAAGAAGAGTTTGCTGAAGGAAATGAACAAAGAGAAATTGTTAGAGAGGAAGGATCCTCATCCCCTAAAATGAATCCAAAAGGAGCTGTTACTTTCGAGAACATGGAACATTTCTGGAAGTTCCTCAATACTAATATTGGCACTCTCAATAGAGTAGTCCATATGGAAAAGGATCAAATTAGTGACACTCAAGCAACCCTAGAAGAAATATATCACACACACACCAATCCCTTGTCCTTCGTTGATCAAGAAATTGATCAAGCTGGACCATCCAATTTGGATATGGCCACTATAATCTAGAATATGCAACAACAACAGGTTATCCAACCACCTAGAGTGCCTGTTACCAAGCCTAGGGTTATTCCCACACAAAAGAAACCTTCATTCACTGCTCTATTCCACCAAGTTATTGATCAACATACCTCAAATCAACAAAAGCCCAAAACGAAACCTAACATCAATTTCCAACAATCTGGGATACAACATAATGCTACTACAAATATTCTTCATAATACTCTCCCTACCAACCATTTGCATAATAGCAATATAACATCCAATCCTTACGTCACGCCATCATACGTTCATAAATACCATACTTAGGTACCACCGAACCAATATATTGGGCAAACTAGTAATCTGGAAGCCATGGTGAAACAGTTAGTCTCCCGCATGGACCAGATAGATCCCTACCGTCCCTCGTACAATTATCGAGAGATGTGTAGTCAGCCTTTAGATCCTATAGTTGTAGCACAGCCATATCCTAAAAAAATTCCTATGCCTGTCCTACCTATATACAAAGGAACCGAAGATACCATAGAGCATCTTCGTATGTTTAGGATAGCCTGTCATGATATATCACATGATGACTTGTTATTACTAAAAATGTTCTTGAAAAGTTTAGGAGGAATGGCATTAGAGTGGTATTATCAACTACCCACTCATTCTTTGAGGAATTTCGAAGAAACCGTCGAGTATTTTGTTCATCAATTTAGTGCCTACATCGAAAGGCATGTAACCATCAAAGATTTGTACAACTTAAAACAATACAAAGATGAATGTTTTTCTGATTTCCTAGCTCGTTGGAGACAATTGATAGAAAAATTACACTTTGTGTTACCTTATTGGGAAATTTTGGATATCTTTAGCAATAATTTACAAGAACAACTATCCTATGAGTTATCAACTGCTGCCTTGACCACCTTCGATCAGGTTATAGACTTAGCTTGAAGAGTGGAAGATTCTCTCATTAGGAGAGGATATATTAAAAAGAAATATGATGAGAAAACATTCAAAAATCAATATAAAAATAAACAAGTTGTGGGTGATGGAGTCATTGATAGCAGAAACATCGCCAATGTTAATATTGTGAAAAAAACATAGAAGTTTATATTAAAACCTCCTGATAAACCACCTCGAGAATTTACTAGGTTAAATAAACCTCTATCAACCATTCTCCCGTAATTACTAGCATGAGGTTTGATCCAATTACCAAATATTCGGGAACCTGATCCAACTATACCTGGATACAAAGCTAATCTACATTGTGATTTCCATAGAGGACCTAGACATGCTACCAACTCTTGTAAAATATTAAAACATAAAATACAATACTTAATTGATAACAATGAGATGGAGGTACAAGCCTTCCAACCTAAACAAAATCCTCCCAATAATACTCAAAAGAACATCCCCCAAAATCAGAATCATAATGCCAATCAATCATTGGACATATTTCAACATCCTTTACCAAAGCATGGAAAAGAAGTGGCTAATCAAATTGAGCATCATAATGTTTCCCCTCCTACCCGATATGTGGGGACTATTAGTGGACATTCACCTACTCATGATGTGGAAGTATTTGTCACAACTTTATCCATGGTTACGACCATACCTCTATATAACACTCAGACACCTGATCTTAGTGATGTAGAATATGAGACTGAAAGTGATATGGAAATCACCTCAAATCAATCAAATAGCTCTAAAGATGAATCAGATCCTATTCAACCTATCACAAGTTCTATTATTCCAAAATAACCATTTCCAAAAAGAGTCACTACTTGACCATCTTCTCACCAATTACTTTCTAATGAACAAGCCATAAATGCCATACCAAGACCCATTCATCATCTACAAAATAATATTGTAGGTACCATCGAAGCTGTTACTAGACAACAGGCTCAAAATTCTCAATTAGATCAAACTCAAAATGATGGATCAGCTCCATTTGTTTTAAAATTTCCTAATAAAGGAAATCATGCGCCTAATGTTCAACCTAAACCTCCTTATAATATTAATGAACAATTATCAAATACTACAGCTAGAATTTCCCTCTTAGACCTTTTAAGATCCTCTCCTACACATAGGGATGAGTTAATGCTCACATTAAGCCAAATGATGGTACCACAAAATATTCAACCTGAAGCCATGGCCAACACTATAATAACTCATGAAGTCGATTGTATTGACTTCCGGGATAGAGACATACCTCAACATAGTTTACATAAGGATAACCCCGTATATATTACTGCCCTAATTGGATATGTAGCAGTTAAACGAGTCTTGATTGATAAAGGTTCATCTTTAAACATTTGCACTTTTGACTTATACCAAAGATTTGGGTTTAGAAGTGATGAAATTAAAAGAACTGATATGATCATAAAAGCCTTCAATTACGAAACACAAGAAACATGTGGAGTTATACCATTGCAAGTTGGTCCTAGAACCTTAGACACGACCGTGTTTATTGTACATTTCCCTGCATCGTACAATATACTCTTGGGTTGCCCTTGGATCAACGTGATGTGAGCTATTCCCCTGATTTTACATCAATGTGTTAAATTCAAATTTAAAAATCAGTTGGTTACCATTCATGGTGATCCCAGAACCTTTGATATGTGTGCTTTGGCAGAACTTGTTGGAGTTCAATTTTGCCCTGCTCTGTCATCCACACATCCTAATTCTCATCATCCATCTAAATTTCTGAAACACACACCCATAACATCATCTACTTTTTCTCCATCAAATCCACCTCTATATATAGTTCAACCATATTTCGAACAAACCACATTAGTACTTTCAAAAAATCCTAAACCCACAACCAATGCTTCTTGTTTTACTCCTACCATACCTATAGAATCATCCATCGACATTTCTACACCATATACATCCACTAAAAGCATACTTTCTGCATCCGACGATGTAGGAAATGTTTCTTCTATCTCTTATGCTCTTACTAACGAACTTTTACCCGATTTATCTAAAATTCTTATATCAAAGCAAACAAACACTACTATGCAAGATTATAAATAAATTTCTACCCTCTCCTCGCACCTTGGACCTCCCACAGCCTATGGGAAGTGTTTACCAAGTTGGGAGTTGCGCTTTTATTTATAAGGGATATGACTGGGGAAGAATACCTAGAAACATCAAGACACATTATGATGGATATGCTCGATGTTATTTTGCTAATGAGTATATTAAATCTAAGCCTATAATTCTTAAATTGGGATATAAATGGAAAGGTTTGGGACCTTCCCAAAATTGTATGAAAGAACCTTTTGAGGTAGAACCATGGCCTGCCCGATGTGGTGTGGGCCTATTTCCTAGTAAAGGTTAGCCTTTCCTATTTAAGGATGATGACCATCTCATATATTACCAAGATTATTTGGATAAATGTAATGCCTTGCATTTAATAAATAAGCCATTTACATGTAATATGCTATCCATAGCTTACCCTCAGATGATCGTTGAATCCGACGATGAGTTGGAGGGAGATATTTTCCATGATGTCTTCGTTGAGGAATTATTACATAATGGATTTTATTTCAATGGCTCTATACCTAGTATAGCCTAGCTTGGGGCCATGAATCCTCAAGATGAATTATCCAAACTAACCTTGGAAGAATTACATGAATTGGGCGTTTCACCCACACCACCTAATTTTGACAGAGATCTACACATGGAAGTAGAAAACGTCATAAAAATTAACATTGGAACCAACAATAATCCTCACATAATCAACATTGGATCAGAATTGAGTCAAGAAAAACAAGATAAATACATTGCATTTCTTAAAGACTATGAGGATGTATTTGCTTGGACATATGAAGATATGCCAGGTTTAGACCCTTATGTAGTTATGCATCACCTAGTCATCCATTCGGATGCTAAACCTGTTAAATAGAAACTTAGAAAAATGCATCCTAAAGTGGCCTTACTAGTCAAAGGGGAATTAGAAAAACTCCTAAAGGTTATTTTTATACAAGCCATTGATTATGCTGAATGGATATCAAATGTAGTTCCGGTAACTAAGAAAGAAGCTACCAAAGTTAGGGTTTGCACAAAATTTAGAGATATCAATGTTGCATGCCCTAAGGAGAATTTTCCTCTTCCCAACATGGATCAGATCATTGATTTTACTATTGGGAGTGGAATGATATCCCTAATGGATGGATTTTCTGGTTATAATCAGATCAGGATAGCTCCTGAAGATCAGGCTAAAACAACCTTTATTACCCCTTGGGGGACCTTTTGTTGGAAAGTGATGCCATTCGGTTTGAAGAATGTAGGTGCAACATATCAATGATCCATGACTTATATCTTTCATGATATGATGCATGATATTCTACATGATTATGTAGATGATATTATAGCTCGTTCCATCAAAGAAGATGATCATTTATATGAATTGAGAAAAGTCTTTGATCGGTTAAGGGAATATCTTATCCGACTGAATCCAGTTAAATGTATATTCGGAGTTAAGTTCGGTAAATTATTGGGGGTTATAGTTTCTTTATGTGGCATCAAAATTGACCCTCTCAAGATTGTGACTATCACTGATATGCCCGCACCCACAAATATATCTAAATTATGAAGTCTACAAGGTAAACTTCAAGCTATTCGTCGCTTTGTCGATAAGTTGGCAGACAAAACAGGACCCTTTCTTAAGCTTCTTAAGAAAGATGTCTCTTTTCATTGGGACAACAAATTTCAGGAAGCATTTGACCTCCTCAAACAATATCTCCTTAACCCTCCGGTGCTTTCACCACCTAGATCTGATCGCCCATTTATCTTGTACATTTTTGCTTTAGATTTTTCCTTAGGAGCAATGTTAGCTCAACTTGACGATGAGAAGAAAGAATGTGCTAATTATTACATTAGCTGAAAATTAATCAGTTATGAAACTTTTTATATAGCATTAGAGAAGTTATGTCTAGCAGTCATATTTTCTACATAGAAATTACGCCATTATATGCTCATTTAGAAAACGTATGTTATTGCTAAATTCGATCCTTTTTGGTATCTCATGAGTCACCCGTACTTATCTGGTCACACCGCAAAGTGGGTTCTTGTGCTAAGCGAGTTTGAACTCATGTTTATAGGACAGAAGTCTATTAAGGGTCAAATCATAGCATATCAATTAGTTGCTTCACCCTTAGAGTCTACCCATCCCCTCATCATTGAGTTTCCCAATGAATGCCTTAAATTGGAGGCAGACCATCCTGAGCAATGGTCCCTATACTTTGACGGAGCCCAATGCATGAGTGGGGATGGTGCGAGTATTATTTTAATATCTCCATAGAAACATCTTATATCTCTATCCTTTAAATTAATGTTTGCTTGCACTAATAACACTGTTGAATATGAGGCTCTAATCCTTGGATTACGAGATGCCTTGGCACTAAAAATAATTTTTTTTTTAGTTTTCGATGACTCTCAACTTGTCATAAATCAAATCAATGATGTTTATCAGACCAGAGATGATAAATTATGTCCATATAAAGCATGTCTTACAATTATTATCTCTATTTGATCAAGTTACCTTGGAAGCTATTCCTTGAACTAGCAACAGTGCGGCTGACGCTATGGTTGCAGCTGCATCTCTTTTGCCCTTGGAGTTAGATGATGAATATGCTACCATCATTATTCATCGACTCTAGGAACCCACTTCAAATAAATCATGCTTAGAACCTTTGGATGTGTTTCTAATCAATGAAACTACTCCTAGGTACACTGATATATTTAACTTTCTTCAAAATGGGACCTTCCTTGAAGGTAGTAATAGAAACCAGCATCGGTTATTATGTAGACGAGCAAGTCACTTCATAATTATTGGTAATACCTTGTATAGGAGATCTTTTGAAGGCATCCTATTGAGATGTTTGAATCTAGAAGAATCTCGATCAGCTTTGACTGAAGCCCATGATGGATCTTGTGGGGGACATTTTAGTGGTAGCATCATTGCTAAGAAGCTCCTTAGGATAGGATATTTTTGGCCTACCATGGAGAATGATGCACATGCTTATGTGTGCCACTGTGACAAGTTACAGAAACACGTTGACCTTGTCCATGCGCCTACACAGGAGCTTCAGGCTATTTCATCTCCTTGGCCCTTTTTGAAATGGGGCTTAGACATGATTGGAAAAATCAACCCTGTGTCATCTGATAGACACAAATTTATCATAATCACCACTAAGTATTTTATGAAGTGGGTTGAAGCTATGCCCTTAGTGTCTTGCACTAGAACCCAAGTATCCAAATTTATTTTTAATCAAATTATTTGTAGGTTCGAAATTCCTGCAAATCTCATCTTAGATAATGGAACTTGTTTCAAAAATAAAGATGTCAAGAAATTATGTCAAAAATATAAAATTCAACATTTTTGGTCCACTCCCTATTATCCTCAGGGTAATGGCCAAGTAGAAGCATCTAATAAAACATTAATAAAAATCCTCAAAATAATGGTCAATAAATTTGGTCGAGATTGGCACATTCAACTATATCCTGCTCTGTGGGCTTATCGAACTAGCGTTCGCACTCCCACGGGAACTTCACATTTTGTTTTGGTTTATGGCACTGAAGTTGTTTTTCCCTTTGAATTAGAAGTTCCTTCTTTGGCTCTACTACTTCAAGATACTAAATTAGGATATGAATATTGTGCTGGAAGACTTAGTCAGCTAGAACTCCTAGATGAGAAGCACATCAATGCTTTTGAACATCTTCGAGCCTACCAAAACAAGCTCAAGAGAGCATACCTCAAGAAAGTTCATCATCAATCCTTTGAGATCGATGACCTTGTCTTGAAATAAAATAAAAAAAATACTAATGCAACTAAAGACCTTAAAGGTAAATTCGAGCCCAACTGGCTTGGACCGTATATCATCACTGCTAAATTTGGATCGGGAGCATACCGATTGGCTACATTAGATGGTAAAGATCTTAAAGAACCTATGAACATTATGCATCTTAAGCGCTATTATGCATAAAATTTGGACATTTCATCATTGTATATATTGTTATTTTGCATATTGTTTCATTTTCATCATCCATATAAAAATTTCAAAAAAAATAGTAATAGTATTTATTCTTTCCATTCATAAATTAAAATCAAAATATAAAAACTTCAAAATCATCAAAATATTCAAAAACATCTTTTATTTTCACACTTGTCAATTCTTGCAGTATTGCAGTTATATTTTCAGTTGTTTTGGATAAATTAGCATTTATTTGGAACCCCACACTTTCACATTCACATGAATAAATATCTTGATTTTATTTGGTATGATTATTAATCTCTCTTATATCAAAGTCCACATTTGAATTAAATAAATTTTTGAGCATAGAGAACTGATCTTGTTATTTACTTGAACCAAACATATCTTTTCACATTAAAATGATTTCATTGCAAATTCATTATGATGCTACATAGTAGAAATGGTTTCTTGAGTGAAAAGTTTCCCCCGCTATCCTATCATGCACATGGTCTAGAATATTTGAGAATTGACAAAAGGACAAGCTCACCCCTGCCCAGAATAAAAATCCCTTGCTCTACAGCCAATCCGAGCAAGTATTCCCAGCATAGGAAGAAAAAGAAAAGTAAAAAAAAAAAAATGAGAAAAAGAAAAATATCATTTCGTACCATCGCAACAATATTTTAGCATTATCTCAGTTTCACGCAAAAATCCAAAAAAAAAAGAAAAAGAAAAAGAAAAAGCAAAAGCAAAAAGCAATAAAATCCCTTTCCCTACCCCTTGAAAAGAAAATAAGGGTGAATGAGCTTGAATCCCTGGAATTCTCAATTATTCGAAAACTGTGAGGTAAGCCCTATAACAGGTGGTTTGTGCCCAACCCGCTTGGCCTTGGGTAATACCTAGCATGGTGATATGTCTGTCATATTAGCGACCTTCTTTTGTACAGACCTATGTCGGCTTATGGATCAGCTAGCTCTTGATGACCTGACTTACATAGTAGTTTGGTACGGTTACATGCATATAAATCATGGTCAACGAACACTTATTTGGTTAATTCAAATTACTTGTATCAAATTATCTTGCTCAAAATTGGTAAATGAACAATACAATTGCACATACATTTGTATTTGAGAGATTTTGTATCATTATGATAAATCAAGATCAATAATGAACTCACGTTTGCACATGAGGGTTCCTTATAAATCTACATTTTGTCTTTGAGATGATTTAAAATATTTTTGCAACTCTTGTTGGAATGATTTCATCTTCTTATTTAAGAACATCTGTTTAGTATAAAAAAAATTACATAATTTTTTTTCAAAAATCCTAAAATTCTTTCAAATAACATATTCAAAAATCTAGTAAATAAAGTCATGTTTATATATTATTATTTTTTGTTTATCTCAAAATCAAAAATCAATCATGCAATAAAACTAAAATATCAATTTCCTTTTTGGATTTCGCGATGATGGTATAAGTCTATACCTATAATTCTATGCCTAGCGCAAACCATTGTTCTAATATTATTTTCCCATTAATTTTAATTTATAAAAACATATGGCTTACATCATTATGTTACACAAATTATGCTTTAAAAAGAATGAACACATTTTTCTATTTCATTTCATTATGTCAACATTCCATTTTGCAACCATGGTATAATTCCTAGGGAATTATTCTAAAATTTTTATCACACTTAGGAATTTATGCCTAGCAAAAATCATATTTCTTTTAATATCTCATGCATAATATTTTTATGAAAATCTAAAAACACATCATCATCATCATCATTTTTTCATCATCACAACACAAAGTCTTAAGACAGTCTCTTAAGCACTCTTTTACTTTTAGCAATATTTCTCTACTGGGATTAGCTTGACGACCTAGCGAGTGGTGACTCCATGAAATGGTCTATAACATCGACAATGTCCTTTGAAATTATTGTTAGAAGTACTTTTTATTTTTCATCAAATCACACCAAAACAACCAATTGTTTACATTAGATTATTTCATTTAAATTTTATGGCATGACATAAAATTATAATTTATTTCCAAACAACATAATTACATGAATAATCAAAATTAAAGCATCATACAACATATACACAAGTCATATCATCAAAAAGACCATATATATATATATATATATATATATATATATATATATATATATATCAACAAATTATATACATCATATCAAAATCGGATTGGTATGCCACAATCTATACCCTGGCATACTCAATCCTCTCAAAAATGTATACAATCTCTGTGTAGTGAGCGGCTAGCCTTGAGAAGCCCTCAAGCTCTCCGCCTCATCTCCTCCCCCACCTTGACATGGAGGAGGTGGTCCCATAGAGGTCCGAGCAGTGTCTCGGGTCCTCGTTGTCAATCGTGAGGATGTCCTCGACGATCCCATCATGACCGGCTCTGCAATAGGGGCTGGCAATGGTATCCTCTAGTTCTTTGGAACCACATGGTAGTACAACCCTAGGTAGACATGGTTTGAGCAATAGCCCATGCCAGATCCTGAGTGCTCGCCCCTCTGCTCTGAGCCCTGAGCTTTGTAGCCTCATCCTCTAGTGTCTGCACCTGAGCCTGAAGGTGGGCATTCTCAGCTCAGAGAGCTACCATCTCGATGATCTCCCCTACCTCAATACCCTTGCCCTTATTGGGTGATGGTGGCCTCTCCCCCTACTGATAAGGGAATCCCTCATCCCTCCTCCCTATCTACTACGGCCTCTGTGGAGCCTATGCCATCCTATGGTGTCTCTCCTATGGAGACCGTCACTGCTCTCTCCCATTGTGATCTCGTGTTGCCTTAATAGAATCCTGACATCACCTCCCCATCCATCACACCATGGTGTGCACTGGATCATGTGCCCTCATCATCCAAGGAGGGTGAATGCCTATGTACCAGGCATCGTATCTGTCTAGAACCCTAGTGTCATCACCATCCACTGGATGGATGGGAGAATCATCTATGTCCTGGATCTAGAATCATTGCATATCTAGAGCTTCACTCAACGTAGTATTATCCTAGATAGTTTGGAAGTACTCATAATCCCTAAGATAAGGGATCCCCTGCTGAAGACCGAACTATCATAGAAATCGATCGTAGCGGTGGAGCTCTACCTCTCCCTACTCCATCCTTAGCCAGTAGAATTTCCTTATGCGAGCTAGCTCCTGCCCATCCTCTGACCACCCTAGATGCTCTATCCATGGCCTTCAGGTGATCTAGTCTAAGATGAGGTCATCTAGCAACCTTTGAGACATCAAAAGATCTATCCGTCGTTGTGACCCTCTTTGGAGCCACCAATAGAAAACCCGGGGCCTCTCTCGATAAACCCCTTTCAGTGGGAGTCCTACTAGCCTCCACATCGCAATGTGCTCCCAACACCAAATCTGTAGTAGTGATGTCAAAACCAGACATCAGCCTCTCTTTTATATGACCCCATGTAGGATCCTATACAAGCAACATAGTACAAAGCTCCCCCATGCAAACCTGTACCCATGGTCTCTCATGTCATAGACCACATATGATAGGAACCAGGGTAATCTGCACCTGATCTGGTGGCATAGCAGTAGGCCACCCACTATCCCCGCAAATACCCAAGTCAACCTAGATGCCCTAGGTATCTACCTCAATGACTTGATGTTTACTTTGTCCTTCTCCAGGGTGAAGCTCGGGTCTCTGCTCAACCTCATCATCACTTGGCCCTGATTGGCCATAAGAGTCATTAGTCATCCCTGTATGGGGATCCTCAAGATCCTCCATATGTCCTCTAGTGTGGGAGCCATCTCCCCTATCGATAATCAAAAGCAGGACGACCCTAGATACCATCTCTTTGCTAGGGCTGTCAGTAGCCCCATGTCTATCGGTACTTATGGCATATCTGCCACATGTTGTAGTCCGACCTATGCTAGTCGATCTTGCTTCGCCTGATCGAGCATGGCCATGTCATCCATCAGCCCCCCATATTTCCACTCCTGACTCTTTAGTAACCCCCTCTACAAAACAAATAATAAAACAATAAAATTTATTAATAAACCAATTATTAAAATCAATTAAATGCAATTCAAACAAGCTTAATTTCATCAAATGATGATATCATCCACTATTGGATGATATCGTCCTAAATTGGGTAAAATCATCCTTTGTAGGATGAAATTGTCTCCTATTTCGCAACTTGGGGATCCCCCTTGTTGGCAGAGATCGCCCCTAGTTCACCGATTTCACCCTCAGACGAAATCGATGATCTAGAGATGATTTCGATGAAATAGGGACGATTTCGTCCAGACGTTGTCGATGGCATAAAAATGGCCGCAATGCCCCAAAATAGTCAAAAATTAAAACAAAAAATTGCACAAATCAAATTCAAACATAATTTACTAGCATTAGATCCTTACCCGTAGCCCATGCCGGACCTCTATCGATCTGTGCGCTGTCTCAACCATTTTTGTCTGCAGAGCTCTCAAACAGTAAAAATGAATTAGGGTTTTCCCTATTTTGCTTAATTTTGTTTAAAAACAACCATATTTTTTTTAGTTTCTCTTTTTCACATTTTTACCTCAAACATTCAATTTGAGTAAAAACATGGAGGGGGCACCATAGTCAGCAGTCGTACGATTCGACCAAGAATCATCATCTAGAAAATTGAGTAAATTTTTGCTTCCTCGTAAAACAGGAAGAAATCATCTTTAACACATTTTCTTTGGAAAATTCGCTAAAGAGGGGGAAAAATGTAGCACCCAAAAATTGGCACAGTTAAACCTTAGTAAAAAGATTAAAATTTGAATTTTAACCCAAAACCGCCTGTTAACCGCCCATTACCCACTCCCCTTATTTTCCGTGTCATTTTTAGGATTTTTTTTGACCGTTGAATGATATCATCACAGATTAGATGAAATCATCCCAGATCTGACAAATTTGTGTGGAACAAAACATCCAAACGATTTAGTCCCAAAACCAAATTTTCATAATTAGCTTCTGTTTCAATAGCTTCTCTAACTTGGGCAGAAAGCGGCTCTACGTAGTTAGAGTCTCCCCCATTGGAGATCTCCCAAATTGGGATGATCTCCAACCTCCTAACCTCTCCCTAATCCTATATAAACTAGGATTTTCTCAGTTTATCCCCCTGAAACCCGTGGCTAACTGATTTCCCTACAAATTTAGTTCCTTGTGCATTAGAACATCCTCGCACCATCATTTGCCTTCTGTATTTCAAGTTTTCTTGCATGAATTTTATTTTTTTTCATCCAAAGCAAGCTCGGATCATCGTAGATGATTCCAGATGATTTCAAATGATCCTATCATAGATTAGTGACGATCTCGTACGAGTGGAGGCAATCTCGACTACAGTCCAGATTAGGGGCAATCAGAGCCCAAAGTTTGCATTTTCTTATCTTTTCTCTTCATTTTCTTATGCATTAAATTGGTTTATTTTATTCCTGCATCCTGGAGTTCACATCATTTAGTATAGATGCATGCTAAAGTTAAAATATTTTTTTTTTTGAATTTACATGGTGGAATTGGTAGCCGCCATGAATCTGGGCAGGCTGTCCAGCTTTTATGGCTACCATAGTATTTTGCACTGTCCACCCTAGAAACCTCCACATATATCTTCACGTAGTCCACCCCTATAACCACCATGCCACAATCATTTAAAACCTTTTATGCCACTGAAAGCACCAGGAAAGGAACAAGCATTCAGTTCGGTGAGGCCCGAGATTTGAACCTTGGACCTCCGTCCCCCTTATGGGGTTTGGATGAAACAATTGGTCTACACCTCAGACCTGGGGTTTGAAATAAATTATTAAAGTAATGAATTTTCCTTTAATCCTTATTTGGATCTGTCATTTAGGCAAATTTACTGACATTTCTACCATTTCCACTTGCTTTTGTAGTTGCATTTTTGGGTTTTTGGTATTTGTCTCTGTGACTATAGGTTTCTGATGAATTTGTCTGACGAATTCATCAAATCGACGATGATTTTGTCTGATCTCATATTACCGACTAAGATCTGAGATGATTCTATGACATTTCAGATGATTACATACGATTTGAGACGATTTGGACTTCTACAAAACTTAGAATCTGCATTAGACATCCAGAATCAAGTATATTCTATCTCATTTAGCATATTTTCTGTGTTTAGCACTTATGTTATTTTTATTCATATAAATCAGCATTGGCATATAGAATAGCTTAGATTCATCTTGGACAAACCTAGGAATTGAATTATTAAAGCACAAAATGAACACATCAAACCTACTCTCAACCTAGGCATGGAAATTGCCACTCAAAAGTTTCCTAGTGAACCCACCATCCATAAAAAATTCACCCTTATACCCCTCCCCTGAGAGGCACAACCTTAAAAAGGCCTCTTAGTCCGAGGTATTGTCCCATCCTTCTCGCATCCCCATTCCGGACGCAGATCCTATAGCCTGAAGGTAAGGATGTAAAAAATTTGGAGCGATAAAAATTTGAGAATGTATAATGATACCCATGCACTTAGTAGGATCATACCTATCACTACAAGGAAGACAAAATTTTAGTGTAGCCTTCATGTTGATTTCTTTTGAATATAATTAGTACCATCTCAAGGAACCTACTTTTTTTAGGTATGAAGTATTTCAAGGGTACCAATTCTATGATCATTGTCACCATTTCTTTATAGCATTGTGTTGATTTATAAAAGTATTGAAAACCTCCAACATTTAATTCATTGTGAAATTATTTTTGCACTTACTAGAGTTATATGGAGTAGGAAGAGATAGAAATTATGACTGAAAGGGTGCATTGGATTATGCATTTTAGCAATGGTGCATATTTATGTATGGTGGCATGGAAGAACGAATGTATGTGTTTTGTTGAGGATTAGGAATTGGTGAAAAGTTGGGCATAGAATTTGGTATAGTAATGTTTTGGAAAATTTGGGCTACACAGGTCATTGACAAAGTAGGGGGTATGTTCCCTACTAAAATAAGAACATCCTCTCCTATAGTTACTTCTTCAAATATAGTAGCTAGTCTATGATGATAATCATTATAAACTAATAAAATTTAAGTTGATGTAATATGAGAATATTTGTTCTTCAACTAGGGTCCTCATGAATCTAGTGTTGAAATCATGAATATTTTCTTGATGGTGTCTTTGCTTTATATTTAGTTAAAATCAAGATGAGAAACTATTTCCCATGCTATAAAATATATGAATAAATGGCTCTACTATTGATTCCTAACTTGTAGTCAAATTATATCTAAATCCCCTATACCATAAATCATATTTATAATGAAGGGAATAGATTAGTAAGACTATCATTATATCCTCCTAAATATGGTGGATTTATTTGAGTGTAGGAAACTTGTTGAGATGATCTAGTGAAGTCTTGTTCTCTTTCTCATAAAATGTAGGTCATGTTTTCATAGCTGCTCAAAAATAGAAAACTAAACTACTAGGTTTTGTGGTCCTTAATAAGTCCAATTACAAAGTTAATATTATAGTCTATAAGGTGTTTTTGGGTTGTTTAATTAACGAGGAGGTTGACCTACTATTTTTGAGGATGTGGATACACCATATAACCATGATGTAGATATAGAGGGTATGAGAGATATGGATATAGAGCATAATAAGGTAAAGTATACTAAGGTGGTTGATTCCAATAAAGCCATTGTTGGTTCGAATGTGGTTGAATATTTTATTTTAGAGGGGGATATTTTAGTTCTATCAATGGAACTTGCTAGTTTTGAGGAGGTTGACCTTGCACATTTTTCTAAGCTTGACTAGCTAGAGGGGTTGTTAGTTCTTGTGGGTTTTCCTAAGATGCCTATGACCCCATTTTCCAATTCATTATTTGCATATTCTAAAAAAAAATAGATTTAATCCTAATGATCATATGGGATATGATATTTGACCTAAAGGGTATTGGATGTATTTGATAAACTCGATTCAAGTGGGCTATGTTCTAGAAAAGTACTTGTATGATGGATATTTTGTGTACTAGAGATTGATAGTAGGTTGAATAACTAGCTCATGAAAAGTGGGTTACTTGTAAGGTTGTTGACATCAATTGGTATCTCATATTTAGGATTAGTGTGAGTTAAAGTAGGTACTATAATATATCAAATATGATTTTCTAGAGCTTATGAATAACTTATTTGTTGTATTAGGTAACTAATTTGTTGTAGTGTAAATCCTTGACCAGTTGGATTGACCATGGGAATTTTTTCTTTTGATAACACAGGATTGAACATTGAATTTTCTTACAACCCATTCTCTTACTACACCCATGCGATGGTTTGTTCTTTCATCTCTCCTTTAGCATTTATTCATTGGTATGTGATGATATATACTATTTGTTAATATTTTCTTATTTTCTAAGCCTTCAATCATGTATTCATAGGTTCACACATATGTACTCAGATAGGTATATTTTGGGGTAAACAATTAGAAATTTTCAAAACATTACCTTTTGAGTGATTCACTTTCAATATTGGAATGATTTGTTAATAATTTTGGGATGATTCACTCTTGAGGAGAATTTTTATAAAATATTGTAAATGTTGTACTTTTCCTTAAAAAAGTAGATGATTCACTTGTTATTTTTTAGTAGTTTGTTTGTAATTTTAGATAAAAGTTTGTAAAAATAGGGATCCAAGTAGATCACCTAGAATAAGTTGTCTTCAAGATGAGTGAATTGCCTTCCCACAAGGAAGGGAGAAAAAACTTATTTCTTAGAGAATTAATTTTCAAACTTAGAGTGAGTCACTCATTAAATCTATTTGATGGATTTTGAAGCCTTAATGTTAATATTAAACTCATAGGATAAATTCCACAAGATAAAATATAAGATAGCCACAAACCATTAAGATCAAGATAATGATATAAGTAGAATAATATGAGTAAACTAATATGTATATGAAGGCTTATAATATATCAACTAGCATTCATTAATAAGCAAAAATATGAATGTAAATAGCTTGAATCATACATGTACAAAGCATGTAGCACAACTTACAATATTAGTTTCTCAAAATGTATGTAAAATTTATTACTCCTCTTTCTCTTACAAATATAGCACTTGACTCTCTACACTTGATGATTGAATGATTGATGATTGATTATTGATTGATCCTATGCTTCTCTATGGAGTACTATATAGTCATAGTGGAATGACTCTTTGTATACTTGATTATTACTTTCCATAAGCCAAGTATCATGATTTTTGGCTTCTCTACTTGATACTTGCATACACATAACTCTATCTTGTATGCACACCTAGACATGAATATTCACTTAGCACACTCCAATGTTAATACACTTGTGCACACTTAAATATAAGACATGTGTACACATAGAATTACATTACACTTGCACACTTACTCACATGACACTTATGCATTTCCTGCATATACAGACTTACATAACACTTGTGAATTTCCTACACATTATTACATTACATAAAACATCACTCACACTCTAAACTAAAACTCAAACCTAATCTAGTATTTACAAGTTGTACCATGAAGGTACCATGGCGGTACATTAGTATGCACCAAATAATGTAATATACTCCAAGAACCCCTGTACTACATTATTTGGTTATTTAATACTTTAGTCTTCAATAATGGATTGTATCCTCTTCTTAAATATATCTCCTTTAGATCAATATCTAAGACTTTAATATGAGATTCTTCATTTTCTTTGAATTTAGATTTTCTATTTTCCTTCTTGAAGTAATTTCTTATCTTCTTTTTTATTATTATTCATTTTTGCATCTTCATTTGAGATATATCTTCTAAACATTGAGTTATCAAATCATCAGAATAATATTGATTTAATTTTAACGACTCCTCATAAGCTCCATTCAAGTTATTTGTGACATTTTATTTTTATTTTTTCTTTCCTTGAAATAACTCAAATCTAATTAATGATATAATTAAGCATTCTTCTAAAGAGAATACAATAGTGTTTTGAGAATTCTACCATGTTTTGAATATTTTTTAATGGATATGACTTATAAGTGTTGCAATATTTTCCTCTTTCACCTCCTTAAGAAAAAAATATATTTTTGTTTAATCATTAAGAATCTATTTCTTTCCATCAAAGTCATCTATTAAGTTTTGAGAATAAAATTTAAGTGTGTGCAATATTTCTTCACTATATTCATTAAATGTATTTAACAATTTCTTCCATGATATGCAATCAATATCAAGAATATATTTCCTTTGATGTAGACTACCTTATAACTCCCTAGGTTTAAATAAATCAAAGTTTCTAAATTAAAAAACCTATGAAGTAGAAATCCTTATTTCTCCCAAATATTAGAAACTAAGAAATAAGAATTTTGCAAATTTAATTTTCCTAAGCTTGAAGTTGAATTCCTTTTGACTCCAAAAATAATTAATTTGCAAAAATTCAATAATCTTCTATTTTCAAAAAACTAATAAAGCAAACCAATTTCAAATTTATCTAATTATTAAAAAACTATTAAAAAACTTATAACTCCAATCTTAGAGTATCATCCTACTTATTGATCCATTAAATTTTAATGATAAAATCATTCTCACTCCTTAATAAAATACTTTAATGACCTTATCACTCAATAAATCAAACATTCATGAAACCTAAAAAAATACTTATCGCTCAAAAAAATAAACTTTAAAAATACCTAAAATTAATTTTACTTCTTATCATGCCTATTCTCCCTAGTTCATTGTAATGCCTCGAATGCTTGTACAAACAGTCTTTAATTAACTTGATTAAGTGCTACATGCCTATGGTTTGAGCGTTTCACTTCAGGTGGGCAAAGATGAAATGTTAGGGTTTCTCAAAGTTCCAAATTTGATTGCATCAATAAAGTTACATATTTAGGTGGCATCATAGATAATATACAACAAATATTTCTCATTGGCATTTCTATAATTCTCCTTGAGTAGTCCGTAAGTGTTATACTTCATTCTCTACAAATGATGTGTCTTAAACAATTATTTTTTGCTAACCAATATTTGCTCTGCTTATTCACACTATTATTAGCATTGCGTAAATATGATCACTCAACTCTTGGCATTAGTATTTTGTTTCTTCTTCCTATGTTCACTTGGATATTGGATATTGATTGCTATGTTTCCTCTTTTGACATTCACTTGGCTCTTGGAGATTGCTCTCTTTTCACTACATTTTCTCTTTTGGTGTTTGCTTATCTCTAATGTGGATAAACCTACATTACACTGAATTACAATGTGGATATTCCACCTTTATGCATTGTATCTCACTAATTAAACCTTGTGTATTGTTGATTATGATTTCTTTAATATGTTGATTTCTCATTTTTGCAGGTCAAACAATGTTAATATTCATGCTAACTCCTCATTTGGTGGTAGTTTCTCTATGTTATCCTCATTGAATAGCTTGAAATATTTTTGCTTGAATAACACACGCTTTAATGTTGATCCAAGCCAAATACTTTTGCTTTGTTCTAAGTTAAATAACTTCACCCTAGAACCTCTATCCTTGAGCATATTTTATAAGATTGACCTTTGAGCTTCTACACATTTTTATTTTAATTACCACTTTCTTATTGTGGTTGTACTAACTGCAATATAGAGTCTTTTCTTCATCTCTTAAATCAAATTTATTCTTCGCTTAATAGTTGTTTAGATCTTATTCCTTCTAAATATTGAACCTTATTTAATAGAACTTCTTTCTATCATAAATTTCTTCTATTATGTGGCTACTATTTATAAGCCTCTATTTCAAGGTCAATAACCTAAAACTTGTTAAATCCTTTTCTATGTCAATGTCTATCGTCAAGACCTGAATCGTTTTATAGAATGCCTCTATTCTAAATAGTATTGTAGAATAGGTAACATCAATATTTTTTTTCTCTTCTATATTTTTCAAGGTATATATAAGCTAAGTCTTCAAAATCTCTAAAATTATTTAAGTCAAGGTCTCACTTCAAGACATGAGATCTTCTTGCAACTTTCAATTAACCTTTGCTTGATGCAAGGTAAATATAATAGATATACCAACCCTTGATATATCCTTATTATTTTCTAATTTCTTCTTAAATTTATAATATGAAAGTCTTATCTATCTATTGTAGGAATATTATCACATTTTTGATTACTAATCTCTATGGTAAATGTCTTAGGTCACACCTAAGAACTGAAATACTATCAAGGTGACCCAAGTTTTCCTAATACCTCCATCAAAATTAAGATTACTTTATTGTACCAAATCCTTCAACTTCCTTCTAATTTTATAGAAATTAGTATAAAGGACTATCTATATCCTTGAAATCCTTTTGATGTCAAGGGTTGGCTATTCATATATAATGATCAACTATCTTAAATTTGATTCATCCTCTAGTAGATGAGTCCTTATCTTCACTAGCTATCTTTCAACCATGAAAATACTCTATATCTGAGTCTTGGTATTCATTTGTTGTTCCTACAACCATGGAAAGACTATATCCTTTCTACTTACTTTGATATTATCATAGAGTCTAGGTCTATATTCCTTTAAAGTAGATAGACTCTAAAGCAATTCTATCAAATTGGACAAAATCAATTTTGTATGCATCTACATAAATTCAACCTATGCAAGAAACTAGTTCCAATAGATCTAATACCACTGATGGATTTTGAAGCATTAATATTAATATAAAATTCATAGGATAAATATCACAAGATCAAATATAAGATAGCCAAAAAGCAGTAAGATCAAGATAATGATGTAAGTAGAATAATATGAACAAACTAATATGTATATCAAGGCTTATAATATATCAAATAACATTCATTAGCCTGAATCATACATGTACAAATCATGTAGAACAACTTACAATATTAGTTGCTCAAAACATATGCAAACTTTATTACTCCTATTTCTCTTAAAAATATAGCACTCAAATCTAAAAAAATGATGATTGATTATTGATTATTTATTGATACTATGATTATCTATGGCGTACTATATAGCCATAGTAAAATGACTCTTTTATAATTTAATATTCCTTTCCATATTCCAAATCTCATGACTCTTGGATTATCTACTTGACACTTGCATACACATGACTCTATCTTGTATGCACACCTAGATATGACTCTTCACTTAGCACATTCTAATCTAAAGACACTTGTGCACTCTTACATATAAGACACTTGTGCACATAGACTCACATTACACTTGAATACTTACTCACATGACACTTGTACATTTCCTACACATACACACTTACATAACACTTGTGCATTTCCTACACATACATGCTTACATAACACTTGCGCATTTCTTGCACATTATTACATTACATAAAAAATCAGTCACACTCTAAACCAAGACTCAACCCAAATCTAATATTTACAAGTTTTACCATGAAGGTAACATGGGGATACATTAGCTTATACAAAATAATGTAATATACTCCAACACTATATTGGATGGATTATACCATGTCAGGGAAAATCACTTGCTTTTTTAAAGTGAATCACTTATTATTTTAAACTTGGATATAAAATGGATCAAAATTTACCTTAAGTATTTCCTACCTATGGAAAATGTACATATGAGGTTAGATTCAAGGTTTTATGTTATTCCAATTTTGCTGAATTCATTGTCTATGCTAAAATTTTAGAATTTAGAAGTTTGTGTCAGTCACAATTCACAAAGTACATACAAAGTTCAACCATAAATAACAAAAAATAAATCAATTTTCAAGTCAATCTAATATTAAAACTAAAAATTTGGTCCTTTTCCTCAATGAATTGTTCTTAATTCAAAATTTAAAATTGTAAACTTTTCTAAGTGAATCACATGTTGATTCAAGCCAAATCTATTGAAAACTCCAAGCGAATTGCTCGCTTTTGTTAACTTGGGAATTTTCCAATCCTTACCTAAAATAAAGTGAATCACTCAAAATTTTGGAGCAAATTACTTGCTAACTATGGCTTGGAGAAATTATTTTCTAAATTAAATTCAATCACTTCATCCATGACAAATGTGATTTATCATAGAAGTTGAGGAATTAAATGCAAAAATAAAGAAAATAGGGGTTCATCCAATTGAACATGTAAGAAATTATGTTGAACGAGGGAATTTTCTTGATTTTTAATTAAGGGTTTATGCCCTAATATGAGTTTCAACAAGGTTAAGCCAATGAATTATCCTAATCTCTAAATTTAGGCTAGATTCATGTTTTCCTTGTATAAGATCACAACATTAGTCTAAAATAAATAGCATGAAAGTAAAGTATGGAAGAGGAAAATACATGAAAAGTAAAACATAAAAATAATATTATCTTTAAAGTTTAGAGTGCAAAATATTGAATGCAAAAATAAAATTTACATTATAGTAAGGAAATCATCTGATAAATCAACACATGATAATTTGAATAACATTAATTCCCAATCATTCTTTTGGTTATAAAATAAAATAGAGAATGACAAGATGGGCTAGAAGGACCATGCCACAACCACTGCACACTTAGAAAAATAATATGGTAGTTCCATTGATGAAATGCCTATGGACATGACAATATATTATAACCTCATGAATATAAAGAATACTTTGGGTATCATTTAGTGTATGTCTGAATTCTTATGGATAAAATTAAATACAATGAGGGTCTCAGGTTCCTATTTATAAGAAATGTTTACCCCTAAGTTAGATATGGTGAAAAACAAACATTCCTAGAAAAAGTAAATATTTGGGGAATATTTAGAAAAAAAATTGCACCTACAAATATTATATACCTTCAATATGCTTATCAATATTATAAGGATTCCAAAAGAGCTTAGAGTGCCACTAGATTCTAAATTATCACTTTTAAAAATGTGAAGATAAAAATGCAACACCAAATAACAAGATATAAATTAAACTCAAAAGACAATATTGCACAATGAATGATTTTATATTAATGGGGGGAGCCTCAAAAATCCATTGTTACAATAAGAATATTTGAATCCTTTGATACAAATATACATAATGCTAGGGTTCTTTGAAACCCTAGCTACAACATTGGTGGTGTCTCAAAATGCATCTCTGCTCCCAATAGAAGTGAATGGGCTTTTGATTATCCGATGTTGGGCCACTTCAGCTTAAGTAAATGTCCAATCCTAGTGTAATGCTATCATATCTGCACACAAAAAAATATCAAATGATTCAGTACTAACAGTGAGGGCTCCACAGTGTGAGACCCTCAAAAATTAAGACTAAACCCTAGCTATGCAATAATAAAATATGAATAGATTCTAACAACACAATAGAATATAACAAAATAACTTTGATTTACCTTGCTTATCTACCATTTTTTGATTTGATGTAACTATTATAGGAAATTGGTGTGGTGATGCCCTAGCATTGCCCGAGGGCTAGTAGGGGTACAAATATCTAGTCTAGGATGTCTGCGAGCGCTCGATGTTAACAGAGGATGCATGTGGGTGCTTGAGAATGGTAGAAAGCACCCAAAGGAGCTTGGCAGTGGAGGGGAAGCACTCAAAGGAATTCAATGTCTAAGGGGGAATATGCAAAAGCAAATATAGCTAATCAAAATAGATAGCGGTGGATGTGGAGGCTATGATAGGTGAGGATAAATGCAAATAATGTAAATTACTCAGTGCACAAATTGCTTAAGCCTGCTTAAGACCAAGGACTTAGAAAAACACTTAGGAAAAACTTAGGGGTTGGGCCATCAAAGTGGATCATATTAATAATCCACACTAGGGTATGTTAGGGTCTAAGCATCATGAATTATGTGGATCATATTAAAATACATCAGAGAGTGGATATTAATGTCAAGTGTGTGGTATGGATTGATGTATATGGATGGCTAGGATTAAATTAAATAGGATGGCTAGGATTTATTTATATATAATATTTATATTTATTAAATATATATAAAATATATTATTAAAATATTAATATTAAACATATATTTGACAAATATGCCTAAATATATATAAATAAATGGGTAAAATAGTGGGAAGACCAGGATGGATAACAAGTGGCTAGGGTCTACAGATGCTTCTTTTTGTATTGCATTGTGTAAAACACAATGCAGTACAAAAACATAAGACACTTGTTTTGGCTACACGTAGAAGCAAAATTCTCTTGAGAAGTGAAACGTGAGCTTGAAGACAAAAGAATGATTTTTTTTGTATTTGCATAGCTTACCCCCTCAATTGGTGAGTGAGTTTGTAGATGAATTTGACGAGCCAATTAAAAAATTTGTGCAAATGGATTGTGGATGATATGAATGATGTAAATGTGATCCCATTTTTGCCCCAATAGTGGGAAGGGGATTGGTGAAAATGTGAAATGATGCATCTATTTTTTCCCCAAAAAATGAAGGTTTTTGTAAAATTGTGATAAAAAATATGTCTATTTTTGCCCCAATAGATGAAGGGAGTTTTGCAAATTATGGATGTCGTGATCATGTACAATGTATCCCATTGTGGGAAATTCAAAACCAAATATGGTTACCCCAAATTTGGGGTGATTCGATGTTGTTGTAGAATGTGCCTTTCAACGTCATTGATATGCAAGTATGCAAATGCAAAAAGAAAAGAAAAATAGTCTATCCTTGGGGCCACTCATGATTGCAGTAATTCCTACACAAAATCCCTAAATGGTTTCTCAATCACTTTACCCGACCTACATCCTCGAAGACTAGTGTAAAAGTAGATGATAAAAATTTATGATTTTGTTCATGTTTCAAGCCCCATGAATAAGGCCATCAATGATAGATTTTGACCAAATTTGTCTTGGTAAAGTCTCACTCTAAATATGAAGTATCAAAAGTGATTTTGTTTTTGAACAATGAAATATGTGATGATGAATATGGCCAAGTGTTCTTATAGTGATTTATTCATCTTACCAAATTGCATGAACACAAATCACTACAATTGCCAAGGAGATAGAATAAACCACTAGATGCAAGGTTCACTTGAATTTACAAGTGAAATTGGTAAATGTTGAATGTAAATGCAATTATTGATGGATTTTATGATGATATGAAGATGTTATGATGAGAAATGTGTTGATGGATGCAATGTGGAGGTAGGCTACATTTTTGAATATATGAATTTAAGTGACTAAGTCAATTTTGGCCCCAACATATGAAAGGGATTTTTGACATGTGTATTATGCAATAACTGTGAAAAATTCAATGATTGTGTCTGTTATTTGTGCCAACATATAAAGGATTTTGACAATGCAAGTGTCCTTATGGTGACCTACCCATCCTACCAAATTGTATGGATAACCAGTGGCTACAACTACCAGGTGACTAGGATAAATCATTAAATACAAGATTCACTTGTACTTGTGTCTATTTTTTGCTCTTAAAAATGAAGGGGCTTATGAAAATATAAGTGTACTTATGGTGATATATCCATCCTACTAGAGTGCATGGATAACTAGTTGATGCAACCACTAGATTAAATAGGATAAACCGCTAAATACAAGGTTCACTTGTAAAGTGCCAAGGAATTTGATGATTTTGAATGTAATGGTTGTCTATTATTTTACCCAAAATATGAAGGGTTTTTTGAAATGGGAAAAAAAGCAATGAAATGATTGTGTTTGTTCTTTGCCCCAAAAGATGAAGGGTTTTTTGAATTGGAAAAAAAGTGACGAATATGTTTGTTCTTTGCCCTAATAAATGAAGGAGTTTTGAAATAGGGAAAATATGATGACTATGTTTGTTCTTTGCCTTAAAATATGAAGGGGTTTATGAAATGGAGAAAATACTATGAATGTGTCTGTTATTTGCCCTAACCGATGAAGGGATTTATGAAAATGAGAAAATGTGATGAATGTGTTTGTTGTTTTCCCTAATAGATGAAGGGGTTTTTGATATGTAAGTTTCCTTATGGTGATTTACCCATCCTACCTAATTTCATGGATAACCAGTCATTGCAACCGCCAAGTTACTAGGATAAACCACTAAATACAAGGTTCACTTGTACTTATAAATGTACTTGAAAAATTTTGAATGAAGGTGTAATGATGAATGAAATTGATGATGTTAAATGTAAACTGTATTTTTTTTTGCCCTAATAGATGAAAGGTTTTTTGATATGGGAAAAATGCGATGATTGTGTCTATTTTTTCCCTAATAGATGAAGGGGTTTTTGAAATGGGAAAAATGTGATGATTGTGTCTGTTATTTGCCCTAATAGATGAAGAGGTTTTTGAAATGGAATGAATGTGAGGCAAAGGACACAACCTTTGATAAAAGGACGCAACCTTTTGAACCTAGAAATTGACTTTGTTAATGATGTGATGTGTATGCATGATTGAATTGTTTATTGAATTGGTGGGAAAGGTGGGAGTCACCCCCACATTGTGTTCTTGTTTGCTTGATTGGTATGATTTAGAGGAAGGCGTGATACCTTGAACATCCCCAAGTTGTGATGTTTTTTTAACTTTCTAGCAATCTTTGCATATGCAAATTATATATATATATATATATATATATATATATATATATATAACATGGCTTATATTTTTCTATTATGCTTTTGTGTCGATGCACATGTATATGGATGATTAATGCATGTGATAATGTGTTATGGATGAAAATGAACTAATGCTCTAATGATCATTTATAGTTTAGATCTCTCTTGACCATGTTTAGCATTCTTATCTAATCATGGGCACCAAACTTGGTGGTATGGATGCTAACATAGAAGAATATATGGATGTTGATATGGAAGAAGATATGGATGTTGATATGGAAAACTGACTATTTTGTAGAGACTCAGAAATACTAGGGGTATCAAACAAACTCACTAAAAATTGCCTAATTCTTCTAGTACCAAATGTGTGTGTATTTAATTCATTTACCAAATCATGAGCATGGTAATTACTTGAGGTAATCAAGAACCAATGTGTGTGCAAGTGAGTTAATTAACCCATATTGAATAAATTGGGTATGACCTATTACGGATAAAACCAAGAAGCTAGTTTATCCTTATGTGAGTTCAGATGTCTCTTTAAAAGAGATGTGTTGTCATGCATGAGCGTACTCCACAACCAGTCAAGCATCTATAGCTCCGATGGAGGCTAACTCTGTAGTCCACAAATTTTGATTTCTTAAGTTTTAGGGATGACTACCTAACCATCTGATTGGAAATGTAGTATGATCCTTACAACCCAATAATCAGTGGTGTGTGTTAAAAATATTTAGAGATTTTGGGAATTAGATTCTCAACCTAAGTGTGATGATAATTGTACCCTATCCTTACTACTCTATCTTTTGATTTTGAAAAAAAATATGATAGTTGTGAAAACCACTATTTTTTTGGACTATGTTGCATTATGGGACAAGCGAGGATTACCCTTTTCACTTCAAGCTTCAAACAAAGTATGGTGTTATCTCTCTTTGACACAAGATGTTTTTAAGATGTGGAATTGTGTTTGGTTCAAGAATATTTTGGATTCATTTCCCAAACCTCAATATTTTCTTAATGTATGTGTATGATGTTCCTAAAAGGAACTCGACATGTATTTTAGAGGTTTCATAACACACTAGGAGTGGTTGAATGACCAAAAAAACCAATGACTTTATGGAAATGTGGCTTTGCAAATGACAATTTTGGCTTGGTGGAATGGTGTGGATAATGTTTTTAAGGTGCCCTTGATTAAGGCAACATGAATTTATTGGACCAATTAATATCTTGAATTGAATAAATGATCCCTAATATGAAATGTAGATGAGATGTATGACGTATAATTTATGAAATGGAATGTGTAAAATGCAATATGTAAAATAAAATGCAATGTTTTTGTGTATTAGCCATGTATATATACATATATATAAAAGGGATTATGCATAGAATGCTCTCAAGTGTATGTTGTGCATGGAATGTGGAACATGGAATGTGGAATATGAAATGTGTGAACATGGAATGTTGAACATGGAATGTGGAATATGAAATGTGTTAACACAAAATGTTAAACATGGAATGGTGAATGTGGAATGTGGAACATGAATTGGTGAATGTCGAATGTGGAATATGGAATGTGTGAACCATGGAATGTTGAACATGGAATGTGGAATATGGAATGTATGAACATAAAATGTTAAACATGGAATGGTAAATGCAGAATGTGGAACATGGAATGGTGAATGTGGAATGTGGAACATGGAATGTGGAATATGGAATGTATGAAAATGGAATGTTAAACATGGAATGGTGAATGTGGAATGTGGAATATGGAATGTGTGAACATGGAATGTGGAATATGGAATGTGTGAACATGGAATGTGGAATGTGGAATGTGTGAACATGGAATGTGGAATATGTAATGTTGAATATGGAATGTTGAATGTAGAATGTTAAACATGGAATGTGGTATTTTAGTTTAATGTTTTCTGTTGATTTCTTGTTATACCATAATAAATTAAACCAAAATACAAATTATGTAATAAAATGAAACACAAAATTGAAATTTCACAAGAAAAATAAACAATCAATGCTAAGTTTGTTCAACAAGTGTGTCTTACCTCATTCATTGATTATCTTATTTTAATGTGAATTCATTTTCTTATATTTTGATTTTGTGTGTTTCAATGTGCTAATATGAATTAAATAGATTAATCCTATAGTTTGTATGGGGAAAAGAGATTCTTACTGGTGATGAAATCCAACAATTTTTCTCGGGGGTAATCTAAGGTGTCTAAGGGTAGAGTTTTGTGGATGGATATGAAAGCCACCAGCACAAAATATCAAGCAATGGATGGTGATGAAATCCATCCACTATTATTTAATATGAAGTGTGAAGTGAAAGATTCTTTTTAAAGTTTCTAGTTCTCTATTGTGTACCAATTTTAGAATAATAACTACTTTTGACAATCTAAATCAAAATCCACTACTCAGAATATTAGTTTTTCCAAAGGATGTAAAGTACACTTCTTAAGACTTACTCTAGACAGTTGGGGGTTCATCTACTCCTCTGTATGGAATCATACAAGTACGGGGATAATTTTGGTATCTGAACAATGTTCCTATTTAGATCTACAAAAATAGAAATCTCTAACCCTCGGATGTAAACTAATGAATGCACTTAACAGTTCAAAAGCAAGCAATAATGCAACACACTAGAAAATTGAGAAATATTTAAACAAATAATGTGTGGATGAATGCAGTTGTTAATATAATGTCTAAAATGCAACTAACATGATTTGTTTTTACCATATTTATTAATTATGTTCATTTTAATACTAAAACTAAAAAAAAAATGTAAAATTTCTAGAAAACATAAAAATAGAAAGTTAGGGTTTAACATTAAACTTACCTAGAAACCTAAATTTATACTCTAGCTCTCCGTAAAATGCCCCTGGGAACTTTTGAAATGCACCTAGGAATTTATGGATGACCCTTAAGGACCATCGGGCGTTCATGCACCTTTTGCAACTTTCTACAAATTTCCAAAAACCCTAAATCTAGTGAAAACTGCAAAATTTGCACTTCTGAAAACCCTGTGAGATGAAACATAAAATAGATAATTAGTTAATAAGGTAAATCAAATTAAGAAACCCTTAGGGGTTCCCACTGTGATCACCATTTATGAAGACAAAAATGCAACACCAAATAACAAGATATAAATTAAACTCAAAAGATAATATTGCACAATGAATGATTTTATATTAATGGAGGGGAGCCTCAAAACTCCATTGTTACAATAAGAATATTTAAATCCTTTGATACAAATATACACAATGCTAGGGTTCTTTGAAATCCTAGCTAAAATGATGGTGGTGTCTCAAAATGTGTCTCTTCTCCCAACAAAAGTGAGTGGGCTTTGAATTATCTGATGTCGAGCCACTCCAGCTTAAGTAGATGTCCAATGCACATGTAATGCTATCATATTTGCACACAAGAAAATAGGAAAATGAGTCAGTAATAACAATGAGAGCTCCATAGTGTGAGAAATTTAAAAATTAATACTAAACCCTAGCTATGCAATAACAAAATATAAATAAATTCTAACAACACAATAGAATATAACAAAATAACTTTGATTTACTTTGCTTATCTGTCATTTTCTGATATTATGTAACTGTTGCAGGAAATTGGTGTAGATATGCCCTAGCATCACCCAAGGGCTAGTAGGTGTGTAGAACTCTAGTATGGGATACCCGTGAACACTCGATGTTAATAGAGGATGCCCATGTGTGCTCATGAATGGCAAAAAGCACCTAGAGGTGCTTGGTGGTGGAGGGGAAATGCTTGGAGGTGTTCTATGACCGAGGAGGAATCTACAAAAGAAGATCTGGTTGAGCAAAATAGGTGATGATAAATGCAAAGGCTATGAAAAGCAAGGACGAATGGCAAGGATGCAAATTACTCAAGGCATGAATGGCTTAAGACTTCTTAAGACCAAGGACTTAGAAAAACACTTAGGAAAAACTTAGGGGTTGAGCCATCAAAATGGTTCCTATTAATAATCCACACTAGGGTATGTTAGGGTTTGAGCAACATGAATTGTGTGGCTCAAATTAAAACACATCGGAGGGTGGATATTAATTTTGGGTGTGTGGCATGGATTAATGTATATGGATGGCTAGGATTAAGTTAAATCAGATGGCTAGGATTTATTTATATATAATATTTATATTTATTAAATATATATAAAATATAATATTAAAATATTAATATTAAACATATATTTAACAAATATGCCTAAATATATATAAATAAATGGATAAAATTGCGAGAAGACTAGGATGGATGACAAGTGGCTAGGTTTTGGTGTCTACACAAAATATTCACCTTAGGATTTATGCCTTATTTTACCTTTGTAATTGTTTGAGTGATCCAATTGGGTTTGGTGAGTGAATTGATTAAATTTACAAGAAGATTGACTATTTTTATTTATCAGATTATTTATTTAAGACATTAAAGATATTTAAACAAGTGGATAATATTTTGCATCCAATCAACAAAAATTTACAAGCAAATTGGTACCTATCCACACTTACCCAAATTTTGATAAATTTTGGATGTTTTCCATTGCTTTATGTTCGTTACAAAATTCTTGTCTAATGTTGGCCAAATTTTTAAAGGTAGTGCCAAGGTAATATAATTATAATGAGTAATTCTTTGTAGTAAATTACATGAAGAGTCCATAGATAAAAAAATGATTGCTCATATAGTCACCCCCATATATTCTAAGACACATGATATTTCTTTTTAGTTGATTCACTATTAGTGATTAGAAATTATTCAATATATCAAAAGCCTCATATTTGGAATGAATAGTGTACAAAAATACATACCAATAGAAAAATAACTAAAAGAAATAAAGTAGGTATTTCAAAAAAGATATGGTACACCTAGTAGGTCCGTATATGTCATTGTGAATTAGCTCCAAGGATCATGTGGCATGACCGACTATCCCTTTTGGAAAGGACTCTCTATGATAATTTTTCAAGACACATCCTTCATAAGAACCACTAAGAGAAAAAATATAAGGAAATAAAGTAGCCAACAGGTGATGACTTATGTACCTTAGTGACCCATAGCTAGAATTTCTAAGTTTGTGATGTTTTCACTAACTCTCATCCTTTTATTGTGCCATCATGGACATAAAATATTTTATTTGAGAGGAAGTAATAAGATGAGTTACCACCTAGTTTATAAATTTAATCCAAATAACCACTATACATAGAGGCAACTATCTTGAATCTATCATCAATATCCTTAATCATCAATCAACCAGTCTAGAATTCTACCTTTTCGTTTGTATTGCATGACATGATAAATGATTAAAATATTGGGGCCTACATTAAAAATATGAATAGCCTCATTGGTATGATTCAAACCTTACCATAACCTATCACTATAAGGATAAATAATCTATAATGATAGCACACTCTCCCGAATACAATGTGTTATAATCATGTAGAAATTATTGATACTTGGTCATGTTCCTTATTGCCACTGAATCTACAATCCACTCATTAGAACAAGTGGTTGTCCAATATTTTGAATCAATAGCTATATAAACTTATGAATTTTTACCATCATGATTATCCTTAATTTGAGCATAGAAGATAGCAACATTGACACCCCTATTTTTATTTATTTCGTCAAGCTACTTGATGACAATATGATAAAAATATCCTTCGTATCCTTCCTTCTTGAAAAAATTATAAGTTTAATTATTGATGGTCTTCATTTTTTTTTCCATTATTCTTTGGTTTCTTATCAATCTAAGTCTTAATCAGTTTTTTTGCATGAGACTAATTGATGAGATGACAACCCTAAAATCGATATCTTCAAACCTAATGTTGATGAATGTATTTAAATTCTTTATCAGTTGAAGCATATCAAATATAATAACAATTATATCATATATATCTGAGACATTTTTGAACACAATGATGAGAAGTTCAATTTATTAGTATTATTCATAATATATTTATCTTACCCCATCACTTTTGTAATCCCTCTAGTAGTTTGTATTTAATATTGTAACTTCTTGAATCAATTGATATACTCATCAATGGTATCAAATAAATACGTAGATAATATAACATGATTGGCCTATAATTTACTGATTTATGTGGATTCCATATGATTGCACAACTTTAAATTTGTTTAGCAATTACTTGGTATCCATAATGTTATTGACATGGGCCTCATAGATTATGTCAACATGAATAGCTATCACACCAAGGGACCCATCATTATAATCCCTTAAAATGTACTTTATCTCTTCAAAATAAACCTCTAAGGCTCATCATTCATATATTTGATCAACACATTACTTCAAAGCAGTGCTTCAATATTTATTTTCCAAGTGGTATAGTTTAGACCATTTAACAAGGGCACATGTTGATCCACTAATTTCCTCCTAAATAAAAATTCTTGCATGTAGTTGTGACAAAAAAACAATACTACTAGGAGATCTTAAAAAAGTATGCAATTTGAAAACCATAGAGACTAAAAATATGTTTGCATTCAAATATTATGTGCCCATAAATTTAGCCTTAAAATTATACAAAATGCTATAAATACCTTTGAAATCTTGAAAAAACATGTATTTTATGTGAATGAAAAGGCCACCACACATTTTTGTGTGTCATTGAGGGGGTGCTAATACTAAACAATGCAATGATATCTCATGTCATAATCCTATTTAGGGTGTTTCCAACCAGGTGTTGATTGTGAGATTTGATAGGTAGTTTACCGATAAATCCAATTGTACCACATATCATGCTTAAATTTCCCTACAACTTACAAACCAAATTGTACCACCTATCACTCTCTAGTTTGATTTGAAATCCATGCTTCTCATATTTTTTGTTTATTATGTAGTTATAAAATCAATGGAATCAATGAGTTTGTGGAATATGATTGGTCAAACCAGGGTTATGCATAGGTATTGGACTAGAAAAGTACTTGTAAAAAAATGATGAATCCTAATTGAAATCAAGGTAAATCAAGGTGAATCCTAAGAAAATCAAATCAATCATCTTCACACAAAAATTTAGGGCATTTGAAGCCCTAAAAAGTAAGGTTATATTTGGATATAAAGTAATGTTACCTTATAAGTTCCTAAAACCACCACCATTAGATCAAGCTCAAAAAGAGATTTCCAACGAGTACAAATATGCCTATGTTTGAATATATATACTGGTGAATTGACCCTAAGAAAACATTGATTCTAAAAATTACATGCAAATGGGCCGATGTCGAGGATCCTCATATTCACCAATTTCCAATTTTATAAATCCTAATATTCACCCAATTTGCAAATATTCACCATTGTGCATAAACCTGGGTCAAACTCATTATTATACCCATATTATGGTAGTGTATCTACCATGTTGACCTTTGACACATTGGCCATTACCATGTTACACATTCCATGTCACCACTCATCATGTCATCATGCACCATGTTAGCAAATGATATATACTTACCATGTAATTAGCTACCATGTCATTGTGGGGTATGTTGTTAGGTGCTATTTCATTAGTTATAATATTATTAACATATGTCATGTCATAACTACATGCCATATCATCACTATATACCATGTCATCATAGAGTATGATGTCTCCAAGGGGTATCACATAATTGAGTACCACATCAACATCTGCATATGAAAAGAGGTTGATGTCATTGTTAGGTTCCACAACATCACATAGTGCCATGTCATATTTATAAAGTATCTTGTCATATTTTTTGATATAATCTATTAGGATGATAACATAATCAATTTCATTAAACATATGGGCTAGTGATATTTGAACCTCGAACCTCTAAGACCAAATGCCTTAATAAAGGCTCCCCTAGCTCTCTTGGTGTGTGCATATTATTTTAATAAAAGAGATCCTAATATGTAACTAACGTAAGGCTTCTCTTATTTTATGTTTCCCACCTCTCCGAACCTACCCATGAATGATGGTATTGTCTTGGATTATTCTAATGCATTACACCTAATAATTCATGCATGATTTACCATCATATTGAGAATATTTCTTTAAACATTCTTAATTACTAAATACATATTTTAAAAATGTACGAAAATAGAGAAAATATTCAATGTACAAAAATAGGCACCTGAAGGAAAATTGGAGAAAAATACTAAAGTAGGATCCCCTTGAAATTTCACAAAGAATACAAAAAATTTAATCGTAACAACCCAAAATCTACCTTCTATTTTTTTTTAAACTATCACATAGAAGACCCAACATTTATTTATCTAGAATTCAAGGCTTCACCACATTTTAGTTCCAAATTTTTGTAGATGACACTCAGTGGAAAAAAGCTACCAACTTCCATGTTTTCTAGGGTTCACCCTACTAAGCCTCCATTTTTATAAGGATGCCAAAAGTGGTTCCCTCACCTTTTCCATATCTTCATCAACTTAGGACCATGTGACCATAGTGTAGGTATTATCCTTTAAAGCCCATAACACTTAAAGGATAATGTCTATTCCCTAACACTAACCTAAATCTATCTATGTGGGTTAATTATGCGTATAGAATTGGTGATTAGTTACCTCACCTCCATGAGCTAACTAAGGTCATTACCTCTCAACTAGTAATGAACATAGTCACCTAAACCTACATATTTGAGGTACCACCAATATTGTCTTACGATCGATTCCTATTACCTTCCAGACAAAGGAGTCACCCGATCCTCTCCATTCAAGGTGTATAGTCTCACAAGTATCTATTTGTTGTATTATCACAACCCCTTCCAGACATATGGGCTCAAAGCTATTGCATTCTTGTAAATTCTTCTAGGGCTCAATTCTACCTAGTTATTGTATTCTTGCAACTTCTTCTAGGATTGGGTTTAGAACCTTTCAATCCAAGAAATTCCTTCAAAACAAGAAGCATAATAAAACTTCTCTAAACAAAATAAATGCTTTGAATATAAATGAAATACAATCTATAGCATCATATTATAAGCATCTCAAAATAGCATTTACTTTATCTAAGCTAACACATTTATAATAATACACATGCTACATTGGACTAGTAAAGAGATTACATAAAAGCATTTCAATATATTACACAAAATAGATATTCATAATGCTAACAAATTCCAATTAGATACCATTAGTCATAAGTTCATATATTTATAACAATCATAATATGAATGAGCATGAGAATCACATGATTTCCAAATAATATATCTTTATTAGTAATAAAAACAAGGTATTTCTACAATACAAAACTACTATTCTTAAACATAATAGTTCCAAATATTTCTTTCTAGAAATTACAAAAAAAAATCTCATTCGGAAAACCATTTCTCAATCCCAAATATAACAATTCCATTATACCTAAATGAATTTTGCATCATATTTCTATGATGACCTTATTTGTGAGGGAAGTTACCTCTAACTTGTGGAAATTTTTAGGGATTATGCCAACTCTAAATACAATGCAACAATATCATGATCTTAACACTAAGCAAGCAACCACACATGAAATATTACAAGCAAAATATATGAGAGAGAATACCATACTTCTCTCTATGATGTGCCCCTTTACCTACTTAAGTCTTAGGGGTCCTGTTGGAACAAAATCTGCCTTCGATTAATAGTGTTGCGCCTTAGACTTTGCCAACATTGAATAGACAGACCTTGCTTGAGATCATCTGTCTAGTCTCTAGAGAAGGCTGGTTCCTTTGAGTTTTTTAGAGAAAATGGAAACAAGAGATAAGGGAAATGTAGCCAAAGCTAGAACTTTTCTCATGGTACAGATTGGACAACAACTAAAAAATGATGATGCAGATTACTATCTTCAGAGTTTTCTTTATATCTTCCTATAGAAAACATGAGTTCTCGAATGCGTTTTTAAATGTTCGTCTAAATATATGTAAATATATTTAATATTCAACTCTAGAAATACGGTTTATACATGCTCAATTTAGATTTTAGAACATATACATTATAAATCTTAAAATGAATAAAAGTTAAAAAAACCAGATTCATACACTCACAAAATTTTAGAAGCCAGGGAAAGAATATCTTTTATTGCTCATAATCCAGTAACATGTACATCAAGTCTATAAACGTCCAAGAGCCGACCCTTTTTTCATGGTTGACTCACTCCTATTTATATCCTAAAAAGAGTATCTTCTACTATGTACATTTAATTTCCTCAATCAATTATAAGTAATTGTCTACAGTTTCTAAGAATATACAACGTATTTCTTGTAGATTGGATAGATTTCCTTCTGGATAAATTTAGATGAGCCTGTTATTCTGCAATCATACGATGGACCTGCCAGGTTATAATTAACTGACCAGTCTTCAAAAATTAGCACCTGATGTCAGTGCATGCCCCAGTTGCCAAAAATATACTCTGTTTCTTTAGCAAAAACCAGACATGTCGCAAAATCATGACACTCTTGTTTCTCTGCCTGTCTGCCCTTCTTGAGTCGCAAAAATGCAACATGTCGTGAAATCATGACATTTCTATGTCTTCAACCTGATTCTTCTTTTTGCACCGCAAAAATTGACCATGTCATGAAATCGCGACACTTTTGCCTCCATAGCTCTTTATCTTGGTTTTGACCATGAAAACACATGTCGTGAAATCGTGACACTTCTGCCTCCTTGATTTCTCTTGTTTTTTTTTGCCATGAAAAATGGACATGTCACGACATCATGACACTTTAAGTCTCTTTAGAAATTTTTCTATTCTTCTGGAAAAAATAAGTCATGTCACAGAATCATGACATTATCCCTAACTTCTACCCTTTTATTGACGGACTTGGAAAAAATTGGCAACGTCGCGAAATCATGAATTTTTCCTCTACTTTCCCTCTTTGCTATTTTTTGCCACGAAAACTCGACATGTCATGAAATCATGACACTTTTCTTCCTTAGTGTATTTTGCTTTTTCTTTGTTCTTTAGCATATGGGCCACTTCGGTCTTCTTTGAAAATATGCAAAAAAGGTGCATCAACCGTTTTTTGTAGTTAGTCACTTTTTGACTAACATTCTTGGTGCATTCTAAGGGATTTTTTTCTCACAAAAATAAATAGAAACCAGGCCTTCATCCATTGGAAAATGGAGTCACCAACACAGTTGCGAAAAGTAAAATTTCAAGTGAAAAAACAAATATAAAAGAAAAATAATGCACTTTGGAATATAAGTGATCTTTTACTTATCAAAACCTTTTTCTACAACTTAGGGATTTAACCTTTTTCTGAATAACATAAAAAATTCAATTCTGAGAGCTGGTCCCAACTCTGGCTGCTAGTTGCTGACCCTGATGTTTAGATCTTCTGATTTTGTTCATGGCTGTAAGTATCTCTTGATAAGTTTTGCAAACTCAGTCCTAGTATTCATCTTCTAAATCAGAAGAATCAATGAATAGTTGATATACATACTGCAACTCCTCCACTTTATCATAATAAATGGTCTTTTGCCTTAAAATTAGTTCTTGTAAACAGGGTTTAATCTGTGTTAGCCTCTGGATAATCTCCATGACCTACGTTTCTTCTATGGGTTCCTGCCAACCGTCTATGTCTGTTTCATCTTCAACAAAAGCTTTTATTGATGCAAAAAGGACCTATTCATTCAACACTTTTGAACCATCATCCTAGAGGTAAGGAAGCCCATTATGGATAGCCAAATCAAGATTTTGGAGCAATCCTTTTGCTTCATCTTCAAGCTCGTGCAGAAAATTATTTCCCTGTGCTATCAATTTGAACTTTCTAAAGAAGTTCTTCGCTGTGATTTTAGCTTGAGACCAGGCTTCGCTTCTGAGCTTGGCTTCCAAGCTTCCTGGCATCTTCTCTAAAAAAATCTGAATTTTAGTAGCTGCATCTTCTCTTTTCAATAAAAATGCTTTGGCAGCTCCAAATTCCTATTTTACTACTTCGGTAGTTTCCTTTACTTTAGCTAAATATAATAATAAAGGCTTAGCCTTTAATACTAAATATAACAAATATTTTAACAATTCCTTCCTCATGCTCTTTACTTTATCTTTTGAAAATCTGGAAAGAGCATTTTGTTGTTCTTCCAATTGTTGTTGTAGCTGCTGTATCTGTGTATTCAATGCCTAAATATGAGCTTCTTCTAAACTCAACTTTTCTTTACATTTTGCCACTTCACTGGCAGCAACACTGAATTTACCTTCCCATTTTTTAGCTTCCAGAGTAAGAGCCTTCTCTGCTATTTTTTGTTCTTTCACTACAGCCTCTAATTCCTTCCTCTTCTCCTTTTCTTTAAAAAACATTTCTTGATAATGTCCTCCTTGTAATTATATGGTCCCAAAATGTGCTTGGGCTTTCACCCACTCATCTTGCATAGGCAGTTGAGATATATCTTCAGTTATCTCTTCTACCTGATAATCTTCCACAGTCATTTCTCCCTTTGATTTCTTAGTAATGGGAGTTAACTTCAACTTCTTCCTATGCATATTAGCTAGGTCTAAAGCAATTATTTCTCTTACAGTAGTTGGTGCTTTAGAATCCTTAGCTGAATATGAAGTCCACTAATCTAAAGCATTCCTACTCACTTTTTTTAGATTTTCAATCTTGGCCATGGTGGAGTGTGACTCAGTCCCTTGAGAAGTTGTAACTCCAGCCGTCAGGATGTCAATGTTGGGGAGAAAATGAATGGGAGCAGCTACGGATCCAACATTTAGCAGATTATGGGAAGATGTTGCCATTTTTGGGAGAACAAGGTAATTTTTGGCAAGAAAATTATACTTTTGTTGATTTCTAGAAAAGGAGGGAGAATTACAATGGGTATGAGTAGGAGAATGAGAAGAAGAAAGTAAAGAAAACATACTTGTTTTTGGTTGGATTTGTTGTTGGTGTTCTTCTTCTTCTTCATGTTCACTGACGATCATTTCTTCACTCTGCGTTTTGTATTTATTAGGAGTTTTATTTTCCTCATCACTTTCATCCAAGTTTATAATTTGTTTCTCCTACTGCTCTCCTACCGTCATGATCTCCTTTTTAACCAAATTTTGTTTTTTATTTTCACTCTTTTGGCTCTCTTGAGCCGAACTGGGTGGGCCACGTGGGACTTCCTTATGTGAATTTTCATGCTCAACTTCTTGAGCATCTACATTAGAGTTTTATTCAGTCGTTTGGGCTTGTTCACTTTCTTGAATCCCTTTCCTTGAGTTGTCTTCTGTCTTTTGAGGCTCTTGATCACTAGAAGAAGTTTGAATAATATTTTTGTCTTTTCTTCTATCAACCATCATTTTTAATTTTATCATTATTTTTGCTATGAGTTCATCAGATTCTGTACTTAAGTCTACATGTGGAATGAATTTTACAATTTTTGAGGAATGATGTTTGGACATCAAAGTATCTGCCCCAAGTGCTAGATGCTTCTCTCTTTGATGGAATAGAATAGGTTTAACTCTCCCTTGTCCTTCTTTTCCCAACCCTTTTCCATAAAAACCCATTTTCAACATCATCTTGGCGGCCTTCGAACCATAATTTTTTCCTTTCTCTTCAGTAAAAACTTCTTCTATCGATCTTTTCCTAGATGTCCTAGGTTTGGTCTAAACAAGGGGAAGATTCTGAGCCTCTATAATTTCTTTTCCTTTACCAGCTTTGGGATATTAGGATTTCTCAGGTGGTTGGGATACTTGGGGAGTAGAAGAATGACTACTTCCTATGCTTGGAGGGATTCTAACAAGAAAAATTCCTCCCCATGAGTCATGGTTTTCAATATACCGAGTTTCGAACAAATTATCATTTTTGGTGGGGTATCTCAATGAAATAAAATTTGTCTGGACTCTCATTACCCACCATTCCCAAATTTTTACCACATCCAAATCTGTTCTACTCTTCTAAATCTTGGTGATTTTGTCCTCCATCAACTGATGAGCCTTTATATTTTCTGGGTCAAACTGAACAATTACTTCGTAAAAATCATGCCAAGGCGACAAAGGCTCCATATTTTCTATGTGCCACTCTAGGGGTTCATCTTCTGCGTTATTCCTATTTTCTTCAATATCATCCCTGAATTTAACATGAAATTTTTTTTATGTGTTTTATTCAAAATAGATTATCTCTCAGCAAACCTATTCATGGGGTCATATTTCCATCTTTGCAAAATCTCAATAAGACCCAATTTTCTCAAATACTCTGCTATCTGTTCATTTTGCCCCTTCTTTGAAATAGTAATTCCTTCAAAACTAAAGGGCATATTACAGGTACTGGTTTTCCCAATTCTAGTCCCAAATTTGACATTAATGCTTTCTGTTTGCCTAACATATTCTAAGGCAAAGACTCTGTTAGTCACATAATGAGGAAGTAAAAAGGGTTTGTTTGTAAACCCATACAATCTGATGCATACTCCTTGTGTTAGGATAAACCAATCCCCCTCCTCTGCAAACTTGGATTGTAATACCTTTTCCACTTTGGGGGTCAATCTTGTTATTTTTCCATACATGATTTTTAGTGTAGGGCCCAAAAATTCCCTATTGAAATCATAATATGACTCGAATTTATATAACACATTAGTCCATTCATATACTGGAAAAATTTCTCCCTTCTCATTCTTATCATTCTTTGAAATGAAAGCTAACTCTTGAGACATAAAATAAAAGAATAACCACACCAAATATGAAGTGTATCTGAAATAAAACTGGGTTCCAGCCTTCAATGCCGCCAAACCCTCATGAATTTCTATACTTAAAAACTCAGGCCAGTCAAATAAAATAGGTCTCACACTCCTGCTCATAACAACCGAATCATACATTCTGGGGTTCGACAAACATTCTGCTATAGCCACCTACCACTTATGAACCTTTTCATCATTTTTTAGTCCAACAATCATGGCCAGGATGGAATATAGTTTAGGATTTTTAAAAGTTGCCATGTCAATTGGGGGTTCTGGTGGATTTACCCCTTCTAGAAGATCTTTTATCTGAGTGGCTAGGAAACCCCTCACCTTTTTATATGAGCCAAAATATGTAGCATGTTCTAAGGGGTTAAAATTCTTAGGTTCTAAGGGAGGGACACGGCCCGCAACAAATTCAGAAACAAAAGCATCTTTGGACAGAGAAAACATAACCTTCCTTGAAAAATCTCTAACCTTTCTCTCCTTTTCATCATAGAAATTTGCAATTGCCCTTACCAATTCTGGGTAGGGATGAACAAGAATATATACATACCAGTACAAGAAATAATGGTATGCAAACGTCAATGGAGAGGATGCAGAAACCCCAGTCGCTACCCGGTTCTTTATATTGCTCTAAATCTCTGTCGGGTCCTTCCATGTTATTATTGTATCTGCAATTCGAGAGTCTGTCGATAAAACTAGCACTGTTATCCTCCCTTCTTTTTATTACCAAAGTAGTCGGGGGTGATGAAGTAGATGCTACCTGGTTCTTCGCCTTCTTCGGGGCCATTATGAATTATCAGGTACATAGACTTTGAACTTCTTCTGATCGCTTCACAACTTCTTCCTCACTATGCTTTCTTCTTCAGGAGTTTTTAGCAAGTTTGCAAATGGCGAAATGCCTTTCCAAATCCTTGAATTTAATTTTATGTAGCTTGAGAGGACATGTAAAATTAATGCATTAAATGATGATTGGTCGATTTGATTCGTCCATATTTCTTTGGTTTCCGTTCTTGCCACCTTCCTTAGTAAACTTCTAAAAAAATTCACTGGCTCATTAAAAACCCACTTGGGGACTGGGAATTATCCTATGCCAAGAAAGATGCTACTTGAAAGATTTATTATCTTCTTCTACTGAACCCTGGGAATGTGGTTGCTTAGAAACATTGGACGATGGATCTTTAGAAATATTTTGAGAAACACACATAACATATTTCAAAACATTATTTTCTCATCATTCCCTCTTGCCGACTCTCAGGCGACCACGTGGTAACTCCGGATTTGAAAATGCAAAATAACAAGGGTGGAATTTTCCCTCCAGATTTTATTCAAAATTTTGGACTTTGATAGTATTCAAAAAACAATTCTTATTAGGCCGCGAAAAGGGAATATTTACAAAACTCAAAACTTATAATATACTGTACATATAATGGTGATCTGTCCCTTTTATTGGAAATATAATTTTAGGTGAAATGCATTCACCGTGATGGGTAGAACCCATCCATCTTGATATTTTAACTGGAAGGCGTTGAATTGCTTTTCTGAAATAATTTCAAATGGCCCCTCCTAGAATGTGTCAAACTTGTCATGATGTCCTGGTTTCACTTTCTTGACGTTCCATTTTAACACCAGGTCACCTATTTTGAATTTCTTGAAAGTGGTTTTCTTATCGAACCACCCGGATGTTTTCAACATATGTTTTTGATGATGATTGTAGGCCTGTTCCCTAGACTCTTCTAGCTATAGAAGTTGCATCAGTCGGGCATCCATTGGATGGCCTTCATCTTCATTAACTTGATTTAGCAATTTCAACATGGGTATCTCCATATGAATCGGTAAAATAACCTCTTTGCCATAAACCAAAGCATATGGTGATGTATTGATTGATTTCTTGATTGAAATTTTGTCGACCCACAGGGCTTGATTCAGGAGTGAGTGCCAGTTCTTCTTATTATCCTCTAATGTTCTTTTTAGGATTCTTAAAATATTCTTATTAGTAGACTCGGCTAATCCATTACCTTATGGGTAATAATTAGAGGAAGTATTTAGGTAAATTCCTGATCAACTGGAAAATTTAATCATCTTTGCACTAGTGAAAGGAGATCCGTTGTCTGTAATCAAAGAGTTTGGTATGTAAAACCTTATGATTAGACTCTTGAAAAATTCTATCACCACTTTTGAATCAGCTTTCTTTGTGGGTACTGCTTCTGCCCACTTAGTGAAGTAGTCCATGGTAGTGAGAATGTATTTGTGGCTTGATGATGAATTTGGCTCTATTATACCTAGGAAATCCAACCCCCACTGCTAGAACGGTTCCTCGAATTGAATAGCTTTTATGAGCATAGGCACATTCCTGTTCCTCCCCACATACCTCTGAAATTGTTCACACTTTTGGGTCACTTTGTATGCATCTAGGAATATGGAAGGCCAATAACATCCAGCTCTAAGGATCTTCAAAGCTGTGGTTCGGCCTGCATAATGTCCCCCTAAGAGACCCCCATGAAATTCATCTAACACTTTCTGCTTTTCATTATCGGGAATGCATTTCAACAATACACCATCGATATTAATCCTATACAAACCTTCTGTTTGAAGGGTATATTTTAATGCTTGGGTTCTGAATCTCCTTCTCTGGGAAGCATTCATATCTTCAGGGCATGACCCCATATGAAATTACCTCACAAAGTCATCGATCCAACCTGAACTTACTCTATCTTGATGTTGCTCAGTATTTTCCATGACGGGGTGGCTCTCCCCATATCCACTTGTAGCTTGCTTGGCCAATTCCTAGAACAAAGCTCTCCCTCTAACTATTTTTGTAGGACGTATTTCTACATCATAGTCTTGGATGCAAGTCACCCATCCAACTCTTTTTTTGCCCAGTTCTACTTGAATTATGAAGTTCCTTACATCGGGATGAATAACATAAACCATCATCCAAATTTGGGATAAGAAGTGTTTTAGCTTATTCAAGGATTTCATAATTGCATATACTTGTTTTTCTATAAAGTTGTATCTTTCCTCATGTTTGTGCATGGTAGAACTTAGAAAGGCTATGGGTATTTCTTCATCATCCGCTCCTTTCTGAGTGAGAACTGCAACATAACTATCTTGTTCTTCGATGGCATATAGTATGAAACCTCAAGAATAGTCAGGATTAACTAGCATAGGAGCTTGAGCGATGGCTTATAGATTTTTTTGGAAATCTTCTTTCCTTGGCTCTATCCATTTGAAAGGAGCATCCTTTTTCAATAATTTAGTCATTGGTTTAACTGTATGGGCAAAATCTGTAATGAATTTTTTGACGAAATTTATTTATCCAAAGAAGGACTGCAAACCTTTCTTGTTAACTGGGAGCAAAAATTCATGAAATACCTTCACTTTATCAGGGTCAATTGAAAGGCCAACTTTAGAAATAACATGCCCAAGGAATATTCCCTCTTCCATGGAAAAAATAGACTTTTTAGGATTTAATGATATTCCAAACTCTACATTTCTCAAATACTTGCTGCAGATGAGTGGAATAGTCTTTTTTGTCATGAGAAAATACAGTCATGTCATCTAAATAGACGACAATAATTTTGTTTGCAAGCTCCCCAAAAGCTACATCCATGGCTCTTTGAAAAGTTGCTCCTACATTAGATAATCCAAAAGGCATCCTTTGGTATGCAAATGTCCCCCACTTAGTGGTGAATGCGGTCTTATATTGATCTTCATTTCTCACCCAAACTTGATTGTAACCAGAGAAGCCATCTAACAGAGAAAACCTTTCTGATCCTACCACAGTATGAAGGATTGGGTCAATCTAGGGTAAAGGATAGTGATCTTTTAAAGAGGCTCTGTTCAAATTTCTAAAATTGACGCATATTCTTATTTCTCCGTTTTTCTTGTGGACCGAGACCAAATTTGCTATCCAAGTAGAGTGCTTGAATGGGTATATTATCTTAGCCTGTAGGAGTTTTAACAACTCCTATTTCATTTAGGCTTCAATTTTAGGGTTCACAGGACTCTACTTCTGCCTAAAAGGTTTAGCTCCTTCCTCTAGTTCGATGGTATGCTAAATGACCTCTTTCTTGTACACTTTTAGATCACTATAATTCCAAGCTATTATATTCGGATACTTTCTACATAACTATTTTATTTTCTCTAGTTCTACTTCTGTACAATCTGTCCCTACTTTGATCATATTTCCCAATTCTAGTTCTACTTCTTTATACCGGCGTTCATCTACCTTGATTCTTCGACTTACAGCTCTATCGCTATTGTTGAAAAGGCTCTTCGGGGTGATCAGTACCCTAGGGATATGATTGTTTTTTAGTTGAATAAGGATCTCTTCGTCCTCTTATTGTAATGCCCTATATGTAGAGCAATTCATCTCATGAACCATAAAAACTAGGATCTGCTCATCATTATCAAATACTTGCCAAAAAATGTCCTTGTCGGGCACAGAAGGCCTGTATATAAGTCTGACTATTTTAGACTTCTGAATAACATTACTGACTGGGAAAAATTTGGATCCTAGTGATACTAACAGGTTTGCATGTGTATTTTTCTCTCTGGAAATGGATTTTATGTTTAGTGCTTTGAAATTTTCCAATAGATCCAAAACTTTGTTTTTGTAAGCCCTTAGGTAATGTTGCTTACAAATGCATTTTCCAGTAACCTATTTAACAATCAGTTCTGAATCTCCATAGATCAGAAGCTGTTTTGCACCCAATTTTTTAGCTTTCTTAAGTCCCAAACACAAAGCTTCATATTCAGCTGCGTTATTGGTGCAAATCCATGTCAACCTATATGAAAAGACTTATTCTTTTCCAATAGGTGAAATCAGAACAATTCCAACTCCTACTCCATTTTTGCACCTTGACCCATCAAAGTACAATTTCCATAACTGGTTGGCCGAATCATTTGCTTTAGGGACAACAAAAAGGAGCTTTTTTGGTTTCTCAATGGAATAGCTTCCCATTTCTGTCTCTATCATAGCATTGAAGTCCATTGAAAAATGATCTTCAGATTGGAGTTCCTCCAGGGTTTCTTCCATTAAATTGATATTTTCCAATACCTCAAACATCATTTTGACGGTGGCTATTTCCTCCAGTATTTCTATGTGAAAAGTAGATGGTTTTTCATTGTATATCTTGACTCTTTTACCTTTGAAAGGTACCTCCAAATGAGAATAATCTAGAGACATATTACCACCCATTTTAGTCATGAACTCTATGGATAAACACATATCGAAATATGGTTCTAAGTCTACAACGACTACCTCTTGTATGACGACTACTTCTGTTATTCTGTGGAGTTGAATAGGGATATATTTGATCACCCCGATGGATTTTACTAGAGTACCGTCTAATTGCAACACACCAGGATGACTCTGAGTATATTCCATCCCCATTATGTCACATACGACCTTCGACATCACTGTAGTTGCAGCCCCTAAATCACTCATGCAATTGCGAACTATCCACCCCTCCATTTGCAAAGATAAATATAATGGGGGCGGTCTATTTTTCCTAGAGGTTGACATAACATTTGATTGTATAACATTTGAGAAGGAGGTATCATTCTTTAAATTTAGGGATTCTTGGAGGAGGTCAATCTAACCAGGAATTTGCAGTGCATCATACATGCTTATTTTGGAAGGAGTCCTCTTCATTTCTTTTGCAATGTTGAACGAAAGGGTTGCAGCTGGGGATACCTCAGCACTTTTATCCTTTCCACTAGTCGATGCATCATATCTATCTCTATAGATCTGCGTGGCTTGTGTTCTTTGTATTTTTGTCAATGAAGGAAATCTAAGTCTTTCCTTCAATTGCTCTTGAGCCTCACTCCCTTTTCTAGGAGGAAATTCTTTTCTTGGTGTAGTCATAGAAGTCTGAGGAGGGTCAGAACGTCCTTTCTCATTGGACTGGTTTTTCTACGGAGTCGCCTTGGGGGCAGGAGGAAAACCTAGTGGTTGGAGTTCCTTAGGGTTGACTTGTAATGACTTTTTTCTTGATCTTGTCAGGACTGAGACTTGTTCCAAAGATGGCATTGCCAAATTGTGGTGGACTTCTTTGATTATATTCACTTGTCCCTTGCCAATTTCTTTTGCTCTCTCATTAATAACCGCTTGCACATGATGCTGATGAATCATGCATGAAGCTTCTCCATGAGGATCGTTGCGAGTGGTACACCAATAATCAAAATTAGTGTGTTCTCCATTATCTCTTGTATCATTTGCATACACAACATTTTTTCCATCTTACCCTCTACCACTCATTGAAGCCCCATATTTTTGTATCTATGGAAATATTCTTGCTTGGAGATTTTGTTTAGCTTCCCTCTTTTTCATGGATGCCATTTAATTTAACAATGTTTTCATTGTATCAATTATGGTCATGTACTGGTCATTTGGGGGAGCTGATTCCAGGGGTGGGACTGATAATGCAAGGAGTGTAGGAGGTGCGGCTATAGTTGGGAGACCCTACATTGATGGGAGTACAAACAGTTTAGATATTGATGCTTGGGAAAGTTTTGGTACAATTTGACTTTTTGATGGATATTTCTTTGTAGCAATGAGGTCAGCTTCGCCCTTTGCTGCCTCTAGATAGATCTCAAGAAAAGTGGTTACACGGGATTGCATTATTATCATACTGAGATCTAAATCAAAAGCCCTTAAATAATAACATATAGCTTGTTATTCCATGGTTTTTATGCCCTGAGGTACTCTATCACGAGTTCTGGTAAATCTGATGTTGAAATCTTGGATTTCTTCTTGTGGATGCCTTTCAATGATAGTGAATTGATTCAGAAATGTGAAAGGATTCACATGTATATTAAATTCATCGACCAGACAGCTGGCGAGCACTGCACAAGAAGTAATGGATCCAATGAGAAGCACTCTACACCAATAGAGCATCTTTCCTTTCAAATATATAACCAGCAATCTAACCATTACATCTTCCTGAGTGATATTATAAACAGATGCTAGTGATGATACATCTAAATAGTGTTCATCTGCTATTTTCCTTGTTTCGTCAAAGGTCGACAATGCTTTTAGTGCAGCTTGTGGAATTTGGTGGTGTGCTCCCAAGTTCAAAAGACTAGTTTGATTCCACACAAGATGCGCTGGGGTAGGGGCAGTTTCCATGGTTGCTACAGGAGTTACAAGTACTATAGGATTGCTTGTAGATGCTCCTACAATAGGTGTTAAAGAGGTGCTAATGGTGCTAGGTGGATTTGATCATGCGGCTAGCTCAGGGTGTGCCTTTAGGATTCTAAGATGTAGCTCAAAGAAATCGATGAGTTCTTCAGAGTTTCTAGCTCGAGATATGGTTATCATATGGCTATATAACCAAAAAATATTATACAAGGTCTTTCTTTTATGGTCTAAATTTTATTGCAACAGAGTCACCAGGTAGTTTTTTCTTGAGATTTTTGAACGAAAGGCTCTAAAGTAAAACACCAAAACTTATATAATACTGTAGGATCTTTTGGTCCTATCGGGCGTGCCAAAAACTATTGGAACAAAATCTGCATTTGGTTAATAGTGTTGCGCCTTAGACTTTGCCAACATTGAATAGACAAACCTTGCTTGAGATCATCTGTCTAGTCTCCAGAGAAGGTTGGTTCCTTTGAGTTTGTTAGAGAAAAGGGAAAAAAGGGATAAGGGAAATGTAGTCGAAGCTAGAACTTTTCTCATGGTACATATTGGACAACAACTAAAAAATGATGATGCAGATTACTATATTCGGAGTTTTATTTATATATTCCTATAGAAAACATGAGTTCTCAAATGCGTTTTTAAATGTTCATCTAAATACATGTAAATATCTTTAATATTCAACTCTAGAAATAAGGTTTATACATGCTTAGTTCAGATTTCAAAACAAATACATTATAAATCTTAAAATGAATAAAAGTTAAAAAAACTAGATACATACACTCGTATACAGAATTTCAAAATTCAGGGGAAGAATATCTTTTATTGCTCGTAATCTAGTAACATGTACATCAAGTCTATAAACATCCAAGAGCCGACCATTTTTTCATGGTCGACTCACTCCTATTTATATCCTAAAAAGAGTATCTTCTACTATGTACATTTAATTTCCTCAATAAATTATAGGTAATTGCCTGCAGTTTCTAAGAATATACAACATATTTCTCATAGATTAGATAGATTTCCTTTTAGCTAAATTTAGATGAGCCTATTATTCTGCAATCATCCGGTGGACCTGCTAGGTTATAATCAACTGACCAGTCTTCAAAAATCAACACCTGATGTGAGTGCATGCCCCAGTTGCCAAAAATATACTCTGTTTCTTTAGAAAAAACCAGACATGTCATGAAATCGTGACACTCTTGTTTCTCTGCTTGTCTGCCCTTCCTAAGTCATGAAAATGCAACATGTGAAATCGTGACATTTCTATGTATTCAACCTGATTCTTCTTTTTGCATCGCGAAAATTGACCATGTCATAAAATCGCTACACTTCCGCCTCCATAGCTCTTTATCTTGGCTTTGACAACAAAAACGTGACATGTCATGAAATCGTGACACTTATGCATCCTTGCTTTCTCTTGTTGTTTTTGGACACGAAAAAGGGACATGTCACGACATCACGACACTTTAAGTATCTTTAGCAGTTTTTCTATTCTTCTAGCAAAAATAAGCCATGTCGTAGAATCGCGACATTCTCCCTGACTTCTACCATTTTATTGACGGACTTGGTGAAAATTGGCAATGTCACGAAATCGTGAATTTTTCCTCTGCTTTCCCTCTTTGCTATTTTTTGCTGCAAAAATTTGACATGTCACGAAATCACAACACTTTTCTTCCTTAGTGTATTTTGCTTTTTCTTTATTCTTTAGCATATGGGCCACTTCGGTCTTCTTTGAAAATATGCAAAAAAGGTGCATCTGCCGTTTTTTGTGGTTAGTCACTTTTTGACTAACAGGTCCATTATAATTTTCAAATCCAATATTGCTAACATGCCCCAAAGAAATACATATATACAACTACATTATTTAGGAGAGAATCCCATACTTCTCTCTATAATGGTCTCTTTTACCTACTTAAGCCTCAAGAGTCCATTATATAAATCAGCTTACCCAATTCAAGCATTCAAACTAGATCAAACAAATATTCTAAATATAATATCTTTCTTTAATATAACAATACAATAATATTTCTTTGATAAATAAGGCTTACATATTATTCTCAAACTTTTATAAATAAAAAGTAAACATTCATCTAATATAACATGTATTGTAAGGAATAATATTACCATATTTTTTTCTTTATAATGAATGACCCTAAACTAAAGAAAACAATATAAAAAGCCTTCATTTTAATTTTATTCAGTGATAAAAATATAAATTTTATTCTATTATTATTGTCTTACCATTAATCGAGATATCCAAGCCTTAAAAAAAACAACCTTTAGGCTAAAATAAAAATCAATAAAAGACTTGAGGCATCTAACTCATCATGTGCCATACCAAATTGAACATTGGAAACAAATAATAATACTACCATAGGAATGCCTTGGCACTACCCTAAGAATGAAAAAGAGGATTGGTCCTTCAAGAAAAACAAACAATACTCAAGATCACCATATAGATCAAAAGCCAACGAAAACAAGTGAAAAGGTAAGCTAAAACCATCCATCAAGGTTGACCAAACTACAACCAATAAGAGTTACTTATGTCTCCCAACCAAGAAGATCATAGTAAGGTGAAGAGACAAACCAAGCTACATAATACATGACGATGATCCGACTACCTAGAAAGGACATTCAACAATATAAACAAGGAGATTCATCCTATGGATGAAACAACAATTGTTAGATGAAACCACATCAGTCCCATGCCTTAAAAGCAATAGAGAGATTCACACAATATAGCAAAATGATTACTTTTATGCTTCACAATTAGGCAACTCGACCACACAATAAACTAGTAATAATGCTTACAAAATCAACATGCATGTATGCATTTGATTACACAAACAAACCAACATAAATATATTATAAATAAGCATATATTTGTACACATAAATAAACCATAATGATAACTTACAAAAACAACATACAAGCATGCATTCATTTACACAAAAAAAACAACAAGGATACATTACTAAGCATCATACAAAAAAGTATTCAAAATAGCAAGAATGCATTTCTATGCTTCACATATAAGACAATTAAATACAAGATCTCAGAAGGAAACATTATTCTATCTTAATGAGTTATTTGACATCCCTTATCTCTAGTTAACACTGGTGTGTCCTTCTTCTCCCAAGCCTAAACACTCCTTCCCAAGCTAACCAACCAAAATCTCATTTCATTTTGAATCAAATAGGCCTTGAATGTGGTTTCTTTGCATTGCTAGGTAGCGTATAACTATTTCAAGTAATTTCCATCTTCTTTTCCTTAAAATTTAGAGTGTCCATCGAAGCATGGTAATTAATAACTAAAGGGTTTAACCACCTTAATTAACCATAAAAATTCTCTTAAATATTTTCTTAGATGAAATTATTGCAAAATTTATTAATATAAAATGTTAATATTAATTACTAACCTTGAAATTAACATTCTCAAGTGCTAATGATGCTTATAGAATTAACATTCCTTAAATTAATTAGTTCTATGCTTACCAAACATACAAGCATATGCCAATCAAGCAAATAGTAGTACAAACCATTTTTTTATCCTTAAGTAGGTGGCTATTTTTATTTAAGATAGTCTATTGCTACCACCAACCTATTAAGGAGACTCATTGCACAAGCAACTTCCTAGTCCAATGGTGTGAACATAAAATAACACAATGCAATGCACCTATATGAAGGGTATTTTGTTACCCTAAGTTGTCGATGAACAATTCATCACAATAATTTCCCTAATTTTTCTTTCAACTCAGGTGGTTACCCCTCTTTCCAACCTAATGATGATAGTACCTGGTATTGCAACCACAAATGCGTCAACAATACCATATTCTAACAATAGGATCCAATCATCAAGTGTAACTACAATATTAATTGATATCCCAAAATAAAGCTTGTGCATTAAATTTTCCATTAAACAATACATTAAAATAAGTCCTACCAAGGAGGGGTGTTACATACTCCCCCCATTGGGCTAAAAACAATCCTTTATGTTCTTTTGCATAAGAAAAATATCTTAAGTTTTTACTCAAATAAAAATGGGAATTGTTTTTCATATCTTCAACATATTTCCAAGTTGCAAATGTTTTAGAATACTGATCCCATTGGATCTTACATTGGTTTGGGATTTATTTTCTCAACCTCTTAGAAAAAAAACCTAGAACCTTTACTGGTCTCACCTCAATGGCTAAGGGATCTTACATCTACAATTTAGAAACATTACAAATATGAGTATGATCAACTACATACTTCCTAAGTAGGGATATGTGGAAAGTATCATGGATATTTGATAGATTGGGTGATAAGGCAAGCCTATAAGTTATAGGACTAATATTAAAAGTGATCTCAAAAGACCCAACATAGTTAGGATCCAACTTATTTGACTTGATGTCACTTTTCATAGGTCTAACCATCAAGAAGACCTTATCTCCTACTAATAATTCCCTTGGTGATATTTTAATACTAGCATAGCTCTTTTGGTGATCGATAACTTCCTTGAGCCTAAGCCAAATTATTCTAAGATGTTTTTCCATCTCTTTGACAATGGATAGTATGATCACTACTCAATCCTCTATATTATCCCATTATAGAGGTGTTTTTCATCTCCTACAATACAAGGATTCAAATGGGGCCATCCCCAATGATGCATGGTAACCACTATTGTATGCAAATTCTACAAGATATAAAAATGTCCTCCTGCTTCGAATTTTGGTCTATGTAATACATGTGAAGCATGTCCTCTAAATATTGGTTTACCCTCTCAGTTTGACCATCTATTTTTGGGTGATATACAAAACTAATATTCAACTTAGTTCCCACTAAAAAGTGTAGAGCTTATCAAAATTCTAATGTGAATCTAGATTTCCTATCTGATATAATTACCTCAAGAAACCCATGTAGCCTAAATATTTCTTTGGTAAACTTATTTTCTACCACTAGTACAACATCCTTGATGTTCCCTAGTATTAAGTGTGCAACATTGGTCAAATTATCAACCACAACTATGATTTCATCATGCTAGTTCCTAGTCATAGGTAAACCCACAATAAAATCCATAGAAACGACCTACTACTTCTACATAGGTACATAATATGGGTACAATTTCACTGCTAGGTATCGATTCTCTACCTTAATATTATAGTATTCTAAGCATATCACAATGAAAATATTGATTTCCTACTTCATTCTGGATCAATAGAAGGTATTTTTCATGTTTTCCCTTATTTTTTATTCTCTTGGATGAGCATAATAGGGAGAATTATGTACCTCTTGCATAATAAATCTCCTTAGATCACTATTTTTAGGTATAACTACCATATCCTTGAAGAATAAAAGTCTAGATTTTATTTTGAAATATTTATTCTCTTCATGATTTCTCATAATTTTATCCTGAATTTCTATGCAATATGAGTCATAATGTTGCATTTCCTTGAACCTATCCATAAGTCTATATGAATTTTGGTTAGTGCAACTATGTGCCTTCTCCTACTTAAGGCATCTACAATATTATTTTATTTCCCTTTGATATACTCAATACCAAAGTCGTATTTTCTAAGAACTCTATCCACCTTCTCTATCTTGCATTTAGCATAGGCTGGGTAAAAATGTACCTTAGAATTTTGTGGTATGTCCTTAGCTCAAATGGTCTTCTCAATAGATAATATCTCCATACCTTTAAAGAATGTACTACTACTGCCAATTCTAGGTCATTCATAGCATACTTTACCTCATGCTTCTTGATGTTTCTAGACTCATAGGTTACTATAGCCTCTTCCTAGGACAACACCCCAACCAAAGATTCCAAGGAAGCATCTGTAAACACTGTAAAATTTCTAAGAGGATTTGGTATCTTGAGAATTAGTATTGTTAACTTATTTTTTAGAGCCTCACATGTGGCTCCACACTTATCCATCCACTTAAAGTAGTTTTCATTTATTTGAAGTAAAATCCAAAAAAGCATTCGGTACTTATCTTTCATCATTATATTGTAGAATTAAGATTAAATATAGGAATATTTATTCTTTAAAAAAGACACTTGTCATTTTAAGTTAAGCCTAGGATAGATAAGAAAGGAGGAAAATAAATGGAGGCAGCCTAATTTTTTTTTTTTAATTATAAATGTAAGCAACATTAGGTTATCTCCAATCATATAGGATATTGCAAGCATTGGTGCATAGTTCAATAATAACCCTATAAAGGATCCATGAGCATATGTAATCAAATATTGAGTGTAAGAAAGTTTAATTTTCTACAGAACATTAGCCAAACTACATAAAATAAGTAGTCATAGAGATTTGAGATAATATTCATTCCATTTTTCAAAATTATTAATTTCTTAGGTTTTGTTATAGAGCAAGGGAATTTTTACTATTGAAAACCATAGTTCCATGGAATACATCAAATTTTTATGCTTAAGCCATGTTCAAGTGTATCACTCTTCTAGGATAAGGAATCCACTACTTCCCCTAGGAAGATCTATTCTTAACAAGAGGTAACATTACCTTAACCTAAAAGTATTTGACTTTCAATATTTTTTACTTCCATGGAGTGTTTCCCACTTACCTTTAAAGGATAATTGAGAGATTCCATGCTAGAATAGGAAGTTTTGAGACTTCCCCCATGCAAATATTATACCATCCATTTGGATACAAATGACTTCATCTATGCTAAAGAATCTAAAATGTCATTCATGCTTTACATTTGGGTATAGTGCTAATTTTCCTTGAAATACAAACCAATCCATTACATGCATACCACATGAACCACAATTAAATATGGATGGAATGCATATATTTTAGGTAAGTGTTAAGGTGTCCAAACATGCTAATGAGTACTACACATGAGATATCACCGATTCCTTGCATAAAATGTTAGCTACCTACAAAGGAGATATATTTAATTTCTCATGTATTATTTTATTAAACCTAATCAAAAATCATTCTAACATATCCCAAGGTGTTATGTTAATGCCAGTGTTGGAGAATATTACATAGTTTGGTAACAGTGAACATACCCCCATGGTACCATTTTAAATATTGTAAATAATAGATTAGGGTGTGAGTTATTAGATTAGGTGTGTGATTTATATTTCCACTAAAGTATGTGTCCATGTGTAGGATGAGTCTAAGTTTCATGTAGTACTGTGTACAATTATGTAGAAAGTCAATATTCATGCGTGTAAGTGCAAAGTATACAAGTGAAGATACACATGCTACGTGTCAAAATGTAAAGTGAGGGAACAAGAGAGGTTTCTCTTATATGTAGAATATAAAAGAATTCATCTCCTAGATATTTAAGGAGAGTGATAGTCAAAGTATTTAAATATCACTTGTATGACTATATTATGGAGATAAAGCTTAATGTATTGTATAAAAAATCAATGAATCATTTTCCAATAATAGAGATATTGTATATTTGACTCATAAATAATATTGTGGGTATATTTTTTATTGATAATATTATATTTTGTGAATATTATATTCATGGACATTGACATTATTCTAAACCTTCATGTAATTTATATGAATTATACTTGATATTGGATATTGAGATCTCCAATTAATCTAGCTAAAACACCATCAATGGTAGCATAGCTACATTCAATACAAGTAAGAATCTTGGATAATTGTGCTGTTAGAGACACATATCCTCAATTTGAGATAGAAAAATTTGAAGGAAAAAATACAAATTAAAAAATCTAGTATCAAAGGAGAACTCTAATGTGAATTTGAATTTAAAGCCTTAAATAAAATTTTGATAGTTGAAGAGCTACTGAGGATAATATTGTATTTGAAGAATAATTAATTATTGTGAACAATATATATTGTCATATAAAGCTAAAATTTATTTATTTGAAGAATATATTGGGTATGAGGAATAAACCAAAGGTGAAGGATAAAGCAACATAAAAATATTGATATCGATAATGTATCCTATGAGAAGAAATACCTCATAGATAAAATATTAAATCTAAAAGTAGAATAGATAAACTAAAAAGCACCTAAAGCAAAATCAAGGAGCTTGTTGTCTACCCATAAAAATGTTGAGAAGGAAATTAGAGCAAAAGGGTCAAATTGATTTGAAGACAACTCACATTTAAGGTGAGTTGAATATATATTTGAATTCATATATTTGTTGGTTGATTGAGATATTTATATTTTTAAAAGGAAGTTATTAATTTTTCTCTCAAAATATTGATTTCATAAATAAATTGTTATCGTGAGAAAATATCTTAAGATAACATTGTGGCCTTTTGTATAATTACATAGCAAAAAGGATAAGAGTCTACTATGATAAGTTAGCTTGGAGAGCTTGAATAGCATCTGAGAGGATGTTAATAGTGGAATCTTATTGGGAACACACAATGATAAGAAAGTCAACAAAGATATTTGAGCTTGGTGAGCTCAAAGAGCAAAATTATTAGAAGAAACCAATGTATTGAAGCAAAGAGAAGAGTTAATAGATCTAAAATTGATTTGATAAAGCTAAAGAGAAGATAATATAATCTAGATAGAAGTTGAGAAAAAATTCTAAAGCAAGTTGAAATAAGTTGAAACACTATTTTTTGGAATGAATTGGAGCATGTTTTGAGCCTGAGATGGATTTCAACTCAAAATTCCCTAAGGTGAAGCAAAAGGAGATAGAAATTATCCAGTAAAATGAAGTGCATGAGCAAATTTTGACATCTCATGAGGTGAACGAAAAGTCATTCAGAAGATAGACTAAAGCTACCTAAGAAAAATAAAATAGATGTGAGTTGTATTGATTGAGAGAGTATACAATGCAAAGAGCTTGAACAATGTTAGCAAGAGAGAGATTTTGGTGAATAATCAAGAAATCTATCAACATATGGGTAACAGTTCAGCATATTTAACAAAACCATAACATCAATACCTTTCAATGCCTTAATTTTACCACCCAATAAATTATTTTGGAAGATGTTGCACAACATTGATGATACATGGCATTTACAAGACTCGAACTACAAAGAATTTGATAGATACAATGCATATGATGGAATTCTAAGGTAATAAAAATATTAATTTCTAAGGTTTTAGGAGTTATTAAATAATTTAGGGTGCATAGATTTATTTTTGGAGCTATAATGTTTAAAACAAAATTATTATTAATTGATTTTTGCTAAAGGATTTATAAGGTTCAAAATATTTTATCTTGCTTAATATTTTTTTGAATACTGATAAAAAATTAGATTGAATAAACAAAAGAAGTTATAAGGGGACGAAATATTTTGAAAATAAAATATTGAAAAATAATCAGAGTAATATGGATTGAATAATTGAAATTTTGATTATTGAAGAATTTAAAAATTTTGATGATTGCATAAATATTAAAGTTTTTAAATTTAATTAATTTTAAGATTGTTGTTTGATAAAATTTGGAGAAGTAAGGAATTCTACTCCAAAGGAATTAATTTAAATAAATCTATCATGGATATGTGAATAAAAATAAAAAAAACATACAGGGAATGTGTATTGGTTCAAATTATGTTTGCAACAATGATTTAAAATCTTTACAAAGATATGAATTATTCAACATAGAGAAAGTATAAAGAAACAAATTTAAAATATAAACTACAAGTAGTATGAAAACCACAACCAAAGGAAAAATACTAGAATAAGACATTGAAGACTAAAGTCTTCCATAGCCAACTAATGTAATACAAGGGGGTGTTGGATAATATTCCATTATTTGGAAAAGTGAATGTACCCCCATGATACCATTGTACATATTATAAATATTAGATTAGGTTGTGAGTTATTAGATTAGGTGTGATTTATATTTTACCTAAAGTATGTGTCCATGTGTAGAATGAGTCCAAGTGTCATGTAGTAAAGTGTTCAAGTATGTATATTGTGAGAGTGTGCAAGTGTGTAGAAAGTCAAGAGTTGTGTGTGTAGGTGGCAAGTATACAAGTGAAGACACACATGTTATATGTTAAGATGTAAATTGAGGGAACATGCTAGATTTTTATTATTTATGGAAGAGGAAAGGATGCATATCCTAAATATGTAAGGAGAGCAACTATCAAAGTATTGAAAAGTCACTTGTATGACTATATTATGGAGATAAAGCTCCATGTATTGTATCATAAAATTGATGAAGTATTTCTCAATAATAGAAAAAATGTATATTTGATTCATCAATAATATTATGAGTATATTGTTGATTGATATTGTTATATTTCATGAAAATTATATTCATTGATATTGATATTATTCTATGAAAAAACCTTCATATAATGCATATTATTTATACTTGATCTTGTATAGTGGAACCTATGATTAATTTAGCTAAAAATCCATCATCCAATTGGTGTCACAAGGTATGAAATAGTTTTACCATAGAGGATCACATTCTAGGAGTCTGACACATTATGATATAAGGAAAAAACTAAGTAGAACAAAAGCTCCATTTTAAAGTGACTAATTAAGGATCTTGAAACATCATAATACAACTATAGGATATCTTACATATTACAAATCTCTTCCCTTCTATTTTATGAAAAAATATGGTGTGACATATGAAATGTTAATCAAGCACAAATATCCCATTAGGTAATAACAAACTAGTTAACAAACCTTCAATATTAGTGTCTTCATCAAATGGCCTAAATCATTAATATTTATAACATATAGAAAGGTAGCTAAGGGGTATATTTGTCTTATTGAATATTAATTTTTAATTTTGAAAATATACCATTCGTTTATACTCAGGTTGATGCATCATGAAAGAGGAGTGCAACATGGCTATAGAAGCCTTCTTCAAATCCCAACCTATTGAGAATATGGAGAATAAAGTACATTATATTTAATCATATGCATTGTCAAACTCAATTTTCACAAGGATAATATATTTCTTAGACTCCAAAGACCACTAATAAAACTTCAAATATTGCAAGAGGCTATTTAGGATATATTTTCCTCCAGTAAAGCCTTTTTGTTCAAGGTTAATTTTTTTTAGAGAAATGGGTCTATGTAGAACAACAAAAGCTCTTATGATGATTATCTATGTATAATAAGGGTTATAGATATCAAATTTAAATTAGTATATTTTTTACTATTCTTAGGGATAAAATTAATCAATCCTTGATTAATAAACTCATCAAGATACCCCCTATTTGAGGCCTCTTTGTATACCACACACACACACACACACACACACACACACACATATTTAAAATATACTAGAGGATCTGATAGAACTACATTACAAGATTTTCCATTATAGGTGTCTTGTCCTTTTTCATATCCTAAATATCGTGCTTGATATCTTCCATAGACTATATATTATCCAAGGGTTTTACCATACTTGAGGTAAGTAAGGTAGGAATGCATTCTTAAACTTAGTTTTATAGGATGACTTGTACATCATATCTATAGATTTTAAAAAAATGCTTGCAAAATCTGAATGGGAGACATCAACTATGAAAGTAGAATCATTTAGAATACAAATATCATATCAATTTAAATAGGATATATTTTTTGGTAAGAAATTTTTCTTAAATAGGTGAATAAAAATTTAAATTTATTAACCCTATTCTCTAGCTAGTTCAATTTTGATTAAACACAAGCATGATTTAATTTGTACAACCTTTTAATGGTTCAAATATAGGTGTCTTGTCCTTTTTCATATCCTAAATATCGTGCTTGATATCTTCCATAGACTATATATTATCCAAGGGTTTTACCATACTTGAGGTAAGTAAGGTAGGAATGCATTATTAAACTTAGTTTTATAGGATGACTTGTACATCATATCTATAGATTTAAAAAAAATACTTGCAAAATATGAATGGGAGACATCAACTATGAAAGTAGAATCATTTAGAATACAAATATCATATAAATTTAAATAGGATATATTTTTTGGTAAGAAATTTTTCTTAAATAGGTGAATAAAAATTTAAATTTATTAACCCTATGCTCTAGCTAGTTAAATTTTGATTAAACACAAGCATGATTTAATTTGTACAACCTTGTAATGGTTCAAATATAGAATGGGAACTAGGTTATATGGTTGGTCCTTAAGCATTAGGGTTAGGGATAATGTTGATTTAGTCTAAAAACATGAAAATATGTAGTTTGAATCATCTTTCATATTTGTATCTTAGTCACATCTATTGTGCATATGAGACATTGTCCTCTCTATGTGGCTATAATTTATATTGGTTAAGAATCAAGAATCTATTACTTGTATTTCTATTTTTTTAGCATTGGGCATAAATTATTATTCTAAGTGGATGTTTACTATTGCACATTACTAAATTGCTACTACTACCTCTATGTTTCTAAAATTTGTTTTGTTTTAAGTGGTATTACAACATTGATATGATATCCCTATAGTGGTGCAAAAGTGTGGCAAAAGGGTATTAAAACCATTTCAAAACCTTTGAAAATCAATTCTACTACTTTTTTCCAAGTAATGTTTCATCAATATTTTTGGCTCAATATTTTATCATATTTTTCTATTGTAATATTAAGATTTTGATATTGTTAATTAATTTTTCTAAACCCAATTAATGAAAATACATTGGTTGTATTAAACACTTCCAAAAAATCAATTTCATTATGGTCATATCTCTATGCCGATTAAAGTAAAGGGTATATCCAACAATACATTTTTGAGAATCAAATGTGTCAAGATATTTTTGGGATAATATCTCATTACAATAATACCTTCAAGATGATCAAAGTAAGGGATCTTTTTCATGATATCTTTCTCAACAGTGATCCAAAGTATTTTTTAGGTTTTGCATTTGTATATAAATAAACTTGTTGCTTCTATTGGTTGGTCATAAATCAACAACCAACTATAGTGCATTGGCTAATCAAAGGATATGTGCATGAGAAGAAAGAAACATCAATCCAAAAATATCAGTTACCATTACAATACCTTTTACAAACCAATTATTTTGACTAGTGTGTTCTTTATTATTTTATTATCATAAATTCACCTCCTCTTGACACCACTCATCCATCTCATCCTCCCAATAACCCTTATCATATAAATCATCTCGTCACCCTTCTAATTGATACTTCTATTACTAATACAATCGACCTTGGTCTATATTCCTATAATAAGAAATAAGAAAGAGTGGTTAAATCCATATCAATATATTAAAATTAAATCATGAGTGCCTTAGTAAAAATACAAGTTTATCTCAATATTTTACCTATTATACATTCCCTTTATTAAGAGTTTCAAAAAGTCACTAGGTAGTAGCCACTAGACATACAACAAACACTAAATCTAAGGAAAACATGTATACATAAATAACTATCATTTGATCCCAAACCTTTAATTTTCAATAGAAATCATAATGCTCCCTATGCTACTAGATTTACTCTTCTAGGTATGAGTGGTTATAGCTTAGACTTTTATCTAGTATTGATACCTATGTAGGAGGTGATCTTAATATCATTTATCACCCTCATGATGTTTCTATTCCATGCATAAAAATCCTAATATTTTAGGTAATTGATCTACATTGGTGGTTGAACATCATGGATCACATCATCCATCTACACCATATTCTTGAAGAAGGTCAAGTTGAACTAGCTACTACTAAGTTGGAAATCCATATCCATCAATGGCTATTATGGGATATTTCCCAATATAGGATCTCTATTCTTTGTCCTAGGTTCAAAACACTCTTCCTTTACAAGTGTTACAAAGGATATTCCCCATTATATGTGGTATTTTTGATGAAAACCAAGAAAATAGTATTAGTTGATAAGTATTGCATAGAGTTCACAAGTCTTCTCATATACACCTATTGATTAGATTTAGTAGTGATGGTCTTATCCTTTCTCCATGTTCTTATGAATACAATTTAGTGAGAATTTAACATGATCAATCCCTACACCCTTGACTTGAGGATTATACATATATATCTTTGGTGATAGAAAACAAGATCTACATCTCCTATCTTCAACTGTAGTGTGACTTCAACTTTTAGTGCCCTTGCTAAATAACTGTAATAATGCGTACCCCTAGGGAAAATTAGGTTTTTTCATTCACACCATCATTAAGATTATGACTATGAATAATTTTCTAACTTAATAAGAGAAGTCAAAGAAGCAATAGTTTATAAAGATGAAAATTCATTATAATATGATCAACCAACTAAAGTATATAATGCTAAGCATGAGGATGATACCATGGATATTTATAGTTTTGTATTTATGGGGATCTAATCTTAACATGCCATGAAAGTTCAAAGATTCATTAAAAAATAGTGTGTCAATGTGTTTATTGATTCAAGTATTGATTACATGATAAAAAATATTTGGGCTTGCAAATTTCAAGTATTGACTACAAATGGGGGCACAATCTAGTGTGTAGCTCAAACAAATAAAGTTAAAATATATATGGGAGGTTATGCTTGGTATTTAAATCTCTTCACCATGAATCTAGGTAGTGTAGGTGGCATCTTGGAAGCACAATGGATATCTTAGCCTGAAATGTTACTATTAGGATCTAACATTTATATGTCAAATGGATGGCTAATGTAAATGCCATTTATATCTAGGTAATTAAAACTTCTCCCTATAAGGAGGATAATTAGCATAGAATAAAAAATATATTGTAGAAAGGAGGTTATGGATATTTTGCATATGTCAATTGCATGTAAGTTTAATATTTAGAGGTACATTTTCTAACTCTTCGTTTAGACTTGTAGAAAATTGTGGATCAGTATGCATATATCTTTTGTGGTCCCATTAGTCTTTACCCTAATTGCATATATGATCATGTCATCCATCTAGTTTCAAGAAATTAGCCCCCTACAATGCATATTTACCACTATCCCCAACAATAGAAGTCTAAACCAAGAATTTGGTCTAGGGAATGTTGGAGCAAGGAATCATTTTATGAAGAATCAATACATATTCCTCTCCAATGATTATGGTGTTGCACAAAGACAATTATTAGAGCATGTATCTCAATTTTCAATATATCAACAAGATCATCATAAAAAATAATTTTTCTATGCATGTTTTTTTTTGAAAATTTTGAAAAAACTTGTATTAAAACAAAGATCAATTACAATATGGGAAGAGACTCTTCCCAGCCGAATTCAAAGAGAACACAAGCTTACAATAGAAGAAGAAGACTTGCAATGGAGCCAAATCTCCTAAATCAATAACTAGTTAGTAGGGGATTGGCATGGACATATGATGCAACTTGTCACGAAAACGCGACATGTCACGATATCGCAACACATTTTCTCCTTTGGCCACGAAAAAGCAACATGTCATGATATCATGACACCTTTTCTCTCTTGGCCATTAAAAAGCAACATGTCGTAATATCGCGGCACCTTTTCTCCGATGGCTATGAAAAAGCAACATGTTGCAATATCGCGACAACTTTCCTCCAGCGACCGTGATGGCACAACATGTCGTGATATCGTGACAACTTTCCACCAATGACCGTGACGACGCAACATGTCACAAAATCATGACAACTTTCCTCCAGCAACCACGACGGCACAACATGTCGCGATATCATGAAAAATTTCTTCTAGCAGCCGTGACGACGCAACATGTCATGATATCATGACAACTTTCCTCCAGCAGCCACGACGGTGCAACATGTCGCGATATCGCAACAACTTTCCTCCAACAACCATGACAGCACAACTTGTCACAAAATCATGACAACTTTCCTCCAATGACCATGATGGTGCAACATGTCATGATATCATGACAACTTTCCTCCAGCAACCACGATGGTGCAACATGTCACGATATCGCGACAACTTTCCACCAGCGACTGCGACAGCACAACATGTCACAAAATTGCAACAAATTTCTAATGGCGCAACATGTCGTGATATCATGACAACTTTCCACCAGTGACCATGACAGTGCAACATGTCATGATATCATGACAAATTTCCTCCAGCGATCGTAATGGCGCAGCACATCGCGATATCACAAAAACTTTCCTCTAGCGGCCATGACGACGCAACATGTCACGATATCGCAACAACTTTCCTCCAGTGTCCGTGATGGCGCAACATGTCATGATATCGTGACAAATTTCCTCCAGCGACCACGATGGCGCAACATGTCATGATATCATGACAACTTTCCTCAAGAGACCGCGACGGCGCAACATGTCGCGATATCACGACAACTTTCCTCCAAAGACCGTGATGGCACAACATGTCACGATATCGCGACAACTTCCCTCCCTTTGCTTTTTCTTTGATCATTTGTTCAAGGACCTTTCTAGACCCTACCTGATCACCTCATCCTCAATAGCCATGTCACTATGAAGTTGAACCCCTACCTCCTTCTCAGCACCCATCTTAGCCAGGAAGTCGGCCGCGTTGTTTAAATCTTGACTCACATAAACTGGAATCACATCATCTAATTCCTTCCATAATTCCTTAATTTGAGTGACAAGAATCCTCAACCTCCATGCTTTCAAAGCAAATTTTCTCATGCAATCAAGAGCTCCAACCATTATTTGAGAGTCTGATTCAATAATGATCCTCCTGTGGCCTTGTTTCACAGCCCAAATAGAAGCGAATTTGATAGCTATGGCTTCTGCTTCATTATTTATGGCTCTTCCCAAGCCTTGCATTTCCCAATATACCATTGATCCATCATGATTCTGGCAAACCACTCCAATTCCAGCACTACCCAGATTGCCCTTTGTAGCTCTGTCAGTATTAATTTTAATCTAGCCTTCTAGTGGTGGTTTCCAACTAGCTCTGTCCTATCCCTCTTGCTCTTCAACTCCCTCTTCCATTGGCCCAGTAACAACCTGAGTTTCCTCTATAGCATAGACAACAACAGTTTCTGTAACTTTGCTCCAGATGATCTACCAAACTCCATCTAACAAGGAAAAAATTTCTCTAAAAATTCTCGCATTTCTCTCCAACCACACTTGCCACCAAATGAAGTTTAGTCCAAGATCCCAACCAATTCGAAGAGCTTTAGATTTAAATCTACCACTCTTCCATGTTTTCTAGATATTAGTCCGATTCAAGTCACCATTAACTTGAATTTTATAGCAAGAAAGCCAACGCTTCCAAATCTGACGCGTGAAAGGGCATTCAAACATCAGGTGATTAGCTGTTTCCTTGTTCTTGTAGCATAAAACACATTGATATGGACTGATGATTCCTCTACATCTGAGATTTTCAAAAGAGAGAATTCTATTGTGCATAAACTACTAGGCAAAAAAGTTTACTTTCGGCTAGCCCTTGGAGTGCCAAATCTTTTTCCAATCCTCAACCGGGAATGAATGGGGGGAGGCTCTGGGAGGATCTTCTCATATCCATCCTTCACTGTATAGACACCAAGGCTCCCATAGCCCCAAGCTAATTCATCCTCCTCGTCTCTACCTGTGAGAAATATTTTTGACAAGATTTTAGTCATGATGGGTGCCAAATATGGAGGGATTGAAATTGGCCACTCCTCCAGCTTCTTAAACTTATACTCCCCCAGCTGACTAGTGATGAAATAACTGTCAATGTGAACCCATCCTTTGGTTTCTATGGCATTTTTTACTAGTTTCAATTCAATAAATTCAACAATGATGGGTGGGTACTAATCCCAAGATTCTATCCAAAAATGAGCCTTCTCCACTCTCCCCACTTTCCAAAACAATCGATCTTTAACCACCTGAGATCCTATCTTGAGAGCTTGCCACACTAGGGATCCAGGGCCATCCAAAGGGAAACATCCCACCTCATTGGGATTAACATGACCCAAATATTTACTAGTTAGGATTCTACTGAATAAGGAGGTTGGTTGGGAAATCCACCTCTAGTACAACTTTCCAGCCAAAGCTTTATTATTGAACTTGGATCTTCTCAGTCCCAGCCCTCCTTTTACCTTGGGCTGGGTAACTTTATCCCAACCAACTAAGGCCCATTTCCTCTCTCCTTTTACTCCTTCCCATAAAAATATTCTAGCCATATTGTCCAGCTCTTTCCATATCTTATGTGGGGCAGCCAAGATAGAGAATTTGTAAATTGGCATGGCCTGAATGACTGACTGTAAAAAAGTTAATCTACCCCCATAGCTTAACCATTTGTGAGACCAATGATTCATTCTATCTTTGATACCATTCCAGATATCCATTTTTAGTTTTTTGAAATGCAAAGGAACCCCCAAGTAAACCACTAGAAGAGAACTCCTTGTGAATCCCAAGATCTCTAGAAATCTGTCCTGGAGCCTTTGATCAAGATTGAGAAAGATCACTTTGGATTTTTTATCATTGATGACTTGGTTTGAAGCCCTAAGGTAGACATTAAGAGTATCTCGGATCACTCTTGCTTCCCTAAAGCTGGCCACTCCAACCAATCCTGTATCATACACAAACTGTAAGTGAGTCAAAAATTCCTCACCCAACTTGATACCTGTTAACAAACTTTGATGTCTTCTCCTCAAGAAAAGTCTACCTAATCCTTAAGCCAAAATGAGGAAAATATAGGGAGAGCAAGGATCCCCTTGATGAAGACCTCGAGAGGCTCCAAAAGATTGCAAGGGAAGACCCTTGATTAACACTGAATAATATGATGTAGATACACAACTCATGACCCAATCTATCCAGTCCTGAGAAAAACCAAAGGTTGCCATCATCTTTGACAAGAAACTCCACTCCACCCTATCATAAGCCTTTGAAATATCTAATTTAATGAACATTCCTTTATTACCAGATTTTTGTATTGTATGGATTGCCTCCTGAGCAAGAACCACCCCATCCAAGATCTGCCTACCCTCTACAAAACCCCCTTGCTCTGAGGAGATAATGTTATGTAAAAGGGATTTTAGCCGTTCAGCCATTACATTTGTGATTATTTTATAAATCACATTGCATAAGGCAATAGGTCTATAATTTGAAATATGAACCCCCTCCTCCCATTTTGGAATTAAAGTGATGAAGGTATGATTTAATGCCTTAAGCATTCTTTTATTACCTCTAGACTCCTCTACGACAGCCAAAACATCCTCATCCAAAGTATCCCAAAAGGCCTAAAAAAAATCAATTGGAAAGCCATCTGGTCCTGGAGTTTTGTCGGTACTCATTCCAAAGACCACATTCTTTAGTTCTTCTCTACCAATGGGTTTAAGAAGGGCCTGATTTTCTTCTTCAGAGATAACAGAGGGTATGACATCAATAACTTCATTTTGAGCCTCTACATCTTGCTCCATACTTTCCTTAAAAATTTTAGAAAAATAATCCATTGAATGGGAATGCATACCAGGAAGAGTATCAAAGGAATGTCCATTATCATCTTGAAGAGCTTCCATGTTATTCATCTATCTCCTAGCACAGGCTGACCGATGGAAAAATTTGGTATTTCTATCACCTTCCAATAACCAAATGGTTCTTGCTCTCTGTTTCCAGTAGGTCTCCTCTTGGTTATCAATGTCCTCAACCGCTTTACGCAAGGCATCATCCTCATATTTGAGCTACTCTGTAATTGTTCCTTCCCTAAAGTGTTTTTGAACCTCATCCCATCTGGCCACCAAAGGAGCTCTTTGGAGCTGGAAGTCTGTCTTGTTAGCTTTCCTCCATTGTTTTAGTTGAGCTTTGACATAATGAAGCTATTTGTGGAATCTAAACATTGCTGTCCCAAAAGGTAGACGACCTTCCTCCCACCATTGTGGAATTTTCTTTCAAAGATCCTCTTTTTATAACAAAAAATTCTCAAATTTAAAGGGTTTGTGATGCTACCCTGTCGTAATCCCTCCCTCCAAAAAAATGGGAAAGTGATATGAAACCGAGCCCTCCAAAATCTAGAATTTTGTATTCCATTTTACGAATGCCTCCTCTAAAACTAGAAAATGGTCTAGCTTTACCTTCCTGCTATGTGGCTCCCTCCTCTTGTTAGTCCAAGTAAAGTTGGATCTAGGGCCTTTAATATCCACTAGGTGAAAATCCTGGACTTGGGCAATCAGAAGTCGATCCCCTAGGTCCAAAATTGGGGTTCCTCCTTCCTGATATCTAGAAGATAATTTAGCATTAAAATCCCCAACAATAATCCAGTCTAAATCTTCCCTTGAGGTCATGTTATGCACAACTTTCCATTGAAGCCTCTAGCCATCAAGGTTTTGAGCCCCATAAAAATTTGTGATTAAAACATGTTCAGTTGTGACATTATTCCTAAAATGAGATGTGAGAACACCCCTCAAGGCTATATGTTCTATTGCAGTCCATTCCAGAGAGTTCCAAAGAGTGACAACTCCCCCTGAGGCACCTTGGGCAGCCACATCCATATGACCAGCACCCCTCCAAATTCTGTTAACTGTTTTACACATAAGATCTAACGATATTTTGGTCTCCTAGATAAGCAAAAAATCTGTTTTGCATTTTCCTAAGAGTATTTGAACAACATATTGATGGGTTCTACTATTTAAACCCCTAATATTCCATGATTGAATAATCATTGAAAACCTTGAGAGCAGTAAGAATCAATTGTCCTCACCGATCCTCCAGTGATTAGTTTGTCTCCTTGAACTACTAGCAGGTTCTTATTTGATTTTCTGCTCGCTCCTTGAGAGTTGGTATTTTTTTATCTCTTTTCCACCTGAGTTATCCCTAGGGCTAACCTTTATCTGTTCTTTTCTACTATTCCCATGCTGACATCCTTGATTATTGGCTATGCTTGGCAGTGCACTATCAATGCCCCTACATTCTTTGACTGTGGTAACTCAGTGTACTCAATTACCTATTCTATGACAGTGGGAGATTAAGGAGAAGCATGAGCGTGGATGTTATTGTCTTCAATATATCCACTCCTTCCATGACTTGATCCTCTTGGTCCACTAGTGTCTTAAAAATTTCATACCTATTGGCTGGCTTGAGTTGTGATTGCTCATTACCATTTTTCTTTTGATTTCTCCTTCTTTTGGGTTGTTCAAAGCCATATTTTTGAACATATTTACCCTGAGGAGTATTGGTTGGTTCTTTGGTAAGAGTTGACTTACCCTCCCTAGGGCAATTTGGCATTCCAAGCGGGGCCTCCATTTTTGTGTTCAAAATATTTGGACAAAATTGGGCCAAATGCCCATGTTTGTGGCAAACTCTACATCTGAAGGGCAGAGCCTCATAATCTAGCTATTGGATCCAAGATAGTCCTACCAGTTCAAGTTCCACCTCTACCGGTAGAGGCTGGCTAATATCCATTTCCACACAAATTCTTGCAAAAACAGCTGTGTTTCCTTCTATGGTGTCTTTGGAGATGCCCAAATGTCTACCGGGGAGTTATCGATCATTTCCAAAACTTGCTCACCCCAAAAATCCATTGGAAGAGCATACAACCGAATCCAAACCGGGACAACTGTGGGTTCAATACGAGGATCGAAACCCACTCTCCAGGGTTGAACAAATAACCCTGTCGAACCATGGTTCCTCTTTTCTAATTCAAAAGCCCTGTTTCTATCGGCTAGAGAAGAAAAACTAACAATGAAATACCCATTGCTAATAAAACATAAGGAGTACTCACCATGAGGCTCCCAGTTTTGTCTAACCCAGGTATGCAAGAAATTCAGGGTAGGGCGAATACCCATGAATTTACAGATCAGATCATGGTTGGCTCTGTATATGATTGTGTCTTCGACCATCTTTGGCTCGATGACAATCTTGGGTCTTGAGGCGGATTGTAGAAGGCATCCATTGACTCGATGTGCTGTTGAGCTCTTTCTAGTGTTCTTGAAGAGTGTATGAAGAGTATTTCTTTGAGCTTCGTCATTAGAAGACGAAGAATTTTCTTTTAGCAATTCAGAGAAAGAGCTCTTTCTACCAGAGAGAGGATCTGGAGGAGTCCCCATTGGACCCTCCTATAGGGCAGCAGACTTTCCTTTAGATCCACAGTAACCAAAAAAACACTATGGTAACCCACCTGATGCCTTGTATTTTCCTTCGCTCCAGAAACCCTAGAACATCGCCTCTCTCCTGCTCAAAAATTTTCTCACCAGATTCACTTTTGTTATCCACCCAATTTTTCTATGCATGTTATATATTACTTTTTTGATGAATTACATTATGCTAAATAATTTAGAAGCTAGACATGTATTTTGGATTCCATAAAATTGATGTTAGAGAAGATGATAGCCCTAAGATAGATTTTTGTAAACATAAGGATCATAAGTTCATATTCTTACCTTTTCGTCTTACTTACTTCTTTAAATTTTGAAAGTCTCATTAATTCTATATTTGAACATTTTCTTCATAATTTTATCCTAGTCTGCTTTGATAATATCTTAATTTATAGCAAGTCCTCAAAACCCCACCTAATTTATGTGGACCAAGTTATTCACCTCTTATGAAAGGAAAAAAATCCTTGTAAAAAGTTCTAAATGTTCCTTTAGGGTATATAAGATAGAATACTTGGGATATATAATATATTAGGAAATATTCAAGGTGAATTATAACAAGATCAAATCCATGTAATAATGGCACACAAAAATTAATTAAGTAACTTTTTTAATTTTTAAATCTCGTAGGGTACTACAAGAAATTTATTTGTAATTATGGAAATATTACTACCCATCTCAATTATCTATCTATGAAGGATACATTTTTTATTTTGAGGTAACTTTTTAAGGCTTACAAACCCTATATAGAATAAAATAGTATTTTTTATCCCTTAAGCATTTCCTTGAATAACGTCTATCATGCCCTAAATACAATAAATGTTTTACCAAGCTCTTGGGGTATGATTTGATCATTGAGTATAATAAGGGAAAATATAATGTGGTAGTTGATATGCTATCTTGTAAACATGAAGATGTTGCTATTAGAACCACCTCTAGTCACCCTCTGTAATGGCTTTCTTAGCATTATGAGGATTGGATTTTTGACCTAGAGATTGCTTGGATCATTTATAAAGTGGATTTTGGATCCTTGTTACCTTCCTTTTTTTATATTTTCATGAGGTTCTTCATAATAAGGATTCCATTTTTATTCTTCCATACTTTATTAAGGCTAATTTCCTCCAAGAATTACATGCATATCCTTTGGATAGATATTTTGGATTCTTAAAAAGAGACTAGTAGGTGAAGCACTCATTTTATTGGAAAGGATTAAAAGTAGTTGTCAAGACCTTTATATATAAATGTGAGGTATTTCTATGAAATAAAGGGAAATGATTAAATATTTTAACTTTCTGCAACCCTTACCTATTCCTAACTACCAATAGAAGCATATTTTCATGGATTCATTGATGGTCTTCCCAAATATAAGGGTAAAATGGTAATGTTTATGGTAGTAGATTGTATTTCTGAGTATATTATTTTATGTATTATAGAATCCTTGGTTATCTACCAAGATTACAAAGTTATTCCTTGATTATTTTTATGAATTACATGGTATGTCCAAGTCCATTGTTAATGATCATGACCCTATCTAAACTAGTAATTTTTGGAAGGACTTATTCCATATCAATAGTACGTAGTTGAATATGTTCTCTTCTTATCACCTTCTGTTGGATGACTAGACATATACTTGAAGAATACTAGACATATACTTGAAGAATACAAGCTTATACTGATACTTGGGGTGAACAGTGTAAGGCCAACTTTTACTTTTCTTTCCCAAACAATATTATCCAATATTATCAATGGAAATATAAATAACAGTAATCAAAGCAATGCACAAATTATAACACACAATAGAGACACCAATTTGACATGGTTCACCCGATGTGGGCTACTCTACGGAGAAAATATTTATACTAAATTTCTCAATAAATCTTCTTTGGAGTAAATTCCATATTATAATGTTTATGGACCTCTGTTCAAAGGAGACACCAATACCCTAATGCTCTGATTTGTAGATATCTCTCCATAGGAGAACTCTTTCCATTTTTCTCTAATTCGTGGAACTTGATCTAGGAGAATTATTTCTCCTCAACTGGTTCGTGAATCTCTCTCCATAGAAGAACTCTATATTCTCAACTGGTTCATGGATCACACTCCATACTTACTTTGGTTCATGGATATATCTCCATAGGAGAACTCTTTCTCCTCTACTCTAGCTAATGATCTTCTAGAAAAATTAGGTACCCACTACTCTGGCTTGTGTATCTCTCTCCATAGAAGACATTTGTCCTCAATTCCTTGGCTAATGGATATTTATCCACTGGATACTAATGTCCTCTACTCTATCACCTCCAAAGCTTGCTTTCAACTCTATATTATATCTGCACCAAAATCTATCCCAAGTGTAGTACAAATATACTCTAATTCTATCTCAGGTCTAGCACAAATCTACTCTCAAATCTGCACCAAACTCTATTCTCAAATCTGTCCTCAAGCCTTAACACAAAGTTTGATCCAATTATAAATCAACTCTACTTAGATTTACCCCAAAACTTAACATAAAGCTTGAAGAAATTGATCAATCAACTTTGCTCTCAAGTCTTCACAAAGAATTACATCAAATCTACCTTCAAGTCCTCTCAAGAACTTGCTCTCAAGTCTTCACCAAGACTTACCACAAATCTACTCTCAAGTCCTCTTAAGAACTTGCTCAATCTGCTCTCAAGTCTTCACCAAGACTTACCTCAAATTTACCTTCAAGTCCTCTCAAAAACATTCTCTCAAGTCTTCACCAAGACTTACCTCAAATTTACCTTCAAGTCCTCTCAAGAAATTGCTCAATCTACTCTCAAGTATTTAACAAGAATTACCTCAAATATTCCCTCAAGTCCTCTCAAGAACTTTCTCAATCTGCTCTCAAGTCTTCACCAAGACTTACCTCAAATATTCCCTCAAGTCCTCTCAAGAACTTGCTCAATCTACTCTCAAGTCTTCACCAAGACTTACCTGAAATCTGCTCAAATACATGCTTAATACAACTCACAAGATATGCTAAAATAATCTCAAATATTACACACAATGCTATCAATTGATTTGTCTAATCTTCAAAGTATTTCCTTTAACTTGAAGTAGATTAGATATTCTATTTAGAATTTTTTTAACTTCTAGAACATATAGAGAATTATGTACTCTATAAAATACTCAATATATTCTACTCAATCATTAAGTCTGTCACTTTTAAAAATCTAATTTCTAGTGTTTGCACATTCACATTCAATATCAATCAAAACCAATGCTCAAGAAGTTTCACTCAATCATTCAATCAATGAAACAAAACTTGCTCACAAACCCTAAAAAAGTATTTTCATACTTCTTCAAAAAAAGAGCACAATGTGGGTCTCAAACCATAACTCAAATAATCTTCAATATCTATCTCAAATATTATTTTAACATTCACCAATCATGCATATAAAAACTCACTCAAATATTTCCAATAATTCTTATCAAACAATCCTTTTCACTCCACGTTATATTTCACAACATTCAATCCAATAACACTTAAATCAAAAGATTATGTGCCCATACATTTTTAATTTTATGGAGATATGTCTTCAAAACATGTATCACTCACAATAACTTTTGCAACTATAAAGGTTAGCACCAGGGTTTTGCATAGTGGCGAATTTCACAATTTAGCACGAATATTCAGATTTTCACAATGTTAATTTTGTGAATTTTGGGACCATATAGGTCAGCCCATTCGCCCAAAAATTTTGGGATCCAATATTTTTAAGGGTAAATTTGCCATGCTATCATAAGGTTTCCCACCTAATTTTCACCTTAAATTTATAAAAAATAAAAAATATCCCGCCCAATTCACCCCTTGTACCCAATTATATATAGCTAACTCTAACAAGGACTCTCATATAATGACAACATTATTTTTTTGGATAGCAAGTGATAGAAGTTAGATGACTGACAAAAAATGAGTCCATGAATGACACAAGGTGACTGGCAGAAGGTGACTAGCAAAATGTGACTAGAATAAGGCGAGTGGTAGAAGGTGACTGGAAGAAGGCAAGTGGCAGAAGGATAGTGGCATAAGATAACTAGTGGAAGGTGACTAGTAGAAGATGACTGGAAGAAGATGACTGGTAGAAGGTGAGTAGTAGAATGTGACTAGAATAAGGCAATTTGCAGAAGGTGAGTGGCACAAGGTGACTTGTGGAAGGTGACTAGTGAAAGGTGACTAGCAAAAGGTGACTGACATAAGGTGACTGGTAGAAGGCAAATGGAAGAAGAAAATTGGCATAAGGCGAATTGTAAGAAGGTGATTGGTAGAAGGCAACTAGCATAAGGTGAGTGGTAAAAGGTGAGTCATATAAGGTGAGTGGCATACTATGATTGGCATAAGGTGAGTAGTAGGATGTGAGTGGCATAAGGCGAGTGGCAGAAGGAAACTAGCTTAAGGTGATTTATAGTATAAAGTGATTGGCATTTATCGGTAATTCTCTTTTACCATTAATTTTCTTTTTTTAACATTTTGTTCATGGACACTCAATAAGGAGGTTTATTCTACTTGGGATCGATATTATGTTGTCTCTAGCAGTAGTTCTATTTTATATGAGTTATTTTCATTTTTAAAAATGATGTTCATTGTTCATGTTAATCTTCTATTCATACAAGTAAGTGTCAAATTATGGTAGTGGAAATAAGGTAGGCCAATATTTAGATAAGAGGAGTATCCTAAAATACTTTCATAATATTTCAAAATTCGATCAACCATCAACATCTACACAAACTGAAGGTATGAATGCCTTTACTTACCAGTTAATTTTTTAACATTGTTAATTTTACAGATAATATATTCATTCATAAATAAGTGTGCTTTTGGTTGATGGCTTTGTCTATTTTTATCTGTAGTAGGTATGCTTTTAAATGCCATAGTGATAATGACCCTACTATTGACACTAGTATTATCTCTACAGAAAACACCATTGACCCTGTTATGCCTCCACTTCCACATATCCTCATTAATCAAAATTCCACAAATGAAAATATTCTCAGTAAAATGGAACAACAACATGAAGAGATTATTGAATCTAACATGACAAGTGGAAAATAAAATAATAGTTCTTATGCAGTCCCTACTTCTGAAGAATATTCATCTAAAAAACATAAATGTGTAAGGTTTTCTAGGTGGACAATTAATAGATCATTTTAGCATGATTGGATAGAAGAATTTACATTTATTGAGCCAGTGCTACCAGAGAATAGTAGTGAGGAAATAACAGAACTGAGATATGTAATTTATAGTTGTAAACACAAAAAGGATCATAGATCGCAAATTAAGAAAGATATAGGAGAAAAACATTATGGAAATGTTTATATGAAAAAAATAAGGTGATCGACCAATAACAAAATATTATAGGTGGAAGGAAGCATCAGAGTGCACACATATAAGATATGCATAAGAATATGATAAAGAAATGAAACAAAAAAAACTTTGGTTGAGAAAGGTGCAATGATTAAAGCCCAATTTTGAAAAATGAATAAGTTAACTTTAGCTTCAAAAAGTTTGTAGTTTGTTGTTGTATTCTATATTCTTAAGAAGGGTAGACCTATGTCTAATTTAATTGATTATAAATCTCTATTTTGACTAGCTTATGTCTAGAAATTACCTAGAGCCCATTGATTAGATTGAAGTGGTTGGGAAATGGTAAAATGTCTCTCATTTGTTGAGTAGGATGACCTCAAAGAGAAAGTAAAAAAGGCTAAATTCATTTCACTATAAATTGATGAGGTGACTGTTGTTGACAACACATCTTGGATTTACATGCATGCTTACACATTGGAAATTTTTTTAAGGCAACCTCATTTACTTGCATTACGCAAGATGGTGGAAAATTGTAATGAAGAAAATATTTACAATGTTGTTTCTAGTTTAAAGGAAATAACATGAATGAATAAAATGGAAATAGCCACTAAGTTAATATGTGTCAGAGCTGATGGTGCTGATACAATGCAAGGACATAGGAATGGTCTTTGTGTTAGACTACAAACATCTGTTACCCCATATTTGATCCCTACTCATTTCATGGCTCACAGAATGAATCTTGCATACAAAATTATGGATACATTTACAAATGTTGTGAGAGTGGAAGAGCTTATCAATGAAATTCATGATTATTTTTTGCACAGTTTAAAAATATTTTCAGAGTTTCAACTGTTTGCACTAGGAGTTACTGAAGGTAAAAAACTATTAAAAGATGTGGATACTAGGTGGATTTCGATGTATCAACTCGTATTTAGAGTTTTCAAAGAATATCAATCCTTAATAGGGTTTATGTATGCAAATCGTAGGGTAGTTGATAAGGCTAAATATTTACTATTTTGAATGAGTGACTTTGAAACACTTCTCACATTGTGTGGTATTCTTCCAATGTTGGAAGAAATTAATACTTTGATCAAAATTGCACAAGAAAGATCGATTTATATTGTGGATTTCATAAGGGTGAGAAAATAAATTTGAATGCATATTGATATGATGTACGCATCTGGTCAAAGTTTTATTGATCTCATATTTGAGAGTTGGAGAACATTAACAAACATGAATAATAGTCAAAGCTTTATGAAGTTTAATATAAATTATCATCTATGTATTAATGTCCATGGAAAGGAAATACCTTTATATTATTTTAGTATATGAATGGATATAGCTTTAATTAAAGTTGAGCAAATGCCCATAACCTACAATAGATATCATGTAGTTGTACATTATATAAAAATTAAACTGAAACAAATAGCATAATCATTGACAAAAGAAATAAGAGATCATTTTCAAAGAGATGAATTGCTTGAGGCTATGGGTGTGGTTAATCCAATGTTTTGGGATCCTTGTAATGAATACCAGATTATAAATGGTTTATTTCTCAAATACATGGGCATTCTCTCTAGCCATTTTAGTAAAAGTGTGGTAGTCAATGGTATTGAAATAAATGGCATTCTCAATAGAGATCTTTTGACAAAATAATCAAACTGTTTGGAAACAACAATGTCTGCTCAAGTTTCACAACTCTCTAACTGTCATGAAACAGGTTCTATTTCACTTTTGTGGAGAAGATTACATCCTAGTAGTATCTTACAACATACTATGAGTGAATATTTTCATTTATATGAGTTATGTTAAATTATGATTTTAGGATATGTGGAAGATGAAAGGGTATTCAGTGCATTATCATATGTAAAATATAAAGTTCGAAATAGGTTGGATAAAAATTTGAAACATTTTTTGAGATTATATGTGTCGACCTATGAGGTGGAGAATTTTCCTTATGAAAGAGAATTTTCCTTATGAAAGAGAATTTTCACATTGGAAATCTATGGCAGAGAGAAGAGGTGTAACAAATACTGAGGATGATGAGGATGATGGTAACACTGATCAAATTGTGATGATAAAATTTTTGGGTATGAGTGTAGACGAATTTGTACAATTTAAAAAGAGTTTTTTTCTATATTCCGGAATTATGATGTAAGGATTATTTAATTTGATTTGATTTCACGTATTATTATTTGATTTTAGTTCACATATTAGAATGAAATGATGCTTTCATTTTATTTGATTTGAGTTCAACATTATAATGAAAGGAATATTGAGATTATATTGCAAATTGATAAATATAATTTTGATGTCATTAATCATATAATATGATATTAGAAACGCAAAATAGATGTATATTTGAATTAAATTGGATTAGTTGAGTAGCCCCCTATATAGTGTTGATTAGAACACTACATTATCACAATGTATCAAAGTAATTATCTATGCTGCATTTCCAGTCATTTAAAATTATTTTATATAACATAAAAGAACAAATTACTGCATTCACATAATTCAAAATTACTTATGCATACACATAAATAATCAAAACTGGAATACTGTATCCACATAATTCAAAATTACTTAATGCATCAAAACAAATAATCAAAACTAGCAAACAATGACAATAAATATTTCAAGTCATTTCTCTTTCATTGACTTCAATTTTAAAAAAAGATACCATTCTTTTACAATTTACAAATAAATATCAAAAAAAAAATTGTTTCACTTCAAATTAAAAACAACTAACTTCTACATCAACACAAATAATAAAAACATAACAATATTTAAAACAAAATTTCAAAAATATAATACAATTTTTTTTTAAATTGTCGGTTTTATTGATTTTAAGAAAGATACCATTCTTTCACAATTTTTAAAAAATATCAAAGAGTTTTTATTTCAATTCAAATTTAAAAAAACAAACTTCTATTCTTTTTCCATGTTTCCTGAAGATCCCCCTTCATCTATCTCAATATCCTTTGCTTCTAATGCACCAACCCTAACCAAAATTTCAACTGTAGTGTTGATGCCTGATAAAAATAAACTTTCTTCTTCATTGGATCTTCTTTAAATGGTGCATTCAACTCTTTCTAATTTTCTTTCAATACAGTGTCGACATCCAGGCCCTTATCTCTGATAAACTTATTCAACCAATTATTTTCTCTAATAGTGTGTTGTAACCTCTTCTTCACTTTAATAGCATTATTAATACTGATTTTGGTAGTCTTGATCAATATTTTCATGGCACTGACCTGTTGCTTTAAGTGCTAGAAATTAGACTCCAAAATCCAAGTGAAAAATGTTAATATTTATAAATAAAACATATTTAAGAAACAATGTTTTTTTAATTAGATGTAAAACTTACATCAGTTGTAAGTCGTGCAATTTCTATAGCTACTACTATGTTTTAATCTAGTGCCCACTCATTGAAATATGCTTGGGTCTCTACATTGAGATTTTCCAAACAATTCAGAACAATGGCCAGAACTTCATCTGTGTATGTAGACTCTACCTCCATAGTTCCAGATTCAACTTTATGTAGTAAAGCATCGAGATTTTGGGGCTCATTCTCAACCTTTAAAAACAACTCTTTTCTCTTTGAAAAATTCTTATATCGGCCATTTATTGCTTTAATCAAAACCTTGGCCCGATATACCCATTATTTCAATTTATCAATATCTAAAATAAGATTATTATGAAATACAACTTTATATATATTAGCTAATAATACATTTAAAAAAAAAAATTACTTTATCATCATCTATTAGATGATGGATGACGACTTGCTGGGGGGTGACTTACTAGGGCATTTGCATCAACATTTTATTCTTCATCATTGACCTCTTCATCCTGAAGCATTTCACTTGCCTTTAAAGGGAAATTTTGAGGATTCATATCGTGATAAAGAAAATTATAATCTAGAGTTCCCAAGGGCATATGAGATGCACTCTCAACATTTGAGAAATTCCCTAGGTTTAAAATTAGTAAAATAGAAACATTAGATTTAGACACATTGTATGTCTCCGTAGCACTTCTTGTATCATGATATGGTGGTGTGAGGAAAATTTTACCATTCATGCATGATTGGTTCCTCATCAGTAGTACCTACTGTGGATGGATAGAAACTTGTTGTGTTGATGGTTGTTGTTGCGTTTGTGACTGGGCATATAGTGGAGGCATATTTTTTTAGTATTTTGAATGTAATAGGTATATCTGGAAAATTTTATACGAAAGTATAAATTTAATCTTGTGTAAATAAAAATATTATATAAAGAGATTTATTTTAACCAAACACACCAGACTCAGACTCTGCAACCATTGATGATTCAACCATTTGCCCTTTCTCTAAAAAATATTTAAAATAAATAAAAAAACATAATTTTAAGTCATTAAAATACATCATTTAAAATAATACTTTTGAATAATATGGTTACCTTGTGGGTTGGAGGTAACTTCTTCCACGTCGATTGTAGGAATTTGATAAGTAAAAGGAGCCACATGTGTATGTTGAATCTGATCACCATGAGACCTTGCACGTTTGGAGGGTGTTACTTGTGATGACTGCAATTGCAAGTTAGAATCAAAAGATATTTTTTGAATCCTAAATGTGACATCCCTTTTACTTGAAGACTGAGATGCTCTTCTCTATTTTAAAAAAAATAAGAAAATAACAAGATAGATTGAAAATAAAAGAAAACAAAGATATTCCAAAAAACTATGTTTACCTGTATGTCATTCTAAGTCATGCCAATAGCCAAAAAACAAGGGTGCAATGCAGTGGTAGGATTGGTTTATTAAGGATTGAAATAATATTCCTAAAAAAGATAAAGAATAAAATTGCTAGTTGTCACTATATACAAAATTTGAATTTTTGGGCACTTAGAAGGTTCAGTTTCAGGTAGTTGGAAATGTGCATGGACTAGTCAAATCTTCCACCACCAATACATCGAACCAACAAGGATAGTGCCCAAAAAGGTATTTCTATAGGTTGCCCCTATAGAATAAACCTTGCCTAAAAAAATTCAATGCAAGCATAGAGAAATTTATCTCCAACGTTGGAAATGTATAAGCCCATTTTGGACTTAGAAGAATTAACTAAGAAAAAGAGAGAACAATATTATAAAACAAAAAGGACAAGGAGAACATTATTAGAGAATGAAAACTACAATATATCAATATTTAATATTAAATAAAAAATAAATTTTAACAATATACCTTTCAAATTGTCTGAGTGAACAGAGTAAATGGTTGCTAGGTGGATTTATCATCATCGATCAAGGTGTACTGGTTGTTCACCAGTACACCATCCAAAAATGGCAGCCCTATTAGTCGCTACACATCAGAGGGTTTAACAGAAAAATAATTTCCTTATTATCCACTTTCATCGTAATAGTGGACACATCATGGTTGTAATAATTAATGATTTGTTGCATCAACTGAATGTTAATGTTCGACTGTGGCATCTTCAATACACCACCAAGTCTGGAGGTGTAAATCCATTATGAATCTCTTCCAAGAGTGCTAAAAATATTCTTGATTTTGGGGTAGTAGAAGCTCTTGAAATTAACTTTTAAAGGTAGAGGAGAGGAAAAGCTAATCATTTCTGAAAACATGCAAGAAAACGCTCTGAAACACGTAGGAAAAAACTTTGAAATACCTTGGAAAACACTTAGAAAACCTTATGAAAATACTACGAAAACCCTCTAAAAATGCTGCCAAAACCTTCTAAAAACACTGCCAAAACACTCTAAAAATGCTCTGATAAGCGTTTGAAAAGGCTCTAAAACCGTTGTGGAAAACACTTTGAAAATGCTGGAAAAAGCTTTAGAATTGCTCTAGAAAACACTATGGGAAACATGAAAAATGATCCTACATATGTATTTATAGAAATTTGCATGGTAGAAGTTGGTAGATGCATGAAACATGGTAGACAAGATGACATGTGGAACCATATTATTGTCGATATTTGATGGTAGCCTTTTGTCTATCACCATATGCCACTCACCATATACCAATTGCCATCAACCAGTCACCATCAAACACCCGCCATCATCCAGATGCCATCTACCAGTTACCATATACTAGATGCCATCTACCAATCACCATCAGCCAGTCACCATCAACCATTCACCATCTACCACTCACCATTTGCAACTCACTGTCTACCACTCACCATCTACCACTCACCTTCTACCACTTGCCTTCTGCAATTCGCCTTCTACCACTCACCTTTTGCCACTCACCATATGCCACTCACCATATTCCACTCACCTTCTAGCACTCGCCTTCTGCCACTCGCATTCTTCCAATCACATTCTTCTAGTATCCATAAAATGTTATTGATAATTTTTGTGCAAAAAACAAAATCGTCTTATTTTGATAAATTTTCTACAATTTTTTAAAAATTTGCACCAATGTTTATACACCATTCACCTAGATTCACCCCGATTTTATAATTACTTTTTTGGTACTACCCCTTATGCATAACCCTAGTTAGCACAACACTTATTTATGAGTAGAAAAACTTCAATATGTGTGCCCAACTAAATTCCAAACCACTCTCTTGGTTTCTTAAAATATTGCATAAAATCAAATAATAAACCCTTGAAAATATTTTAGCAAAACATACACAAATTCAAAATTCCTCATACACCTTTTAACTCCCACTCAACATACTTAAAACACAATCAACAAGGACTCCAATACTTTCAAAATGATTCACTATAACTTCCTTGAGAATTTAAATGCATAGAATAATAAAAGAACATTCCCTTATATCTCCCACTTATCGCAAATGCATTTCCAAAATAATTATAACCACCATTCAAAATATTATTCCAATGCACTTACTAAAATGCAAATCAAATTATTTCAACACACTCTATATGGTAAAAATAAAAATTATTTTTAACACCTTATAGCTCCACAACAGTGCATATCACACAACTTAGAACCATAGGCACAAATTTATTAATGTAAAATAAATACCTTTGCACGCTATCTCCCGTGGGATTCGATCCCTTGTTGCACTACCACCCGTGCCTTAGTTACAGCCTAACCATCATGTGAGCTAAGTGCTCACTTGAGATCTCTAAAGTGCCAAGACCACTTTATCCATTTTTTTGGTGCTCAAATTGCTTGAAAATAAAAATTTTCTTCCCTTTGCTACTGTTGGGAATCGAATGCGAGACCTACTATTAGACAACAATTTAGCACTACCAAAATTTGCCACTGGGGCAACCATATGGTTGGTGATAGGGGCATCAACCCTTGCCACTTTATCCTTCCACATGCTCCACTTCACTTTTAAAAATAAAATCCTTTGTCCTCTTGTGCTCACGAATTCACATCAATAGATTAATTCAACATTCACATGTGCATTCAGAGACTTAACTTATGCCTTCAAACATTATGGTATAAATACAATGTTCCTTCGTTGCTCAAACATTGGAGGGAATAAACATTTAAACTTAACGTTTTGCACCAAACCCTTACTTAGGATTATAAATTTATTCTAATATAAATATTATAATTAATTTATAAGTAGCCTTAGGCTTTTCTTTTAACACTTAATATTATAATAATAAATATTATAGTATTATTTCATTTCAGCCTAAGTGTTTTGTTTCTTAACCTTAGGCCTTATCTTAACAACTTTAATATTATAATAATAAATATTATAATATTATTTCCTTTGGGCCTAGGTATTTCCTTCCTTCACTTTAGGCCTTATCTTAACAACTTTAATATTATAATAATAAATATTATAATATTATTTCCTTTGGGCTTAGGTATCTCCTTCCTTCAGGGTATTTAGACAATCTTTTGACCAATCATGTGAAGCTTCAAACCAAATCTCTTGGGCTTAAAATATAAATATTTTAACGCTTTTTGTCAATTCCCTGTACTAACTTTTGACACCACTGACACTAACTCTTGACATCAATGACAATATAACTACTCAATATTTCCAACAATAATATAAACATATATGTGGGTATTTTCCTTCATTTTTTTATCTAAGACAAGTAATATCATCGGGCTTATTGAATATCTTTAGCTAAATTGAGGTACAATACTTCATCCCATCCTTCCCCTAAAATATCCACATTTGAGGCTTTGTATGATAAAAAACCATAATTAGTGGTAGATTATGTTCTAAGATCCTCCAAGGTGGCTGAAGAGAATGATTTGTTATAGTAGAAATATCTTGTGCTACAACTTAAAGATAATTTGACCTAGGTTTAGAATCACATGAAGAAAGAAATAAGATTTGTATAATTCTAAATGATATTTTACCATGGGAAATATGGTCCTTTTTTACCTCAATCACTATAATAAATTATTGTTAAAGACCAAGCCCATTCAAAAGTTGGATCCTTAATTTTATGGCCTCTACAATGTGGTTTGTCACATTGGTGAAATGGCATATCATTTGTAGTTTCTATCAACATCCCATATTCATCCTCTCTTTCATGTTGATTGTCTCAAATAGGTTATTGTCCAAAAATTGTAGTCCTAGATGGATCTTTCTAGTACTCAGTGAAGAAGGTAAAACCACTCTTCATCTAGAAGCAATGTTGTAGTCTAGAGTTCATCTTCTATTGTCTCACCAAATTTAAGATTTTCTCATCAATTGGTAGGATATTTTAGAAGAAGATGCAACATAGAAGCATGAATGGATTTTATAGTCTTTTCTATATTAAGGATAAATATTTCTAGGAGGATTCATGTAAAGGTTCCAACATATCCACATTGACTATATCTATTCTTATCTTGAGTCCTAGTATAAGGTAGTCAACCCTTGCACATTAGGGTTGGGGTTAATGTTGATTTAGTCTATAAATAGGAAAAGTTAAGTTGTTAGAACCATATTTTATATTTAAATATTTGTTACCTTTATTGCACATATGAGATTTATCCCTCTTCAAATGGATAAGAAATTTTGCCCTATCTAGGTGACTAGGATTTGTATTGATTTAGAATCTAAAATCTATTACTTGCATTTTTTGTTTCTAGTATTGGATGAAAATTATTATTTTCAATGGATGTTTATTGTTGTGTATTATTGAATTGTTATTGCTATCTATATATTTGTGGTGTTTGTTTCATTACAAAATTAAATTTGTAAAGCTCATTTTTAACATGTGATAATAAATGGTGAAGGTTGAGTGGAGCCTTATGATAACTTTTAATAGGCCTATATCATTGATTCTCACTAGAGGATGCATCCATCAAAATAAAATAATGAGGCTAAGAATTTTGGTCTTATTATAAGAGTTATACAAGTTATTTTAATTCTTAATTATAAATATTAGGTTTATAGGGAAAATTAGGCATAAAATTATGTTAATAAGATCGAGTTAGACAAAAGGTAATAGACATATGATCAAACAACATGGTGTAAAGAATGATAGACATAACTTGGTTAGAAGAAAATATTGAAAAAGGGAGTTGCTCATCTATAGCCAATTAAGGTGACTTACTCTCATACCCTAACCATAATGATAATTGCAATATGTGAACCACTTAGAAGGGTTAGAGGAAGATTGGTTAAATAGAGGATCAGAAACACCAAAGGATTTATGATAGAATAACCACCTAGAAAAAATTCTTTCTATTAAGGGGTTTGTTATACTTTCATTTTTAGTTACAATATTTCTTAACCACCCTAAAATCATCTACCAAAGTCTATTTGATAACTCATAAGAGAGATGTCATCAATTTCTAAAATGTTATATACCCTACTTGATTTTTGGGAATGTAATGAAGCAAAGTACCATTACTTGATTATGCACCATTATAGTCATCAATATACATATATTGTAGTGATTAATCTTTCATACATCATGCTTTGTGAAGAATATTTTATTGCAAGAATGAATTGGTTCAAAAAATATTGTAGGTGAATACCAAATATTTTAACATTTTCAAGAAAAAAAACTTTGACATTATGTTGCTTGAGAAACCTTGAAGCATGCATTTTATGCATAGGGAGGATGAGACCTTGAACATTCCATAAGAAGTATTTAAAATTCATTTATATTCATTGTATAAGTGTTGCTTTACCCTATATATGAATACATAGAGTTGATTGCTTAAACTAACACACTTTGATATGGGAGTGCAAGTGTTGAGAAGAGGGGGATTTGATGGTATGGACTGGGAAGATGTGGAAAATGTAGGAAGGCATGGGAAATAAAAGAGAGGGAAGGGGATGCATTATCTATGGAATATTCTTGGAATTATTTCACTAACTCCTTTATAGATGATTTATTAACATGAGAAGAAGTTTATTGGAGACAAATTTTACTAATGAATATCCCCTTTTGCTCATCACATACTAACCATTTACCATTTCTCTATTAGAGGGACATTTCTCATGTTTGTTAAGGGTTTCTAGTCTTGGTGGGGTTCTTTGATGCCATTTTTATTAATAGGTTTATCACTACAAGAGACAAATGTTTACATATATGAGCAAGCGTTACTTGATATTAAGGCCATGAAAGTGATTATTTCCATCATTGTCTTCTTTTATCTACCAAGCAATTTCTTAGGACAACCTTAATTAAATAGCCTATCTCTATACAATAAAAATAAACATTTATTAAATTTAAGTAATATAATGGATACAAAAAATGGCACCCTAGTACCCATAATATCAAGAGAAGAGGGACTGGCCTAGGATATGCCCATATTAATGCATATCCTACGATGAAACTTAGGACAAGAGAATTTTCTATGTCAATACTTCACCATAAAACCCTACCATGTTGGGCCATAATAAATTATATAAATGAATGAATTAATAGGTTAAGAAATTAAACTCTATCCACATGGAAATATAAGATTAAGATTACCCTTTAGGATGGAAATCAAGTGTCTAGTTCTATAAATATACAATATACCTCAATATGACATAGATTTTTGTAGTGCAAGGAAGCATGGGTATGCATAGGATTGAAAAGTAAACAAATGCAAATCCCTTACCTAGTCGACTAATGAAATCACCAGGATAGAAACAATTTTATTCCTACACATCCTACAAAGTAGATCATAATTTATAGGTAATGCACACATAAAAATGAAACAAATCATGAAACGTAGGAAGGTTTACCTTTTTTCATGAATCTCTAAAGTTGTATATCAATGCATGCTTGTTGGCAAGTAGTGGGATCCTCTAGAACACAAGCTATTTGGTGATGTATTATTGATAAATATAGAGATACGTTTTCTCAAAAGGAGATATATATAAGGTTCAAAGGAAATAGTGAGCACACTTATTTTGGGTATACAAGGAATGGCCAAGGAGTAGGGTATACAATTTCATATCAAAGGGTGAGGTCAACTAGTAGAAACCTTTGTAGCATAGAGGATACACAAAGTTAAGGTTTTCAAAGAGGTCTACTAGATTCTTTTCTTTACCATTTTACAACTATTTTCAATAGATAAAGGGTTAGTTCATGGTGGAGGATATATATCATATAGGTTTACGTAAATAATTATTTTAAATCAAAATACATCTAGGCAACATGATTGTGGAAAGTGACATGTTCTAGCTAATAATATAGGTGGTGAACCAAATGAGGATGAGGTATTTTTAAAATTAGGCTTGTCTTGGAATAAGAGCTTCAATATTTTTCCAAAGGACTCCTTTAAAAGAGAAAATTAGGAATCAAGTAGGAAAAAGTACACATAATAGTGTAATTAAATTTCAAACTCACACTTTGCTTCATTTGACAGAGTCAGATCCCTTCTCAAATAATATGAATATATATAATTTTTAAAACCAATACAAAATATATTGAAAAGTGTTAGGATAAAATACTTTGGTAATAAAATTATTGTTATATCAAACATTATGTAAGCATAAAAATTATCTCATAATTTTACCATTCAATTAATTTAAATTATAACATACACAATGTCTATACAATATAAAACCATATACTTGATCTTTATTCCATTCAATCATAATCAATATGATAAATTTATTGCCATCCAAATTTATCCATGTAATATTTTTTTACTACATGATAGGCTTTATTCTCACCCTACTACAAGTTGTATAATCCAATCCAATTGTGGATGATGCACATATTGGACGATCTATTTGAGGAATGGATGGATCAACTACTAGTGAGATATATCACTATATAGAATAATTACAATGCTAATAATAATTATTCCAAGTTAATTTTCTTTCTAGAAATTTATTTTTTAGTTACTTTTTCATTTTCCAATTGTCATTCTAAATTTAGGATTGCTCTTCTTATTTTCTTCAACATGTTTTCTTTTTCTCCAAGTAAACTCTTGCATTCATTTATTTATATTACTTATTCCAATATTCTCTCTCTTAATGGTTAATTGTTAGAACCCCATCCTAACATTAATTTTGTATTTCTCATTTGATTATGTAATGACACACTTCCAACATGGAGACCCCATTTATAATGCTATTTTGTAATAATTTGTAATGGTAGTGGCAAGTAAGGCACCTAGACAAGTGGGTCCATTTAATGTAACAATTATCAAGAATGTAATTAATGTTTGGTAGAATATTCTAGCTCAAGTGGAATTTTTCATGTAAGCTAACTCTTGAGCTTAATTCTAGGGTTGCATGCAATTTTTTTAAAAATATATGGAGACATGTACAAATGTATATTTTTGCAAATTAATGAAATATTAAAGGAGGTTTTCCCTTGAAGAGGCCTACGATTATATGTCTATTGTAAGAGTGTTTAATTCTACATTTTATTTTTTGCATTATGATATTATGTTATTGTATGAATCTCAACTTATTTTTAATATTTTGTGTGAGTGATTTTATTTTTAATAGTAGATTCCTAACAAGTGGTATCAAAGTGCTTTCCAAGGTCGAGTTTTGTTGTGACTATAAAAAATATTGCCCACACATTTTGACTATTGCATATAATTTTCATATGTTTTCCATTTTATGTTTGTTCTTTATTAAAAAAAACCAGCAAAACCTAGCAAAAAATATAGTCCTTTCTTTCTTCTATACTAGTTTTGTAGGTTAGAAACCCTATGCTAAGGGTTTTAAAATATCATGGAGGAGATATTGTTATTGACTAATCTAGATATCCCATAAAGTATCTAGTGAAGTGAGGGTGATAAAGCTCCAATATTGAGGCCTTAGAGAACACTTGCACATGGAATCGAGCTCCCACGTATCTTCGGGTATTTAGGAAGACCATCTAGGATTAAACAAACCTTTAGCCCTAGGATGCCTTTTGGCCTTGTATTAACCATAATACATGCGATAAAGCATCCTAAAATATTATCTTCTCATACTGTTAGAGAGGTAGGTAGTGTGCTCAAGGGTATGTGTGGAATCCTCCTTGAGTAGTGGCCTAAAATATTGGTTTGAGCACTATTGTTCATCATTGTAGTATAATAGAGGGTCTATGGGTATTACATACACCTTTGCCTAGCATACCCTAGTTCTGTCAAAAATTTAACCTACAAAAAAATAAAGCCTTCCTATTATGTTGAATGTGTAACCTACAACCAAAAATTCATCCCACAAAAATGAGCATACAAAGGAGACTTCCCTATCATAAAAAATTACATGCAAAAATAGTCAAGGTCGAGTTTACAAGTGTTTATAACAATCAAGTATTAATTTAGTAATAGTTAGTAAATTATAGGGTTGTCAGTAGTGTAAGGAATCTAGAGTTAGAAACTAAACAATCAGGATTGTTAGTGGTAGTAACAATTATTTTAACAATCAATGAATACAAGGTTGTCAATGAAAAATAATAATAGATAAGGTCATTAGTTACAAGGTTGTCAATGATAGAAACTGAACAATACTAGTATCATAGTATAGGTGCCAATACAGTAATTGAAGTAGTCAATAGATAAAAATAGATAGGGCAGATTTGATTGACATAGTACCCAAATTTTGAACCCAACCTCCAAAGAAAAAATTCATCACACTTGTAGACTCATCAAAATAACAGACAAAAAAATGTTTTGGGAGTCCAAAATCAATGTTGGGATATATAGCTTGTTGCGACTATATTTCTAAGATGATCATTCTGATATATAACACCCAAGCACTTTTTGGAAGTCTTTACTAAAAATAGTAACTCCTGCAATCACACTTTTATTTTTAGCAATTCAATGAAAGAGGTTCAAAACTTCCTAAAATAGTTGGTGGAACTCGTGGACATAAAAAAGATGTAGATAGAGCCACTTTAATTTTTTTTAAAATACAAAGCACCCTTGATAGCCTTCACCATGACAATAACACCATAAAGGAAGATATTCAATGCTTTAGAGGTGAATACCTTAACTCCAAAACCAACTTGGAAGAACAACTTGCCAAGGTTGAGTCCAAACTTCAAGGTGTCCCAAAAGGGTTTGATTACCATATTGAACAATTAGTTTATATAAAATGAAAGGAAGGGGTAGACTCTCACCCTTTATTTGACCGTGATACTACCTTTAATATGCCTAAATTAGACTTTCCTAAGTTTAATAGGAAGGACAGAGATGTGTGGTTATGTCATGTTGATCAATTTTTTAACTTCATAATGCCCCTAGATATTTTTGGGTCTAAATGGTTTCCTTAAATCTAGAATCTAAATATTTATAGTGGTAACAATGGTTGCAACACACCATTGTTGATCCTTCTTGGGAAGCTTTTGAGTCCCAATTACTCACTCGATTTGGTCCTAGTGAGTATGATGACTTTATAGGAGTATTTAAAAAGTTACAACAAACCTTTAAAGTTTGGGATTACCAAACCCAATTTGAGAAATTGGCTAACTAAACTAAGGGGTTGAATGAAGAATTTTTATGAGTTGTTTCATTAGTAGCTTGAAGTATGATCTTCAAGTTGAGGTCAATATGTTTAAACCACAAACAATGATGCAAGCTATCAGCTTGGTATGGTTGGCTAAATCCAAATTCTTAGCTCAAAGGAGAATGTCTAAATTTCCATAAACTAAACCCTCCTTTCCTCCCAAGTTCCCAAATCATAATGAAAATAAAATTGTTCCCCATAAATTATTGACTATAAAAGAAATGGATGCTCGATGCACTCAAGGTTTGTGCTACAATTGTGATGAAAAATATGTTCAAGGGCATAGATACATGCAAAAGGCGTTGTTCCTCAAATATTTCAAAAATCCAATCAACAATGACCAAAGTGATGATGAAACATAACCAGTAGAAGATCCACCCCAAAATGAGGAAGAAGTACATGAAGAACCACAAGCAAAAATTTATGTACATGCTCTTGCCAGGATTACTTCTTCTTAAACCATGAAAGTTGTGGGTTTTTTTCAAAGGCCAACATCTTACAATTCTTATCAATTTTGGAAGTACAATTTTATTGATCCCTGAATTGCCAAGTAGTCCAATTGTTACATACACATGTAATTTCTTTGAGGTTGGCCAATGGAGGAACATTGAATTGCAAAGGAAAATGTCACAATATTAAAGTAAAAATAAGGGATTATGATCTCAAAATTTATATGTTTGCTCTACAATAAGGGGGATGTAATATTGCATTGGGAGGTCAATGGTTGGGTACATTAGAAACCATCTCATAAAATTTTGTAGAGCTTTGGATATAGTTTTTATAGAATAGAAGGTCTTACACTCTTTGGGGTTCACAATCAGGGCCTCCTCATATTACCAACTCAAACCCTATGTAGAAGTTGTTGAAAAAATCTTCTCATGGTGTCATAACTCAGATATTTGTAATCCAACCACCTACTTTAGAGGTGGAGCAAATTCCTAAATATTTACAACTTGTTTGACAAAGCATAATGTAGTTTTTGCTGGACCATTATATTTTCCACCACATCACTCCCATGACCATACCATTCCTTTCGTTCCTAGTAGTGTAACACCTAACATTAGGTTGTACTGATACCCTCATGCCCTTAAGTCAAATATAGAGAAATTAGTACAAGAATTGTTAATAATTGAAATCATTCGATCGAGTAATAGCCCTTACTCTTCTCCTATATTATTGGTGTGAAAGAAATATGGATCCTGGAGATTATGTATCACTTTTTGTGAGCTCACTAAGCCCACCATTAAGGATAAGTTCCCCATAATTATGGTGGATGAATTACTATATGAGATGCATGGGACTATATTTTTCTTCAAATTAGATCTTTTCTTTGGGTACCATCAGATTAGGCTCAAGGATGAAGATATTTCGAAAATCACATTCCATACTCACAAGGATCGTTATGAGTTCTTGGCTTGACTAATGCACCTTCCACATTTCAAAGTCTCATGGACAACATTTTTCATCCATTCCTTCATAAATTTATTCTAGTTATATTTGATGATATTTTGGTCTATAGTCGCTCTTGGAAAGAGCACCTCTCCCATGTGGACCAGACTTTATAAATTTATCTACAAAATAAAATTTATGCTAAGTGGTCCAAGTTTTCTTTCAAGTTGATAGAAGTGGAGTATTTGGGATACATTATCACCAAATATGAAGTTGAAATTGACGATATGAAGATTCAGGTGGTTCAAGAGTGGCTGAAGCCTCACACTCTAAAAGGTTTTCATGGATTATTGGGGATTACAGGCTATTACCATAAATTTATCCATAATTATAGTAAAGTTGTTGCTCCCTTAACATCTAGGGTTAATAAATATCCTCTTACTTGGACTGATCCAGTTGAATAGGATTTCCTTGATTTGAAGCATGCTATGACAACCACTATGGTAATAGTAATGACTTATTTTCCCAAGCCTTTTGTAATTGAAAGTGATGCTTTAGGCAATGGTATTGGTGTAGTGTTGATGTAGGAAGGGCACCCTTTGGCTTTCACTAGTAAAGTGTTCTCTAGTTGCAGTGTAGGTAAATTAATTTATGCTAAGGAAATGCTTTCCATTTTGCATGTGGTCAATCACTAATGAGCTTATTGTTGAGTGATAATTTTACCCAATTGCAAAATCACCATCACAATCAGGGTATTATCAAAAAACCCTCTCTTGCAAATAAATTTAAAACTTCTCCAAGGTTCTTGTTTGCTTAATCACTTAAAAATGTGCTTGATTGCTTGTGAAAATATGAAAATGTTCTAAAAACCATAGAGGCGCAAGTAACTATTAACAAGGGGTCTGTGGTTTGGTATTGATTTGATTTCCAATGTTCTTTGTTATTCATGAAATTTGTGAAATATGATTTTATTGATCAGTTATATACTTTGAAATGATAATCATTGAACAGTGATTTAATCTATTTTATATTCTTTTGTTAACAAATTTTATCTTCTTTTTTTAACAAATTTTATCTTCCTTTGTTAAGCATATTTTAGCTTCTTTTGTTAAGCATAATTTTATCTTCTTTTGTTAACAAATTTTATCTTCCTTTGTTAAGCTTTGTTTGAGAATGAAATAAAATAACTAAAATCTAACTTTTCAATGTATGAACTTTGGAATATCACCTTAATTATTCATTTTAATGAAAATTTGGAATTTATTAAAATTTTCATTTTTACATAAAATGAAATTAATTTGATTGTTTGAACATGTGTGCAAAGTTTCAAATTTAGAATTCCCTTTAAAAATGTGAACTTGTGTGAAACTTGAAATTGCAAAATTAAAAAAAATGTAAACTTGTGTGAAATTTGGAATTTCAAATTTCCTTTAAAATGTGTAAAATGAGAATTGAAAATGTAACTTTGTAATTGCCATGCTTCCTTCTTTTTTGGATTTTAAATTTTTATTTATTTTTATTTTTTGTATTTTATAATTGGTGATATTAAAAAAATGTGAAAGGGCTAGGGTTAGAGAAATAAAAATAAAATAAAACAAGTCACTATAACTCTAAAATTTCACACTAAACCTACATACATCAATATCCTGCATTAAATCGGTATTAGTGTGACCCATATTCACATAGTCCAACATTAACGTGGTGCAATATTCTAAGGGAAAATGCTACAATATATTAAAAACAATAGACAATTTTACCATTAGCATGCATAAAAATCACTAAAATTTCTATTATAATAACAAAGGAAATATTTTTAAATCAAATACATGTGCAGAATACCATGCTCAAATGGCTTCCAATGGTGAAATGGTGTAGTCCAACAACTTGGGAGGAGAGGCTCTTCCAAATAAATTTTGGTTTCCAACCTGCAATTGTGCCAAAAAGTCTCCGACCCTATTTTTGTGTTTCAATAACATATTTAAAATATTAGAACTATATTTCATTTCCTTCTCTTATTTGGTTTGGTTTTCCTTCGTTTGGCCTAGCTTCGTAACACCTCCTTTATAACCTCCAACTATCATCATTTCAAACCTTGCTACCATTTTCCATTCATCCTATTTATTTTTTATTTGTAACTACAATGCCTTCGGATTATCTTTTATCCCAAACAATTCAATATTCCACCTCAAATATTATTTGACTTGCCATCATTCATTATTTTTTGATAATATTTTAGCAAAACCGTCTGCATGAAGCAAGTTTTATTCTCCATTTAAATTATTTGTATTGATAAAATTTTGAAGCCTATAGCCTTTCACTATCATAAGAAATGACTTCCACCTAAATCCTTGTATTTTTCATGTAGTAACTACTCTTTCCGAATGATATAATAAACTGCCAACACGAACACAACAATTTTTTTTTGTTTTTTCCATGAGTGTAACGTAAATCCTCATACACCACCAATTGACCAGAATTGAAACATAAACTCCATTGTGAGTTTTATCCACATGAAAGGACCGTGTTCAAGGAAAGAAATTAGGTATCCCATATTCAAGGAAAGCATGCATCATGTATGTATTATAGATGTTGATCCAACAGACCAAATTTTGATAGTATGTCAACCCCCTTAAGTCTACAAAATAAATATTGTTCATAAAAATTATAGCTTGGAACCTGAATCACATGGATTGCATTTGTATTAGTATCATGATAATGTTTATATGGATAAATATCTCTTGGAACATATTTAAAAAAAACACCATAAGGCCTACTTGACAAAAAATTCATAATATCTTCAAAAATCTTGTCGGGGTGTGTACGTTCCCATCTTTAGTAGCTTTTGTAGGTGGTAATTTTCTTGGCCTCTAGCAAGTAAATGATTCAGTATGTCCTGTCTTTCCTTTACATGTTGAAGTTTGTATTTCCATGGCCATTTGCATGAATGATGAATCCTTTGAATCTTGTGTCTTCTCCTTGGGAGTTGGAGATAAAAATGTAGCTTCTTCTTATATTTCATTTGCATATTATTTGAGACTAGAGATACAAAAAATAGATTCTTATCATATCTTCCATGTGAGATTTTTTATATAAAAAATGGAGCTCTTCTTCTTCTCTTCTATATACAATCCCATTGAGATTGCATATTATCTCTTGCATGCAACTGATTCTATTTCTCATTGTTGATATTTAATCCCACTTAATTCTTTGGTTGTGCCTTTAGTGATCTTCCTCGAAACGTCTTTATTTGTAACAAGAATGATTGCCATATATAGAATTAGTTAGATAAAATCAATATTTGGTTTCTAATAGAGGGCCTAAAGATACTTGTTTTCTATGTAAACATCTTATTTTTTAGAATTCTATCAGACCTTTTGGATACACTATCCAGCATGTTGCTTATGATAGGATCACACTTTGTCTCTTGGGCAACATAAGAAGATAGAGAGGACCATGAAGGAGACCTCATTTTTGTTGAAATATTTACATTTGATTGCTTAATATTGGAAGCAACCTCATTTTTTTTCTACATGATGGGATGTGCACTGCCTTCTTCAATATCAGAATGAAATTTGAAGTTATGAAGGGTGAGAGTTGATTTTAGTGCTCAGTTCGGGTGGATCACATGGCACCACATAGCATTGAAGGGACACACAAAATTGGTGATGGTCCTAGAATCAGGTGTGTCCATCGATGCCAAAGATAGCGAAGGGTATACTCCATTGTATAATGTAGCTTACGATAGACAAGATGATATTGTTGTGATTCTTGTGCAAAGAGGATCCAGATTCTTGTGCAAAGAGGATCCAAATTTCAAGATGATCCATCATGCAACCGCTTTAAACCTTGCCCAGATTTCCAATATGACATATTCTATAAATATGAATCATGCGATAATGTCATGGTAGGTTGAATGAATGATTCACTGGTTATAGATCAATATGTAAACAAGTCCATACATCCTTCTGTGTGTGATGTCATCATTGGTTAAACCTTCATCTTGAACTACATGACCATACCAGTCTTCACAACTCCTTCATATCTACAAATCAATCAAAGAAATTATTTAATCTCAGGCCCTCCCCTATTAATGATAATGTTATTGCAAAAAATTAATATCATCCAAAGCATTTGGAGTGGCCTTTCCATTGTGACTACTTTGATAAAACAAAACATGAAGTGAAACATGTGACCAAAAATCAATTTGATGCCATAGTGGTATGAATCATGATGAGACATTTATTTTAGAAAGTGGAGTACTCATCCAAGGAAATCATATATTAAATTAAATGAAATGGAACTTGGGTAGAAAAAATAGAGGGGATCAAAAACCAATTGTTTTATTATTGGTAATTAATCCCATTTGTCCAAGTTTCCACTTTGCCTTTTCGATCTTCGACCTATTTTTTAATGCATTTTATCATTAAAACAAATCCAAATAGGAATATAAAATGATTCAACTTTGAGTTTTCTCAATGTAAAACCAATATCATACCTATATTATTTTAAAAATGTTTTAACAATTTAAATATACAACTAAAATATAATTTAATTCAACTTGACATATATTTACAATGAAACATGGACAAGTTGATAAGCTTGATATTAAAATGAAAATTTCATGCATTTTATCTAATTTAAGACCTTGATGTACCCCTACAATGATAAAATTCCATATTTTTATTGACCTCTTTATGACATCACCAACTAAAATGCAACCTTAAACTAAATCTAAACCTTCCTATTGCCAAAATTTCTTGGTATGGACTAATCAACAACTACTCAATGCAACCTTAAAATCGAAAAATTCAAATGGGTCCTCAAATTGGGGTGTGTTGTACAATGAAAACAACAAATGATGACTCTGCTGAGAAATGCTCTTAAGAATTTTGGATGAAGGATCTGATCTGAAACAAAAAAACCAAGGATCAGAGAAATATACATCATCTAGTAATATCCAGAGAAAGTGGGGTAAATAGCTTTAGATTAAAACAAATGAACTATTTGATTCTGCTCAGTGTGTGAACTATGATTCATTTTGTATTCTTGAAATAATTTAGATTTCATCATTTGTTTTACATTTATGCTATAAAATATCACTCATAAATATGTGCCTTTGCATTTCTCCACTACCAACTAGGCATCTATAGTCCCGATGGATATGACCTTTATCTCTTCTAGACCTTTCTCTTTTACCAGACAAGTGTCTATAGCCCTAGTAGATATTATCTAAATCACCAAAATACTAGATTGATTTACATTTCTCTCTCTCTCTCTCTCTCTCTCTCTATATATATATATATATATATATATATATATATATATATATAAGCATTTTATTGCTTTGAAAATATCGTATGCACCCCTTGGGTTAGAGACCACTTAAGGCTAAAGATAGAGTGTATTAGATTTTTACCTTAATATGCAAACCATAATGACTTCATCTTTCAATATTTCAAAGGATTCCCTTTAATAAAGTGAGCTACATGTGGAGCTTCAACGAAATATTTTATTGTCCCAAAATTCACCATCTTAGTCCAAAATCTAAGAATATTACTAAATAATTTCATTTCATTTTCCTCAATTTCACTCGATTCCAAATAGGAAATTCATCGTACATGACAAAGGGACATCCACAACAAAGAGACCAAAAGTTAGTAGGTATCACAAAATACTACCTCAATAAGAGGAACAAATTCAAAAGTGTTAGAATGGCCAAAAGTAAAAAATTCAAAATGGAAGCGAACCAAAATAGGTTGTGAAAGAGAAGAAACAATATTTGAAAATTGAAACACCTATCCTAACATGAATATGCATCAACATAAAGCCTAGAAAATAAAATAAAATAAAAAATTCAAAATCAAAGATGACAAAACAAACAAAACAAATGAAACTGTGTCACCACACAAACAAGAAATCATGCACCAAACAATGCAAAAAACAAGGAACTATGTACAAAGCTATTTACAATGCAAGACTTGCGATTTCTCATATATAAAATTTTCCAAGATCCCAAACACGATTACCATAATTTGAGATATGCTCATAATGATAAGCATGTTGATATCAATGGGTATCATCCCACAATAACATTAAATTTGAAAGCTCAAAAGCCTTTATTTTTCCTCTCTCATCCCACAAGCTCAATTTAATTCCATCCTCATTATCAAATTTAGATTTTGCTCCATAAAAATTAATGGTCCATAACTAGTCTTCAATTAATTGTTGTTTACTGTGTGAGATGTTTATTATTGAATTTTTATCTTCAATCACATTTTCTACCTTCATGTTGAGAATTCCCATTTTCGATTCATTGCTCAAGATACTATCCTCATTATTATGATTAGACATGAGCTCTTCCAATATTGACCCTATTTCTAAAAAAATTATTGCCAAACCACTATTCATAGTTTTAGACCAATCATAATTATACAACAAATTACATGCATATAGGATATCTAACATATGAGGTTCATTATAATTTTGTATCCTAGTTTCAATAGTTGATTGTTGATAAACTTGATCTAGTAACTCAAAAACATCTACTTCTGTCTTGTTCAACATAGAAACCTTATTACTGGTGTGAGCAGGAGTCAATTCTAGTTCTTTGTTAACCACAAATGGCATTTCATTATCAATAACATTTGAATCCAATATACAATTATGTAAACTTTTACCTGAAATTCAAATGTATGAACATAAAAACTAAGATTCTACTTTTTGTACATTTCTATTTACCAAGACTTGATGAGACTTTGTATTTCCTTCTTTTTCTTTGTGGTCTTCATCATCATCCTCTTGTATCCTTTCATATTTATCAATTACCTGATTTTCTAAAACACTAAAGTTAGTCACAAAATTAAAAATATGCCCATCCTTTTTAAACCATAAATCTGACTGGTCATGTGATGTGTTAAATAACAAATATTCCTTATCAACTACCTGAGTCATCTCAAATAGAACAATATTTTCCTTTGGATCATCAAAAATATTAAATCCAAACCATTTATGTTCTAGAATTTTCTCTATCTGAGGTAACATAGGCATTATAGGATTATTAGGTGGGACAAGATCTTCAATTTCTTGCACATCAAGTGGGAAAAAGGTGAATGATTTCCATTCTTTATCTTGAATAATATAATTATTATATTTCTGAAATACTTTGTGATATTCCATCCCTCCTTTCATGTTATATTCAGATTATTCTTTATATTTAGTGTCATTCAGGCTATAAGCTTCTTCAAATTCATATTCCTTCATTTTTGAAGGTTCATATGTTTCTAAAACTGAATCAACTTCTAGATTTTGATTAACTTGATTACCACAATCCTTATTTATGATTAATGACACTGATAATTTCTTTTCTTTCAGGTCATTATTTGGAGTAAGCTGGGTTTTTGACAATCAACTTTAGCAAGCAGATCCAAATCTATAGAAGCTCTTGTGTTTTCATAAGTTTCATTTCTAGTAATATCCAAGACTTCTCCATTGTCTGAGAGAGTATACCATTAAGTATCATTGGATTGAACATTGAAATTTGTATCATGAACATGATTTGAAGGATTATTGAGAAGTGTACTTTGAGGCACTTGTTTCTATGATTAAACCATATCTCTACTATTTTTAGAACTAACCTCTGCAGATTATCTATTTAAGGGTTGATATCATTGACCTAAGCTGTAGTAGTCTAGTTCATTATATCACTAAGAGACATTGGGGTACTTTAAAATTTATTAGAACTTGTGAAGGATGATATATTCTAAGTGGTATATTTATATCAAGAAATAGTAGGGTGGGTAGGGGTGGACATGATATAATTATTGATGATTGTATGATGGAATTTGATTCACAACAAAACCTTCAGAAATCAACTATTATTTGAATGTTATTGTCTTATTACAAGCCTTGGGAAAGGATGTAATTTGAGGAATCCTTCTCAAATATGTGGAAATTAATGGATCCAAAGTATTGAATACATCTGGATGGTTGCTTCCTTTGTAGGAATGAAATTTGATTCCAATTTTGTATATAGCTTATAGAGCCTCTCAGTGAATAGCTTCAAATATTTATTAGGTTCTCTACAAGCAAATACAAAATGATGGTATATCATAATTGGGTCAACTGATTTTCTGAAATGACTCAGAAATGTTACTTCTAATTGAGCCCAAGAGGTAATAGAATCTAGAGGTAAGTTGATATACCAATCCTACGCAACCTCATCTAATGTATATGGAAACATTTCATAGGCAACATATTCATGCATATTTTGTAAATGAGTTAGGGTGTTTTTGTATGCTTGAATATCCTCTTTATCAAATCCCATTCCATCATGCCTAAATTGGGGAATATATCTCTCAAAATTTATAGGCATATCATGTGCAGGCCTAGGTATGCACAAAGGGCTATTGCCTACCATCCAAGGAGAAAAAACTACCATTAGTGGACCTTAAAGAATATAACTTTTGATACCAATTTTTTTAGTCGAAGAAATATATCTTGCAGAGATGTGTGAAATGACTAAAAATTTTTAAATGTCTTAAGGAATAAATCATCATGTTCATCGATATGACTAACACTGCATTGGCATAGGTAATATTTTGAAGGAGGGGAGAGGCGGATGGCGGGAGCGGCAGCAAGAGCAAGGTTTGGAGTAGAAGCGGATGCAGGGCTAGGATTGGATCCAAAATAGGGTGCAGGTTACTGGGCGGGACCGGCACCAGGGTTAGGAATAGGTACGTCTGGGCCCGTGCCCAGACCAAGCAGTTCTATGGCAAGGTCATAAGAGGGCTGCTGGCTTAAGCTAGACAGTGGGTTGGGTGGGGATAGGATCCTAGGCCTACACCCTTTGCCCGGCCTCGATGTGATGGATGGCCTTGAGAAGAAGCCCCCCGATCCTGGGCAAGGGCTTACCCCAAGAGGGCCCAAACCCTCCTACCAATAGATTTTGGTAGGCTCCAAGACCCCTACTCGGGCCCTGGGCATAGGGCTTTCCCTTCAAGGCACCCACATTTCCATCTAGGAGGAGGTTTATCCATCCCTGGTTTCTGAATCATCGTCTTCCTTGGTTGGGAAGTTCCTGGGCGGGCACCCAGACATGGAGACTATCTACAGATGTGCAGCTACCAAATGGAAGGTCTCTGGGCATATTCATATGGTTGCCCTATCCAAAGGCTTTTTCATTATTAAACTCAACAATAACGAGGACGCTAAGAAGATCCTATCGGGTGGGCCCTGGTTCTTGGGTCACAAAAGTCTTTTTATCAGACGTTATGGTGCATATTTTCACCCCAGCACCCAAAACATCAACTTTGCCCCAATTTGGGTTCGCCTCTCGGACATTCCCTTTCATCTGTGGCATGAAGATGTCCTAAAGCTCATTGCTCAGTTGGTCGGAGACCTGGTGGCCTTTGATCCCATGACCAAGGCTGGCTCCTGTATGGTGCATTCCAGGTTCTGTGCTAATGCCAATCTCAAATCTAAGCTCCCCTCCTTGGTTACCATCTCTTCTAGGTCCTTATTTTAGCATCAAACCCTAATATACAAAAATAAACCTGCTTTATACACCTCTTACAGCACTCAGGGCCACCTCCCTCACCAATACCCGGCATCCAAAAAGGCTGATGACCCTAATCCCAAACCCCCTTACAGATTTGGTCGAGCCCCATCCCAGGGTCCCCCTCGTCCCGACCCTAGTGCTTCCCACAAAGAGGTCTCCCCGTTGGGCTCAAAGGTCCCCCTTGGCAGGCCCGGTTCGGAGGGCGACCTTTCCCAGATTCCTATTCCCAGTGACCCCTCTGGGGACCCAATCCCAGACTCCCCCCCACTTCCCATTCTGGCTTCTTCCCCTCAATCCTCAGCTACCAACCCCATCCTGAGGCACAGGACCCCTTCCCAATTGGCTCCCCTTCCAACTGAAACCCGCTTCTCCCCCCCTCACCCCCGCCTAGCCCTGGTCACCCAGGAATCCTTCCCGGAGCCTACCCCCTTGGTGTGTGTTTTTGAGTGATCTTATGGTGAGACCGAAGCCAGCTCTCCATTCGAGCCTGACAAAGTCAGCCCCAAAATGACCCGAAGCAGGTCCTTTGCCACAAATTTTGGCAGCAAACTCAAATGAGGGCGGCCCACCCTAGGTGAACAACGATCAAGGATCACGGAGGACGACATAGCTAATGGATCCCAGACTATGCTCTTCGACATTGGCACGAGCTCTCACAAGGTAGACGATGCTCGATCCAAACCCCCTGCTCAGGCAAGAAAGGGGGGCAAGTAACCGCACAAGGGTGCCAAATGAAACTCATCTCCTGGAACATCAGGGGACTTAATGGGGTCCCCAAGAAAAGGATCCTTGGTCAACTTCATAGGGACCACTGTCCGTCCTTCATCCTCCTTCAAGAGACCAAGATAGATGATGCCACTACTCGGAGGATAGCCCATGCTACCTGGCATAACTGCGAGTTCATCTCCACCCCCGTGACTGGCTCAGTCGGGGGCCTTATGTGCATGTGGGACCCCTAGTCTTATGATGGAAGGCTCATTTCTTCGTCATCCAGGATTATTAATATTATAGTTTACTATCTCAAATCAAAGTGATCGTGGATTCTGTCCAATGTCTACACCCCTAATAGCCCCGTTGAGAAAGCAAGGCTTTGGCAGGAAATCAACTTGATGAGAGAAGCTTTTGCTCCCCTGCCCTGGATCCTATTCAGAGACTTCAATAGCCCCCTGTTTTCCTTTGACAAATGTAGGGGCTCTGAGGTTAGGACCAAAATCATGGATGACTTTTGGGCCTTTATCGCCCTCAACGAGCTCATGGACGTCAACCTGAAGGGATCCTGGTTCATGTGGTCCAACAAAATAGCGGGACCTAGCCACATTCAGGTTAGATTGGATAGAGTCTTCTTGTCCAAGGAAGCCCTCCCCATGTTTGCTGACACCACCCTGGTGGCCCTCCCCAAAATTGGGTCTAACCATAGCCCCCTCCTCCTCGAAACTGATCATCACCCCCTCTATAAGGCCCTTCCAGTTTGAGTCCATGTGGCTGCACCACCTCGACCTTCGGGCCCAGGTCGGCTATTGGTGGGCTCCCCCAGTCCCTGGTCGCCCCGCTGAGCAAGTATTCCACAAGTTGAGATGCATCAAAGAGCACCTTAATGCATGGAACAAGGAAGTGTTTGGTAACATCTTCGAAAGCAAGGAGGATGTCCAAAAAGAACTTGAAGAGATTGAGTCCAGATTCCAAGCAGGCTACCAAGAACTGGGGCTCAGGTAAGAGGAGCGCATCGCCCTCAGCAAGTACCATAATATCCTGGCCAGGGAAGAAACATTTTAGAGGCAAAAGTCATGCACTTTGTGGATCCAAGAGGGCGATGCAAACACCAAGTTCTTTCACGCATCGACCCTTTGAAATAGGGGTTCTAATAGAATTGTCGAGCTAGTTGATAGCAATGGCAGAACCATCACTAAGGAGGAGGACATCCGTGCTGAGGTAGTCCACTTCTTTCAAGAGCTCCTAGGCGACAGACCTCCTATGTCCTCAGAGGCAGGTAATTTCCTTCTGGATCACATCCCGTTGTCTATCCTAGCCATGGCAAATGCGAAGCTGGTGCAGGCCTTGTCTGACCCCAAAATCCAAGCCGCCACCTTTTCCATGAAGGCTGAGGTGGCCCCGGGCCTGGATGGGTTTCCTCCCTGCTTCTTCCAGTATTTTTGGGACATCATTGTACATGATGTATGCGCTGCCATCCAAGACCTGTAGTTTTCTAGATCCATCCCCAGAAGCATCAACACCACCTTCATAACCCTAATCCCGAAGACTCAGGCGGCCAGATCCCTGTCATAATTTTGCCCCATCAGCTTGTGCAAAGTCCTCTACAAAATCTTGACTAAAGCCATGACCACCCACCTCAAGGAAATCCTCCACCTGATCATTGCTCCCTGTCAGGGAAGTTCAGTCAAAGGTAGGCTGAAAACTGATGGGGTCATCATCATGCACGAGGCCATCCACTCAGTTGTCCTATCCAAAAAGGCCCATTTCCTACTCAATATTGATATTAATAAGGCATTTAATAGGTTCTATTGGAGATTCCTGACCAAGCTCCTCCTCAAATTTGGGTTCCACCCTTCTTGGGTCCAACTCATCAACAAGTGCGTGTCCTCCCCCTGGTTCTCAATCATCGTCAATGGATCCTCGATCGAGTTCTTTCCAAGATCCAGAGGCCTCTGACAAGGTGATCCCCTATCCCAAATTCTCTTCATTATCCTAGCTGAGGCCCTGGGGCAAACCATTTTGAATGCTGTGGCTCGCGGTCTTATCTCAGGCATCAGGTCGACGCAGGGCCTACCCCCCGTGTCCCACCAGCAGTTTGTGGACAACACCATCCTTGCTTCCTCAGCATCATCCCCTCAAGCTAATTCCCTCAAGAACATCCTGACCCTATACGAGGAGGCGGTTGGGTAGAAAATCAACCTTTGAAAAAGTAAGATTTTCTTCATCAACACCCCCTTGGCTAGGCAAATCAAAATCGGGTGGATCCTGGGATGCTCCCCCGGCTCCCTCCCCTCTTCCTACCTCGGGCTTCCTCTGTTCACAGGGGCGTCTTCCAAGACGCTGTGGAATGGGGTGATTGAGTGGATCCAAAGGAAACTTGCCCCCTAGAAAGGCCACCTCCTCTCGTAGGCCAACAGAGCCACCCTCTTGGCGTTAGTCCTTCAAAGCATACCAATATACTTCATGTCTGTCTTTAGAATTTTGGCTTCCATTGCTTCCCTCATCAAGCAAATTTAGAAACACTTCCTCTGGTCAAGCTGTGAGAAAAAGAAAAGGATACCCCTGATCTCCTGGCCCCTAGTCTACCGCCCCAAAGGAGAGGGAGGGATTAGGCTCAGATGGGTGGTCCCCATGAACAAGGCCCTTCTGTCCAAAAATGCCTGGAAGGTTCACACCAACACCTCTGATGAATGGGTTTGCATTGTGCATAGTAAGTACTACCACAACCACCCCTTCCTTGATGACACCTAGCCCCATGATAGATCTGCCTTTTGGAAGTCCTTGCTTTCCACTAGAGACATTGTTTAGCAAGGGACCAGATGGATTCTTGGGGATGGAGCCAAGATTGACTTCTGGGAGGACAGGTGGATTCTCGACGATGCCCTGAGCTTGGATAGGGAGCTCCTCCTCCTCAAACCAGGGCTTGCAGATCGAGGCCCTAGAGCATCTGACTACATGATCCAATTCTAGGGGCATACCATCTAGAAACCCATCCTGAACCCCAGGTTCTCGCTTTAAGCTGCTAGGCTTCAGCGCATCCTCAGTGCGACTGTCATCCCATATTTTAGAGACAGTGATAGATGCATGTGGCATGGCTCTCCCAATGGCATTTTTTCAGTCAAGTCAGCTTACCACATTCAGAGAACCCTGGGGGCGACCACCTTCCCGACCTAGCAGGTCTGGGCCAAGAATTTGATCCTCAAAATCAGCCATTTCGTTTGGGTGGCCATCCAAAACATAATCCTCACGATCAAGAATCTGATCAAGAGGGGTTCCAGATCCCTAACAGATGCTTCCTCTGTCGTGCCGCTTGGGAGTCAACCAATCACCTTTTCATAAACTGTTCTTTCTCCTTCGAAGTCCTGGGCCTCATCCTCTCCCATTTCTCCGTTTAGTGGGCGACCCCCAATTCCATTTTTTATCTCTTGTCACAGTGGCCCACCCCCTTTGCTCACCCCTTTCTTCGCTTCCTCTGGAAGGCCTGCCTTCCTCATATGCTCTGGAAAAATTGGCTCGAACATAACAGGCGAGCCTTTTCCTCCCCTGCCCTCTCCCCCCAGTGGATAGCGACCAAGGCAGTATCCTTTTCCATCGAGAATTCCTACCTCATTCCCCTTTTTGAGGAGCCCCGACGATCGAGCAAAGCCTCCCTACTCTCCTCCCTCGGCATTTAGATTTCCCCCCTGCTCCCCCTCCCGCCCCCTCCTGATGCTTCCTAACCAGGTGGACTCCCCCTCCCCTGGTTGGCTTAAACTCAATTTTGACGGTGCCTCAAAAGGCAACCCCAGGGCCTCTGGGGTGGGCGGGGTCATCAGAGACTGTAATGGGGAACTGATCATAGCCTTTGCGATTTCGCTGGGCAAAAAAACCAAAAATTTTGCCGAAGCAGCCGGCCTGCTCAGTGGCCTCTCGGCCCTTAGGGGCTCCCCCTCAAATATCATCATCGAAGGCAATTCCCAAGTCGTAATCAAAGCTACCAGCAGGCCTGATTCCTGCTCCTGGCGATTCCATAATTCCATTCTGGAGGCCCTCTTCATTCTTTAGGGCTTCCCTAATCATGCCTTTTAGCACGTGTTCAGAGAAGGTAATAGGGCTACTGATTTCATGGCAAATCTAGCCATTATCGCTGAAGATTTCACCACCTGGTCCTCACACTTCCTTGTAGGCCTAGTTCAAATCGTGATGTAGGATAATTTCGAACAGGTTGTCAACACTGGAGTCTAGGCTTCCCCGTGTCAGGGTCCGAGTGGTTTGAGGACGTCTCAGGGCCTAGTTAGCAGGGCCCTTCTGGCCTTTGGCGGCCTAAAGGTTCTCGATTTTCATTTTTTGTTGTTCCTAGAGGTTGTTGCCCCTGTCTGACGCTACTATTTTTTTGAAGGCTTACGGATCTGTAAGGTTATTTTGTGCCATAACGTTTTCTGTAGTCATCAGGGCCCCCGGGTCTGGCCCAATTTTTTGTTTTCATTTTAATGCTTCGGCTATTACTGTATTTAAGGTTTTGGGACCCTTTTCAAAAAAATTGCTGTAAATAATTTGTTACCTATCAAAAAAAAAATCATCATGTTCATCCATTATAACACATAAATTAAACCATAAAAATCAAGGAAATCCTCAATTTATAACAAAAAAGGTTAGCATTAATGCATCATAAAATAAATGTGAACACTTTCAACAAAAACTTTGTTAGTCAAATCCATTACCTTCAATTAGACCCTCCTTCTAGCACCAATTTTGTTGAGTGATAATTTTGCCCAATTGCAAAATCACCATCATAGTCAGGGTATTATCATAAAACCCTCTCTTGCAAATAAATTTAAAACTTCTCCAAGGTTCTTGTTTTCTTAATTACTTAAAATGTGTTTGATTGCTTGTGAAAATATGAAAATGTGTTGAATACCTTAGAGGTACAAGTAAATATTAACAAGGGACCTATGGTTTGGTATTGATTTTATTTGCAATGTTCTTTGTTGTTCATGAAATTTATGAAATATGATTTTATTGATCAACTATCTACTTTGAAATGATAATCCTTGAATGATGATTTAATCCATTTTATCTTCTTTTGTTAACAAATTTTATCTTCTTTTGTTAACAAATTTTATCTTCCTTTGTTAAGCATATTTTATCTTCTTTTGTTAAGCATATTTTTATCTTCTTTTGCTAATAAATTTTATCTTCTTTTGTTAAGCTTTGTTTGAGCATGAAATAAAATGACTAAAATCTAACTTTACAATGTAGGAGCTTTGGAATATCACCTTAATTATTCATTTTAATAAAAATTTGGAATTTATTAAAATTTTCATTTTTACATAAAATGAAATTAATTTGATTGTTTGAACATTAGTGCAAAGCTTAAAATTTAGAATTCCCTTTAAAAATGAGAACTTGGGTGAAACATGAAACTACAAAATTTCCTTAAAAAAAATTGAACTTATATAAAGTTTTGAATTTTGAATTTTCTTTAAAATGTGTAAAATGAGAATTTGAAATGTAACTTTTGCCATGCTACCTTATTTTTTTGGATTTTAAAATTTTATTTATTTATTTTTATAATTGGTGAGATTTTAAAAATGTGAAAGGGCTAGGGTTAGAGAAACAAAAATAAAATAAAACAAGCCACAATAACTCTAAAATTTCACACTGAACCTGCATACATCAATATCCTACATTAAATTGACATTAATGTGACCCATATTCACGTAGTCCAAAATTAACGTGGTGCAATTTTTTGAGGGAAAATGGTGCAATATATTAAAAATAATAGACAAGTTTACCATTAGCTTGCATAAAACTCACTAAAATTTCCAATATATTGATAAAGGAAAGATTTTCAAGTCAAATACATATGTAGAATACCATGCTCAAATGGCTTTCAATGGTGAAATGGTGCAGTCCAACAACTTGGGAGGAGAGGCTCTTCCAAAAAATTCTAGTTTCTAACTTGCAATTCTGCCAAATAGTCTATGACATTGTTTCTATGTTTCAATGCCATATTTAAAATTTAAGAATAAACATTTTGTTTCCTTTACCTTATTTTTTTTGGTTTCCCTTCATTTGGCCTAGCTTCATAACGCCTCCTTTGTGAATACCAACTATCATCATTTCAAACCTTTCTGCTATTTTCCTTTCATCCTCTTTAATTTTTTAAATGTAACTGCAATACCTTCAGATTCTCTTTTATTCCAAATAGTTCCATCTCAAATATTATTCGACTTGCCATCATTCATTATTTTTTGATAAAATTTTAGCAAAATCATCCACATGAAGCAAGCTTTATTCTCTATTTAATTTATTTGAATTGACCAAATTTTGAAGCACATAGCCTTTTGCTATCATAAGAAATGGTTGCCACCTAAACCCTTGTATTTGTCGTGTAGTGACTGATCTCATTGGACAATAGAATAAACTGCCAACACGAACACAAAACATTTTTTTTTCCATAAGTGTAACACAAATCCTCGTACACCACCAATTGACTAGAATTGAAATGTGAACTCCATTGTGAGAGTTTTCCACATGAAAGGACCATGTTCAAGGAAATAAATATGGTATCCCATATTCAAGGAAGGCATGCATCATGCATCCATTGTAGATATTGATCCAATAGACCAACTTATGATAGTATGTCAAGCCCCTTAAGTCTACAGAACAAATCTTATTTATGAGAATTCTAGCTTAGAACCTGACTCATGTGCATTGAATTTGTATTTGTATCATGATAATATTTATATGGGTCAATATATCTTGGAACAGATTTGAAACAAACACCATAGGCCTACTTGATAAATAATTCATAATCTTTTTAAAAAGCTTGTTGAGGTGTGTACATTCTCATCAACAACTTTTTCGGTTGGTAATTTTCTTGGCCTAAATAAAGTAAATACTTCAGTATGTCCTGTCTTTCCTTTATGTGTTGGAGGTTATATTTCCATGGCCATTTGAATGAATGATGAATGCTTTGAAGCTTGTGTCTTCTTCTTGGGAGGTTGAGATTAAAAAAATGTAGCTTCTTATTTTCTTTTGTTTGCAGAATTTTTTGAGACCATAGATAAAGAACATGGATTCTTATCATATCCTACATGTGAGATTTTTGATATAAAAAATGGAGGCTGTATGCTCTTTTTATTCTCTTCTATATGCGACCCCACTGATACTGGAGATAAAGAATATTTTTCTTATCTCCTGCATGCAACTGATTCTCTATCTCATTGTTGATATTTGATCCCATCGAATTCTTTGGTTATGCCTTTAGTGATCTTCCTCGAAGCCTCTTTCCTTGTAATAAGAATTATTGCCATATATAGACTGAGTTAGATAAAACCAACATTTGGTTTATGATAGAGAGCCTAAAGATACTTGTTTTCTATGTAAACCTCTAGTTTTTAGATTTCTATCAGACCTTTTGGATACGCCATCCAATAAGTTGTTTATGACAGGATCTTGATATGTCTCTTCAGCAACATAAGTGGATAGAGAGGACCATGAAGGAGACCACATTCATGGTGAAATATTTTCATTTGTTTTCTCAACATTTGAAGCAACCTCCTTCTGCTTACTACATTATGGGATGTGCAGTACCTTATTCAATATCATAATGATGTTATGAGTTTATTTTCATGCTCAGTTTGGGTGGACCCGTGACACCATGCAACATTGAAGGGACACACAAAATTGGTGATGAAGCTCCTACAATGAGGTGTGGCTATTGATGCCAAATATAGTGAAGAGCATACTCCATTGCACTATGTAGATTATGATAGATAGGATGATATTGTTGCAATTCATATGCAAAGGGGAACCAAATGCCAATATGATCCATCATGCAACCAATTTAACCCTTGTCTAGATTGCCAATGTGACATATTATGGAAATATGAATCATGTGACAATATCACGGTAGGTTGAACAACTGATTCATTGGTTATAGATCAATATGTAAACACATCCATTTGTCCTTGTGTGTGTGATATCATCATCGATTAAACCTTCATCATGAACTGCATGACCATGCCAGTCTTCATAGCTCCTCTGTATCTACAAATCAATCAAAGAAATTCTTTAATATAAGGTTCTCCCCTCTTAATGATAATGTTATTACAAAATTTTAATATCATCCAAGCATTTGGATTTGCCTTTCCATTGTGACTACTTTGATCAAATAAAACATGAATTGAAACATGTGACCAAAAATCATTTTGATGTCAGAGTGGTATGAGATATGTATATATATTTTAAATTGGAGTACTCACCCAAGGAAAGCATATATTAAATTAAATGATAGGGAACATGGGCAAAAAAAAAAAATAGAGGGGGTCAAAAGTCCATTTTTTATTGTTGGTATTTAATCCCATTTTTCCAAGTTTCCACTCTACCTTTTCGCTCTTCGGCCTATTTTTTAATGTATTTTACCATTAAAAAAATTTAACTAGGAATATAACATGATTTAAATTTTAATTTTCTCAATGTAAAACGAATTGCATACCTATATTATTTTTGAAATATTTTAACAATTTAAATATACAACTAAAATATAATTTAATTGAACTTGACATATACTTACAATGACACATGAACAAGTTGATAAGCTTGATATTAAAATGGAACTTTCATGCATTTGATCTAAGTTTAGACCTTTATGTGCCCCTACAATGATAAATTTTCATATTTTTATTGACTTCTTTATGACATTAGAACATATCACCAAAATCTCAAATATTTCTGGGAGCAACTAGTTGCCACCCTTGAGCAACAAAAGTGGGTCTCTAAGATCATGGGCTATGATTATGATATTACTTATAAAATGGGTAAGGATAACATTGTGGTAGATGCCCTCTCTCACCAATTTGAGGCTCATAGTATGCTATGTGTCATTTCTTCACCCATTCCATAATGGATAAATTCTCTTAAGAAGGTGCTTAAGGATTTAGATTTGCAAATTTTGGTTTCTTCCCTTCAGAAAAAGCCTCCCTCATGTCCTATATACACTTGGTATGGACATGATTTGTGCTACCACCAACATCTTGTTATTCCTCACACGTCTTCATCCTGAGAACTTATCATGAAGGAAATACATGCTTCACCCACTACATGCCATTCTAGGTTCCTTAAAACCTATGAAAGGATTAAGCATATTTTTTCTAGAAATGTATTAAGAAGGACATAAACAATTTTGTGGTAGCATGTGACACCTATCAATGGATGAAAGACAAAACAATGCATTCTCTAGGAACTCTACAACCCTTGCTTATTCTGAAACAAGTTTGGATAGATATTTCCATGGACTTTATTGAAGGGTTACCTAAGCTAGAAGGTAAATTAGTTATTTTGTGGTAGTGGACTGTCTTTCAAAGAATGCTCATTTTTGTTCCCTATCCCATCCATACACAACCTCCACCATTGCCTAAATTTACCTTGATTTTATCTTTCACTTTCATGGTATAACCACATCCATTATGTCTGATTGTGACCCTACTTTCACTAGTAATTTTTGGTAATAATTATTTCAGTTATAGGGAACTCATATCAAAATGAGTTTAGCTTATCATGCACAAACTGATGGCCATACTCAAATTGTTAAAAACATTGGAGACCTACCTTTTTTGCTTTACCTTTGATCATCCTAGGCAATGGGTGAAGTGGCTTCTCTTGATCGAGTGATGGTATAATACTTCCCATCACATGATGACCAAGGTCATTTATTTTAAATTATTTTATGGATGACCTTCATTCATACCCTTCTCCTACATTCTAGGTAACTCCAAGGTCCATGCAATCGACACTACACTCAACCAACATGTCAAAGTCCTCTATCAACTGAAGATAAATTTGGAAGTGGCCTAGAACTAGATGTGCCAACAAGATGATCAACACCATTCTAAGTATGGATTTGATATTGGTGATATGATCTTCCTTTGCTTGCAACCATACAAATAGTCATCCCTCCAACTTCACAGGTGCCAAAAACTCACTATCAAAAACTGTGGATCCTACCAAGTTTTACAATGAATTGGTTTCAAGGCCTACAAATTGGCCCTATCACCTACATCTAAGCTCCACCCTATATATTAGGTATCCTCTCTTAATAAGGTTATGGGTAATAATGTACAGGTTCAATCTACCCTCCCGAAATTGGATGAAAATCTATATTTATTAATCCATAATAGTTGTTGTACTGTAGGACACACACTCTTCACAACTAAGCCATTATTGAGGTCCTTGTTCAGTGGTGTGGTCTACAACCAAAAGATGCTACATGGGATTCTCTTCAATATCTCTAACACTAGTTTTCTCATCTATAGATTTGAGAACAAAGTATTTTTAAGGGGGAGGAGATGTTAGGAACCCATCCTAACATTATTTTTGTAATTTTTATTTGATATGTAATGACTCATTTCCAATGTAGGGATACCCTTTATAATGTTATTTTGTAATACTTTGTAATGGTATGTGGCAAGTAACACATCTAGACAAGTGGGACCATTTCATGTAATCGTTATTAAGAATGTAACTGATGTTTGCTAGAATATTCTAGCTTAAGTGGCATTTTGCATGCAACCCAACAATTGAGCTTAGGGTTAGGGTTGTATGAAGTTTTTCTTTAAAATATATGGAGTCATATACAAATGTATCTTTTTTGTAAATTAATGAAATATTGAAGGAGGCTTTTCCTTTGAAGAGGTCTACAATTTTGTGTCTATTGTGAGAGTTTTAAATTCTGCATTTACTTTTCACATTGTGATATCTATTATTGTATGAATATCAATTATTTTTTATATTTTGTGTGATTTTATTTTTAATAGTAGCTTACTAACATTAATGTTCTATTTTTCTATTTATTCAACAAACTTCTTTCATCAACTTGTTGTTACTCATACATTTTCATTGTTGTGCATACACATTCACAAATATTCAAACTTCTTACTTGATTACTCATCCAAATTTCTTTGCTAAATAACTTGTTTGATAACTCATACCAGTACTAACTTATTTTATTATTCAACATGGATATAATCCCATGAATTATCTAGAAGTATCCTTATTGTAATCTCCTCATCCTACTAGACTATATGTATAGCCAATCAATACAATTGCTAGGTTCAATAGAGTAGATTATTGTTTACGAGGTTCACTATCTTGCTTGGTGCAACATAATATTTGTTGTTTCACATATTTATCTTCTCTCTCTTTATTCTTACTACTTCATGTCATATCTTATATCTCTTTGCATCATTCTTACTCCTTTATATCTTCATCTTTTTTCTCACCTGTGGGGCCTTGATTCTACCACATAAATCATTCATCCAAAAGTTGTAATTGCTTCACCTATCTATTTTGGGGATACACTTATTTCTAACCTTTCTATTTTAGTCTACTCTTGTTGTTGCTTGTCTTATTCAATTTCATTATTTTGGATCTTATGCCCTAAAGGTATGGACCAACTATGATACAATTCTAGGATGTCCATGTGTTGAGGTTGACTCGACTCAAATAGAGGACCTCCATGCATTAAGGTTGCTCTAGTAATAAGCTTTAGGATCATTATATATTGTGGTTGCACTACTAAAGAGCTTTTGACTCCTCTTTGAATTGACATACAATTTGGATGCAACATTGCCACCACTCATTCCTCCAACACCCTCTTTGAGCCACTCTATGGGTGCTAAGGGATACTAGCTTTAACTCTGACTTCTAGCTTCAACATTGGATTATATCTCTAATAGTTACTATAATACAAAATGTTAAGCTTAAATACTCTAATAATCAAAATCCTCTTAAACAGAATATTATGGAAACATATAAATTATCTCACACATTTACCATTCCATTAATTTAAATCACAACATAGCTAATCTTTACACAATATAAAATCTTATAGTCCATTTCGTGAAATTGCATTGCTGGATTATTCCATTCAATCAAATAACTAGTGTGAAAGATTTGCTCATATAATCTTATTTACTACATTATAAAGTTTGTTTAAAGTTTGTTGTCATATTCGACTACTCTATACAATCTAATTAAACTATAAATGATACACATGTTAGATAATCCATCATCTTTGAAGTAATAAAATTTTTCATATTATCATTATTATTTAATCTAAGCTTTCTGTATGAACAGGAATGGATATTTGGTCTTTTGTTAATACATATTTAAAGAAAAGCTTCTCACGCGACAATATACAGTCGCTGTTCAACCCAGATCATCCTGTCGGAGATATTAGCCTTGCATGAAACTATAATTGTGGACCAAATAATGCTTACGACAACGAATCAGACTCTGCACATCAAATAAAATAAACAATATGTTAGGTGCCTATTCTTTTATCGCACTACAAAACAATGCAAAATCTATACAAAATCCCTTGGCAACAAAATATGCTTTGCTTGACCAAAAGATAAGCAAAATTTCATTCCTACCGTTCATATTCATATCCAATTTTATTCTTTAAGGCTGTGCTTTCTTTGAACTAATGAAATCCTAACAAGTTTTAATGATTGAACGTCATTGAAATTTGATAATATAGTTTTGAGTAAGCAACTCCGATCTTACTGCTCGTATTCGATGTTAATTTTTCTGGCAGAGTGGGCAATGCGAGCAAAGGCATCCGCAGATAAATGAAACGTGGCATCACCGTTATCGCACCCAGAGGAAGAGCAGTAATCAACAATTTTCACCACCACAGATTTATCTCTGCAAGGATTTGGATTTCCCTTGTTACCTGTGGCGCTCAAGCATCTAATTCGGTACTTTCTTCCGCATGCAGCCTTGTTGTCCCAAACGGCATCGTTTACCGCTGAAAAAAGATTACCTGCTGGAAATTGGCCTTGGTCGTATCCATAGCATGACGACGCTGCACAACCAAAACTTAATATTAAGTAAGAGGGCCCTTCATAGAGTAAGTGATTTTGTATGCCAGAATTGATCATACTCACGGACGTATGGAGGACCATAAGACGTTGCTGTGCCAACGTCCGCCACACCAATATCAGAAAAAATTAGCAATCCCATTGCACCAAATATGATTGCCTTCATGGTCGCCATGCCTTAATCAGTAGACGGTTGCCCTTCTTGTTCTTCCCACTTCACTAGAAAAAAGAGTTTCATACTTATATTAAAAAGATAAGTATTAACGTGCAACAAATTCCAAAGATTCTCGGTTATCTTAGTAGATATAAAATAAATATGCAATGAATTCCTTTAGTTAATGAATTCGTTCAGTTAAGCTCATAAATAGGCAATGAATGGCTTCTGTTAAGGTCAGATTATAGCGGAACATTAGGGATGCGCATCCGTTTGGAGATTTGTTCTATAGGAACTTTTAAAATCCTTATAGTTTGTTGAAACGAAATTTTCCATTTTTAAAAAATAATTTATAAAAATGTGTTGATTAGGAATGTAAATTATAGGTGTTGTTTCTATCAAACTTATTTATTGTTGACCATCAGGTAATTGTTGACCCCAAGTGAAAGGGGACCACCGGCAGTTAGGAATGCTCGGTATCGTAATCTTCGGTCTAGCCCCCACTCACATGATTCAAATCAGACTACTATCTTTGCAGACAAGTTAACCAAACAAACACTTACCAATTCACTTTTCAAAAGAGAAGGAAGAACCAATTGGGCCTCTTCCTAAAAATAAAGATTTCCCCATTTCCTAGCGTTTTATTAATTATTTGTGTTGACTTACTATTATCATCCTGTGTGGCTAATTTTGGGCAACTCAGCACAGATTATATTTTCTTACATTTTCTTTGTTTAAATGGAATTAAAGATTATATTGGTTGAGGGTGTTGGTTTAATAGTTAAAATAAAGATAATATATTAATATAATTTAAATTAGAATTTCAATTCTAATTTTATTAAATAAATTATTTAATTTAACATAAGAAAAAATACTTGACTTATATTGTATTAACGGTGAATGAGATGTACCCTCATCTTTAGTCTCAGATCTGATTCCAAAATCTCATATCGATTTATTTCAATATTTTTAATGGTTGATATCTGTATCTAACTTTATTGGTGGCCCAAGCTTTGCGGTCATCAAATTCTTCTGCACCGCATTGTGTAAAAGACTGTCAACTAAGGCCCCTTATAACAGGGCTAAATGATTGGTGTTAAAAGAATTATATCATTTGATGTCTTGCATTAACATTATAAAATTTTAAAAAATAATATAAAGTTCAGTTGAAAATTACGTGGACCAGCCTACAAAAATATCGTAGAGAAATATTATAAGGCTTTGCTTATATAGATAATTAAGATCATATTTCTGTCAAAGACAAAGTTAGGGATTAAGTACATGTGGTTGGAATTATCAATCAAATTTATTTGAAAATAAAGTCTTTACACATAACAACTTTTCATACAATAAAAGAAGATTATTGAGGTAAACAAGCATGAATTTGGTAGTAACTTTGATTTCCTCACTTTGATTTGTTGCTTTTTTACCAATCTATTTATTTATACTTATAATTTTAATAATTATCCTTAAAATTATATTTTTTTTATTAGCTTGTAATGAATTTTTTTTAGAAATTAAAAATATTTGTATTGAAATATCAATGGACTGATTTAAATTAATAAAACCTAATTGCATATAAGAACTATCAAAGCAGTCTTTGCATCTTATATTCTAAATAAATTTAATAAATGTTGATCAAAATATTTTGAAACAATATTCTACTTCCTGTTGAATCCCAAAAGAGTTTCCAATCAAATTACAATAACATGGATGTGGTAGAAACAATCATTTTTTGAATTTATTTGCAACTATATAGGACCAAAAATTGTGTTTGATTATGTGAAGTCTCATAGTGCAAGATACTATACCCAACTTAGAGAGCATAAAACTATAGAGTAATTTCACATATAAGAATCTCTAGAAAAGGAGTTGGAAAGAAGCTTCTACTTTGAATTTTTAAATGACAACACTAAGTCCCAACGGGGACACCCCAATGGTATGTCATTAGCATTTCATCTTGGTGACTTGAGTTCAAATCACGAGTAGGGAGACCCCTTGTTGCTATTACCCTAGGGAGTGTGGCTGCCATTTGTGTCACTCATTGTATTTAGTGTTACTTCATCAAAAAATAAATAAAAAATGGCAGCACTAAGAGCAACCTAGGTGTGTTCACTAAGCTTGGAATGCCACCTATCATTAAATGTGTTTCCAAAGGAAAAAGGAGTTTAGAGGTGATAATAGTGGATCTTGTTAGTCTACAACACTAAGTTATGCTCAATGAGACACCTTTGATTCTTTAGGATTTCACAAGGTCTATTATAAGAGAGTTTAAAATAAGATCTTTGTCAACCAAAAATTGAGTTTGTAGAATGATTTCATAGTACAAAAAAGTGATGTCAAATTGCTCATGGAGAATCTATGTATTTCATACTATAGCTATTAATATCCAATAAGTTTATTACCCTTTGCACACCCTTTCAGATACACTTTTTACTCTAAAACTCTAGACGAGCATTAGAGGGGGACTATCAACATGAAACATTCAATTCTACAATATGGAAAATATGGAGAAGCTCAAACCAATGTAGGGAGATGATCCTTCCCAAGAGAGGCTATTTGAGGTTAAGCATTAATCCTTCTAGATAATATATACATTTGGTGAATCTGTAAAAAATAATGAGCAACCATGTGTAGTTTGTCATGATAGTAGATCTCGAACCACCCGCCATTAAAAATTGCTAAGTTAACCCTATAACAAAATAAAATATTTTAGGTTTCATTCTCTTGATAAAGTTAGACAACCCACTTGGACATAAGGCATATTCCTTACTTGTAATGACCCTCCTTGCATGGTTTATGAAAGATAGAGAAATATGTATACACTTACCTTTTTCTATGATTCTTGGTACTACTGACGACTTCTGTGAGTGCAGGACAGTTGCGTAATGGCAATGAATGAAAATAAGTCAGGAAAAAAGGTGAGACAGGGAAGTGATGATTCGGCTCACGAGCACATGGAAACTCGCACTTGCATATCATTTAGGTGCATTGCATATTGCATCTTTGTGTGGGTTTATTTGACTCAAATATTGCTGGTATGGCAAGAAACGTGAAATGTTGTTTTAAGTGGCGATGATGATGGGAGCCACTAGTTTGGAAATGTATGCATGTATGGTTGCTTGCTATGGTGTAAGAGTTTATTATTTAAAATGATATTTTATTTATATGTGAATTTATTATGATAGGTAGGATTACCATGTATGGAAGTCTTAACAAATACCATTATTACATTACTTTGAAATGTAGGAAGATGTGTCGTAATGTTATTAATATTATTTTATTTTAAAAGTGTGAAAATATGGTTTACACTACTATGCAAATAGCTTTGCAAGGATATTAAAGGAAATATTAAATAGTTGGTAGAGTTAAAGTTTGTTTTAAAAACATCCATGATGGATGCACTCTCCATGTTTGTTGCAAAACATTGTGAATGGTTTAATGGTCATGATTTCTTGGTAAGCGCACAATGTAGAAGTGGAAGGCTCGACATCATCTGGTGCTATGCATGGAGGGAAAAGAAAGAACAATCGATGAATCCTTCGCATATCATTGAGGGGAAGAAAAACAAAAAAAAAAAAAGGTTTTAAAAGGGAGAGCGGAGAAGGAGAACGGGCGAAACAAGGTAGAAGGGATTGGAGAAAACAACGAACAATGATTTTGGAAAGCGTGAGAAAATAGGTTAGTTTCTCGGTAGCTTCTCATGTATCGTATGTGATCTCCATGCTTGCCTGATATGTACAACATGTATATTTTGACGTGTAAATCATTGCTATGTTGTTGTGTGAATAGATGGTAAACGTAAGCAATGAGATTGTTGGTATTTTACTACCATATTTGTAGATGTTTCATTGTGTAATTTTTTGCTATGCTGCTATGTGAATAAATAGAAAATGAAAGAAATATTAGAGCTATAGGTGTAACCTTGTTATGATAAAGAATTACTTTGTATTATGAAAAGTATTGTAGTTTTAAAAGTAAACATTGTGCTATGTTGTGTTGACAATGTTTGAATCAATGCATTATTGTGAAACATTATGTTATCATATTTTTGTGTGGTTGTGAGTCTTGTATTGAAAGTAGTGAGGTGATGTGTGTTGTGTGAGAATATCACTCTTCTTTTGAATAAAATAAAAGAACAAAATTAGAACTTGCACCTATTTGGGAACTAGGAAACGCCTCTGGATGAAGAAGGTAGGTTTCATGAAGTTTTACCTGGTGTAAGTAGGAATTTTGCAATAGAGGAAAATGTTTGACATAACCCTTAGTCAAATCTTGAGAAAGGAAGACTAGTAGTTTTCTTGTGTGTTGCTTGTGTTAGAATAATGGTATTTATGCATATTAAATTTGCATGTTCATGTTATTGGAGCCATATCTGATCCCTGGTGATGACTCCTACCCTTCCCTGAATGGTCTATTGATCGTATGGAGGCAAATGATGTAATGTTGGAGCAGATGTGGGGAACAATTTACCTAAAGCTCGTGGTAAGGAATGTTATTCCATAGCTACTGCAGAAAGGATGCTAAAATCCATGTTAGTAGATGAGATATAGCCTTGTCTAGTTTGAGCTTGAGTAGTGGAGCAGAATCATAGGGAATGAACACCTGAGACTTGTTGTGTTTAAACCAAATATTGTAATGAGAATAGTCTTGTCATAGGTAGTAAGTGTGTGTAGTTTAGGACCTGGAAGAAAGGAAAGACTTATGTAATGTTGTTTTTATTAAAATATGTAATTGTATTTGGTAGTGCTTCATATGTTCTCTATGTTGTCAAATGAAGCATATGCTTGTATTGAAACTCTATATTTCTATTTAATTAAAAAAAGTTATTGCTTTCCAAATTCTCCTTTTGTATGTTGTTATATTAGATCACTTGTGTGTGATAGATATTAAACAAAGTTAAAATAATTCATGATGCATCATGGGTTAACTGGATAAGTAAGAGAATTATATTTAATTTAATGTTTGATGTATATAAGCTAGAAACCCTTGTCTTGAATGTTGTAATTACTTTTTTGATAAGATAATTAGTACCTTGCTAGCATGAGGCAACCAAAAATTGACTCTAGAGGAGGAAAATTGGTGAATATCGTTCTTAAAATGTAAATAGTAAGGAAGTTTGAAATCGTATGAGAAAAGAATAACCAACTTACCTTAAAAGGAAATAGAGTTATTTAGAGCTAGACTTGTATAAGTAGTTGGTGTATTTTAGTTCTTTATGAGAATAATAGACCAATAGTTGTTTAGAAAGGGCAACTATGTTCTTGAATGGGTTAGAACTTGACATAGTTTAAATAGTCTAATAGTAAGAGATTGTTATGATATTCTTCTATTGTGCATTCAAAATATGTTGACTTAAGGATAAAGAAGTTGTCATCTTTTAGAATAGCTTGTTAATAGAATAATTTCTAAAAGACCCTTAGAAAGTTAGAATTAATAAAAACTAAACAAAAGAACATCCAAGTATGTTGAGGTGCAGGAATGCACGCAATGAGCTTTGAGACAACCTAGTTCTGATGGAATTGGTCAAAAGACTTGGTCAGGATGGGATTGAAAAGGGTGGTATGGGACATCTTTTTTGGGTTGGTCTCGGATAGCATAATGCTCATTATATACTCATTGAACTTAGTTAGAATAGTCACAGGGTTTGGTATGGGATAAACCATTGTGAGTTATAGTGAGTATAGGTGATGAGGTCCAAGGTCAGGGTATTGACATGGTACTAACTATCTCTAGAATTATGGGAGTCATCAGTTAGTCATGAAGACATAAATATGCTGACCTCTTTCATGCTAAGTAAAAACAAGTCGACTAGATCATCGAAGGTTTGGTATGAAGAGGAAAGGGAAGAAAGCATCCCCCTCTAGGTGTTATGGGCCCTAGAGGATAACCCTAGTCATGGTTTGAACCTCATGCCAAAAAATATGGATGATAAATGAGGATGATCGAATTCACAAAATGGCTATTCAATGGGATAAGGCCAATCTCATCCACTTGGGTGATTGGTTGCAATAGTCTTGAACTCAAATGTGGTGGTTATGTCTGTGTTATGTATGATTAAAATTTGCTTGGATGATTCAAAAATAAATTAGTCAAGTTTAATTCCTCAACTCTTAGGTGTGCTTAGAAAGTTTAACTTAAAAAAAATTACTTTCTATTCTTACCTTATTTTCTTTGGACAACTAGATATGATGATGGTTCTGGGTTGTTACATATGGTATCAGAGCAAAAGAGATTTTAAGTTGTAGATTCTAACAATGAGTTAAGATTAGATAAGATAAACTAATACACTACTTCTTTCACCTATAGGTTGAATGACATGGTTGTTGTGAGGTGGATCCTCAAGAAATCCTATGGGAGGTAGGGAGGAGGAAGACATTGAAAGACCTGTAAGGAGGCCTCAAACAAATCTAAGGTAAAAAGGACCTCAACATGAAAGAAGGGTTAATGAGATTTCCCATAGTGAGAGTGAGACCAGTGTGGAGGTAGGAAACCTCGCTAAAGTGGTACAGTTACTACAAACTCATATGGACTACCAAAGAGAAGAGATGGCCCAACAAAAGACTCACATGGCCCAACAACAAGAATTTATTGTCCAACAATAATGGGTCATAGAAGACTTAACTAATGGATGAGGAGGTGGTTTTGAAAGGTCAATGGAAGAATCAAGGGAACTAGAGAGATCCAGTGTTGGAAGGGCAAGGGTGAGTAAGGAGTTGGATAAAAATCTGAGAAAGGTAGTAATAACTAAGTTTGATGGTAAGGGCGATGGTGAATCAGCCAAAAATTGGTTGAGTGAACTAGAGTCCTACTTTTCTCTAGTAGTCCTATCCTCTGAATCCAAGACTGCTTTGGTAGTAATGAACATGATAGAAATAGCCCTGGACTGGTGGAAGTCATATAAGAAAGGGCATAGAGTGGAAGTTGTTGACCTCAAATGGGAGGAGTTTGTCAAGGAATTTAGGGATAGATTCTTGACAAAGCAATATTATGTCAAGAAATTTGGGGACTTCTCAAATTTGAGGTAGGAAAGTATGATGGTACATGAATACCATCAAAATTTTATTCAATTGTTGAAATATGCTTCCCAATATGAAAGTAATGAAGAAATGAAAACACATAAATTTGTTCTAGGATTACATCCTAGGATCATGACGGTGGTAAACATGCATAATCCTATCAATTTTCCAACTACCTTTGATCTAGCAAGAAAAGAGGAAGCTAATCAAGAAACAAGAAAGGCATATTTTAACTACCAAAAGTTATCTGAGAAGGAAAAATATGAACTCAAGAAATAGAAAAGTGTAGGATTTATGAAATGGGAGAAGGAACAGAATAAGAAACCCAAAGGAGGAGATCAGAACAAGCAAGGAGGCAAAAATAGATCCAATTACCGAGATGGTAAATTCAAGAAGGATGCTAAAGAATTTTCTAGGAGGTAGGACCAGAAGCTAACAAGTCAAGGAAAGGATAGGGAAACTCTATCTATGAATAGAAATGAAAGCATTAACAAGGGAAATAGAGCTCCACCAGGTGGGTGTTGGGTGTGCAAAGGGGCTCATTATGCTAACAAGTGTCCTCACAGGGCTGACTTACCACCAAAAACCCTAGAAGAAGCTAGCCATAGGATCTATGCGGCCATAGGTAGTTCTGAACTCAATGGTCAGATTACTCCTTTCTTATTGCATGGTAAAATTTTTGATAAAAATGTGCAAGTTTTAGTTGATAGTGGGTCAACAGATAGTTTTATCTCATCTAGATTAGTGAGGGATTTGCCTGTTAGACCTAGATTCTTGGCCAAATATTGGAAGGTAGAGTATGGATCAGGGCAAACCCATCATGTTAATCAATGTCTCTTTGACTCCCATATTTCCTTATCTCAGGGAAAGATCAATTGGCATCTGTATGTGGCACCTTTGCATGCGTTTGACATTATTTTAGGAGTTGATTGGTTAAAAGTGCACAAGGCTCTTTTAAATTTTGAAGAGATATGGGTGGAATTTTTGGATGAATCTAATCAAAGGATTAGAGTTAGGTGTGGACGAAGGGAATTCAAGCCACATCTATTGTCTACAATGTATATTAAGAAGGTTATTAGAAAGAAGAGAATGATATTTATGGTTAATATGAATAGGATAGAAGCATCAGAGAAGGGATCTGACCTATTCCATCAATACCCGATGTTGGGAGCATTTAAAGATGTTTTCCTTGAGGATCTCCTCAGGATTACCTCCTTGGAGGGAATTTGACTTCTCAATTGAATTATTACCAGGAGCAACACCAATTGCAAGGTCACCTTATAGAATGACACCCATAGAGTTGTAGGAGCTCAAAATGCAACTTCAGGATTTGCTTGAAAAAGGGTTAATCAAACCTAGTGTGTCACCCTAGGGAGCTCCTATTTTATTTGTTAAAAAGAAATATGGAACCTTAAGGATGTGCATAGACTATCGAATGTTGAACAAGGTTACTATCAAGAATAGGTATTCATTACCAAGGATTGATGATTTGTTTGATCAATTGAAAGGAGCAACTATCTTTTCTAAGATAGATTTGAGATCTGGATATCATCAGTTAAGGATTCGAGAGGAAGATACTTCTAAGACAACTTTTAGAACAAGGTATGGATATTTTGAATTTACTATCTTACCTTTTGGGCTAACCAATGCCCCAATCGCATTCATGAATCTCATGAATAGCATCTTTAGAGAACAATTGGATAAGTTTGTACTTGTATTTTTGGATGACATTTTGATTTACTCCAAAAGCAAGGAAGAGCATGATGAGCACATGCGGATAGTGCTTGTGATTCTTAGAAAGAATCAATTATATGGAAAATTGACCAAGTGTGAGTTTTATACTCCACAAGTGCAATATCTTGGGTATATTGTTTCTATAGAAGGAATTGTAGTAGACCCCAAGAAAATTGAAGCAATCATTGATTGGCCAACACCTACTAATGTTTCAGAGGTGTAAAGTTTTATGGGGATTGTAGGATATTATAGAAGGTTCATCAAGGGATTCTCAAGAATTTCTCAACCCATTACAAACCTTCAGAGAAAAGGAAAAGGCTTTAAGTGGACAAAGTAGTGTGAAAAGGCTTTTCAAGTTTTGAAGGAAAAGTTGATGACAACACCAATACTGTAGTTACTAGACCCTAATAAGTAGTTTATAGTTTGTACTGATGCATCGATCGAAGGGTTAGGTGGAATTTTAACCCAGGATGGTGTGGTTATTGCTTATGAGTCTAGAAATCTCAAGAGGCATGAAGTCAACTATGCCACTCATGATTTAGAGTTGGCAGTGGTAGTGCATGCACTAAAATTTTGGTGATATTATTTTTTGGGAAAACCATTTGAATTAAAGATAGACCATCAGAGTCTAAAGTATATATTCACCCAACCTTTATTAAATGCCAGGCAATGATGTTGGATAGAGTTTCTTGTGGAGTATGATTTTGGCATTGAGTACATTAAGGGTAAGGAGAATAAGGTCATCGATGCTTTAAGTAGGAGAGGGCATATTACCACTATGACAAAATGCCAATATGATCTGCTGGATCAAATAAAATAATGGTAAGGAAAAGATGAATTTTTCCAATCTTGCATTGGTCAAGATAGATAAAAGTTGGATAAGGATGCAGAATATGTGATCAAGAATGATCTATTATTCTTCAGGAATAGGTTGGTTGTACCTAATTTAGGAGGTTTAAGGGAAACAATCCTTAGAGAGGCTCACAACACTCCTTATTCTATGCATCTGGGAGGGGTAAAAATGCGTGAGAATTTAAAGAAAGCTTATTTCTGGCTAGGTATGAAAAAATATATCATCAATTATGTGGCCAAATGCTTAGAATACCAAAAAGTGAAGGTGAAACATTTGCATCCAATTAGAAAATTATATCCACATGAGGTACCTACGCAAAAGTGGCAAGTGGTATCAATGGATTTTATAATGGGATTGCCTAAAACAAGATTTAGGCATGATGTAATTTTAGTAATTGTGGATAAACTAACCAAAGTCGCACATTTTATACTAGGTAATGTGCATGATGATGCACCCATGGTAGCAAGCAAGTTTTCTAGAGAAGTGGTGAGGCTACATGGGTTCCCAAAAGTTCTAATCTCTGATAGAGACTCTCGATTTACTTCAGAATTTTGGCAAGCAATGCATCAAGCATTAGGGACTAAGTTGAACATTAGTATTGCTTATCACCTTGAGATAGATGGATAGATTGAGAGGGTGAATCAAGTGCTTGAGGATATGTTGAGAATGTACTGCATGGAACAACACACAAAGTGGGAAGACTACTTGTACCTAGTAGAATTTGTGTATAACAATAGTTACCATGCATCACTAGGTATGGCACCTTTTGAAGCTCTATATGGGTGATGATGCAGAATTCCCTTAACTTGGGATAATCTAGAATATCGGGTAGTGATCGGTCTAAAAATGATAAGAGAAATGGAAGAACAACTAAAGAAGATTCAGTAGAAGTTGAAAGAGGTCATAGATCGCTAGAAGAGCTATGCGGACCTCAAAAGGACACCGAGGGAATATTCTATGGGAGATAGAGTATTCTTGAGGGTGAAGCCAACTAAGAGTTCTATAAAATCATCTAAGCTGGATTCCAGATATGTGGGTCCATTTGAGATTATTGCTAAGATAAGCCCTGTAGCGTACATATTAGCTCTACCACCAAGCTTATCCAAAATCCATAATGTCTTTCATGTATCCCTCTTTAGAAAATATATTTTTAATCCTACTCATGTATTGGATGTTTCCAACTTGCAGATGATCGATCCATTAAGGATTGAGGTGCGACCTATTCACTTGCTTGGTTTTCGAACCAAGAATCTAAGAAAATGAAGTATAGAGCAATGTCGAGTCCAATGGGACCACTACTCAGACCGAAATGCTACGTGGGAAGACGTGGCAGAAATGCGATGGTAGTTTCCTCATCTATTTGAGTAGAAATAGACTTAATTATAAACTTTTATAAAATTTTGGAATATTTGTATATATACAAATGTAAATGGAACTGGATACTGAGTAGAGTTAAGTGTGGTTGTCATTTTACTGTATAAAGTAGTTTGCAAGTGTGTGGAATTGCAAAGTGACATGTTTTGGAATATATGTTGATATATGTTAAATAGATTATATTGTGATGTAATCTATGATGTGATTATATGTCAATTGTGTGGAAAAATTCTTTGTTTACAAAATTTAGAACTAGATGTAAGCAATGAATTTATTTAAATATTTGAAAAAAAAATGTAAAGTAATTCTTTTGTTTCACATGGTTGAAAACATAGGGACCATGTTTATCCCTAGTGGGGGAGGATGTAATGACCCTCCTTGCATGGTTTATGAAATATAGAAAAATATGTATACACTTACCTTTTTCTATGATTCTTGGTACTGCTGATGACTTCTGTGAGTGCAGGACAGTTGCGTAATGGCAATGAACGAAAATAAGTCAGGGAAAAAGGTGAGATAGGGAAGTGATGATTCGGCTCACGAGCACATGGAAACTTGCACTTGCATATCATTTAGGTGCATTGCATATTGCATCTTTGTGTGGGTTTATTTGACTCAAATATTGCTTGTATGGCAAGAAATGTGAAATGTTGTTTTAAGTGGCAATGATGATGGGAGCCACTAGTTTGGAAATGTATGCATGTATGGTTGCTTGTTATGGTATAAGAGTTTATTATTTAAAATGATCTTTTATTTATATGTGAATTTATTATGATAAGTAGGATTACCATGTATGGAAGTCTTAACAAATACCATTATTACATTACTTTGAAATATAGGAAGATGTGTCGTAATATTATTAATCTTATTTTATTTTAAAAGTGTGAAAATATGGTTTACACTACTACACAAATAGCTTTGCAAGGATATTAAAGGAAATATTAAATAGTTGGTAGAGTTAAAGTTTTATTTTAAAATATCCATGATGGATGCACTCTCCATGTTTGTTGTAAATTATTGTGAATTGTTAAATGGTCATGATTTCTTGGTAAGTGCATGATGTAGAGGTGAGGAGGCTCGACATTATTGCTATGCATGGAGGGAAAAGAGAAAAATCTATGAATTCTTCACATATCGTTTAGGGGAAGTAAAACAAAAGAAAAGAAAGGTTTGGAAAAAAGAGAAGGGAGAGGGAGAGTGGGTGAGACAAGGCATAAGGGATTGGAGAAATAGTGAACAATGATTTTGGAAAGTGTGAGAAAATAGGTTAGTGCTCGGTAGCTTCTCATGATTCGTATGTGATCTCCATGCTTGCCTGATATGTACAACATGTCTGTTTCGACATGTAAAACATTGCTTGTTGTTGTGTGAATAGATAGTAAATGTAAGCAATGAGATTGTTGGTATTTCACTACCATGTTTGTAGATGTTTCATTGTGTAATTTTCTGCTATGTTATTGTGTGAATAAATGGAAATAAAAATATTAGAGCTATAGGTGTAACCCTATTATGACATAGAATTACTTTGTATTATGAAAAGTATTGCAGAGTTTTAAAAGTAAACAACGTGCTATGTTGTGTTGACAATGTTTGAATCAATGCATTGTTGTGAAACATTATGTTGTCATATTTTTGTGTGGTTGTGAGTCTTGTATTGAAAGCAGTGAGGTGATGTGTGTTGTGTGAGAATCTCACTCTTCTTTTGAAAAAAATAAAAGAACAAATTTAGAACTTGCACCTATCTGGGAACTAGGAAATACCTCTGGATAATGAAGGCAGGTTTCATGGAGTTTTACCTGGTGTAAGTAGGAAATTTGTAATAGAGGAAAATGTTTGACATAACCCTTGGATAAATCTTGAGAAAGGAAGATTAGTAGTTTTCTTTGTATTTTGCATGTGTTAGAGTAATGGTATTTATGCATATTAAATTTACATGTTCATATTATTGGAGTCGTATCTGATCCCTAGCGATGACTCCTATCCTTTCCCTGAATGAACTATTGACCGTGTGGAGGCAAATGGTGTAATGTTGAGTGGATGTGGGAAAATACTTTACCTAAAGCTCATGGTAAGGAATGTTATTTCATAGTTATTATAGAAAGGAGGCTAAATCCATGGTAGCGGACGGATATTGCCTTGTTTGGTTTGAGCTTGAATAGTGGAGTAGAATCATAGGGAATGAACACCTGAGACTTGTTGTGTTTAAACCAAATATTGTAATGAGAATAGTCTTGTCATAGGTAGTAAGTGTGTGTAGTATTGAACCTGAAAGAAAGAATGAAGCCTTATGTAATGTTGTTTTTATTAAAATATGTAATTGTATTTGGTAGTGCTTCATATGCTCACTATGTAGTCAAATGAAACACATGCTTGAATTGAAACTCTATATTTCTATTTAATTAAAAAAAGTTATTGCTTTCCAAATTCATCTTTTGTATGTTGCAATATTAGAACCACTTGTGTGTGATAGATATTAAACAAAGTTAAAATAATTCATGACGCATCATGGGTTAACTGGATAAGTAAGAGAATTATATTTAATTTAATGCTTGAAGTATATAAGCTAGAAACCCTTGTCTTGAATGTCGTAATTACTCATTTGATAAATACTTAGAATCTGGCAGGCGCGAGGCAACCAAAAATTAACTCTAGAGGAGGTAAATTGGAGAATATCATGCCTAAAACGTAAACAAGTAAGGAAGTTTGAAATCGTATGAGAAAATAATAACCAACTTACCTTAAAAGGAACAAAGTTATTTAGAGCTAGACTTGTATAAGCAGCTGGTGGTTTCTTTTAGTTCTTTATGAGAACAATAGGCCAATTGTTGTTTAGAAAGGGCAACTATGTTCTTGAATGGGTTAAAACTTGACATAGTTTTAAATAGTCTAATAGTAAGAGTTTGTTATGATAATCTTCTATTGTGCATTCAAAATATGTTGACTTAAGGATAAAGAAGTTGTCATCTTTTAGATTAGCTTGATAATAGAATAATTTCTAAAAGACCCTTAGAAGGTTAGAATTGCTAAAAAAGCTAAACAAAAGAACATCCAAGTATGTTGAGGTGCGGGAATGCACGCAACGAGCTTTGAGACAACCTAGTTCTGATGGAATTGGTCAAAAAGACTTGGTCAGGATGGGATTGAAAAGGGTGGTATGGGACATCACTTTTTGGGTTGGTCTCAGATAGCACAATGCTCATTATATACTCATTGAACTTAGCTAGAATAGTTGCAGGGTTTGGTATGGGATAAACCATTGTGAGTTACAGTGAGTATAGGTGATGAGGTCCAAGGTCAGGGTATTGACATGGCGCTAACTACCTCCAGGATTATGGGAGTCATCAGTTAGTCACGGAGACATAAATACGCTGACCTCTTTCATGCCAAGTAAAAACAAGTCGACTAGATTGTCGAAGGTTCGGTATGAAGAGGAAAGGGAAGAAAGCGTCCCCCCTCTAGGTGTTATGGGCCCTAGAGGATAACCCTAGCCATGGTTCGAACCTCATGCCAAAAAATATGGATGATAAATGAGGACGATCGAATTCACAAAATGGCTATTCAACGGGATAAGGCCAATCTCGTCCACTTGGGTGACTGGCTGCAGCAGTCTTGAACTCAAATGTGGTGGATATGTCTGTGTTATGTATGATTAAAATTCGCTTGGATGATTCAAAAATAAATTAGTCAAGTTTAATTCCTCAACTCTTAGGTGTGCTTAGAAAGTTTAACTTAAAAAAAAAATTACTTTCTATTCTTACCCTATTTTCTTTGGACAACTAGATATGAAGATGGTTCTGGGTTGTTACATTACTCTATTTGTAACTACTATTATTATTGATAAAGGTGAAGCTAGGTTCCCTAGAAAAATTTAAAGTCATCCTCATCTAACAAAAAAAAAACATGTGTGAGAAAGAGGTCATTTAAGAAGTGGTAATGAGAATGATTATTTTTGTTCTTAAAAGTTATATTTTGGGATATATATATATATATATATATATATATATATATATATATATATATATATATATATATATATATATATATATATATATATTTGTGAAATCAACAAATCAAAGTCAAGAACCAATGTTAGATATGTAGAGGAAACTACATAAAATTTTAAAATATAAAAATAAAATCTAGTTAAATGCAAACAATTAAAAATTTGATTGAAAATTTTGTATCTCTAGTGTTGAATACAATGGCAATAAAGAATAATATAATGTTTAAGAGTTATGTCTTAGTTCTCTAGTTAGTGTTTATTTTATGGTTGTAAAACGTCATGACCAGGTTAATTAGCTACGAAATAATATGTTATCTTCATGTCTATTGAAATGAAGGTTTTTTTTGTGTCATATTAAAATCATAACAATTTTTTTACACCATAATTCATACAAATGTAAAAATTAGAGTTTTCAAAAATTGGACATTGTATACAATTGCAAGAGTTAAGTGCAAAGTTGGTCTTAATTGTAGGAATATTATTATTTTTTATCTTTTTTTATACAAATGATATCAAGTTTCTATTTTAAAGCTTAAATAATATACAAAGTAAGCATAAAATCATTCGAGAAGGAAGAATAGACTTAAATGTTTACTTATATTAAAATTTTATAAATTGCAATATTTTATGAGAAGATATGTAAAGACATGATAATTTCTATTCCATAATTATGTAAAATAGTCTAATACAATAAAATTACAATAGAAAATGAGAAGATATATTTAAAACAAGGACTAGTATAAATAGTTTATACTAAGAAGCAATTAGCTTTGAAGTTTATCAATATTTAGAAAATTGTCTCGTTGGAATTAGTGTTGTTTTTGTTTCACAAAATAATGCAACATCCTTAAAATAAAAAAGAATGCAAGTGAATGACTAGAAATATGTAACAATATTGATATAGTGATTTAACATGAAAACACATTTTAAGAAAGAAAATTCATGGATGAATGAATCAAGATTGATATTTTATTTTTGGTATTGTTAAAAATGAGGGTTTTGAAAGGACCACTCAACCTTATACATAAAATCCACCAAGGGAGATAACACCCCAGAACCAAATAAACGTAAGGTCGAAGACTACCACCCAACACAACGGGGAAGATACACTTTAAAATAAAAAAGAAGCATCATCTAGAGAGCCCCTAATGCCCTCATAAAGATATGCACCCATTGAATGGGCCTCTAACGAGTAATAAATAAACCCTACAACACATGAAACAACCCATTTACTGATTTGAATCCTGCCCAAAATAAATTCAAAATGAAAATTACTCTAGGATCCAAAAACCACCAAACAAAAACCAGAAGAACAAAAACCTCTGCAACACCAGGAAGAAAAAAGGAAAAAAATATTCTTCCCTAATAATACCACACAACATGAGTGTATAATAAGGAAATAACTCTAAAACACCCACTCAGTCAAAAAATATAAAACAAGCTATCAAAAATAGCAGATCCTAGCACCTCTTCCACATGAAAGAAAAAATTTCTCCCTTGAGAACACCAAATGACTTGAGCACATAAAATTATAGAGCTCTGAAACACCTGCTTAGTCAAGAAATAAAACTAGTTTCTAGAATATTTGAGATACAATACCCGAAAGAGAAATAACCTTCCCACCAAGTGAAAAGGAAAAATAGCCTTCCAACCCAAAAACGATCGAAACCAAGGTGGAACACTCCACCAAGTTGTAATTGGGAAATAAGGAAATAAAAAATTGGTACCCTTGCAATGAAAACCACCCAAAAACTGCATGCCTCTGCACCTCCTTTGGAATCAACCCTGAATATGCCCCAACGAAGAATATATTCCTAGAGGACTGAGAAATAAAAAGGGGAATATCCTAAAAATAAAAGCCTTTGAACCCTAGGATCAACCACAACCACCACTACTATAATTGAATAAGAAATCCCTATAAACCACCAAATATGTGATACCTCCCAAAAACAAGGGGATAAAAAGTTGGATTCCTTTGAAGCAAGACAACTCAATATCACCCCCAAAAGTTTGGGTCAATATTTGGTCTTCCTGCCACAATTTTCAATAATATATACTACAAACCATAAGAAACACTAAAGAAACCAACTAAGACCCCAAAAATAGCAAAGAAACTAAGCACTACCAACTCCATCCGACTAGAGAAAAGAAACCTGAGACAAAGCCAACCAAGAGAACAAAAGTGAGAAATTATATAGCGACACCACCCAATATCACCCCCAAAAGGTTTGAACAACAATTGACCCTACCCTAGGCTAGATATAATAAATGTTAGTACCACACCTACAAGAAATATGGAAAAAACCCACCTAGGCCCCTCAATAGGTATCCAATTATAGAAACAATGCTACCCACCAAAACCATGGCCAAACCAACATCCCTGGTCATATATACAACCGACCAAGTAGATAAAATAGATGAAAACACAATTAGAACCAGCAAGGAAGAACAAGAGGCCTCCCCATCAAAGGAACTCAGAACACTAAAACCAGAGCGAGAGACCCCATATTTATTACTAATAAGGAAAATATAAGAATACTTATTACATAGACTTTGACCATGTTGAAATATAAAACTACTATACACTCCTTTGCAATATCACATAGTGTGTCTCAATAATCTTCCTTCTCTATTTCATATGGAACTTGGTTTTCATCAATTCTTAATTTCACAATTATTTTTCTTTATTTTTTAGCCTTGGTTAAACATTCATCATCTAAATCCATTTGTAAAATAGTTATATTAGTTGATACTTTATTCTTAGTATTTCCTAAAGGCGTGAATGTGCTTAAGGTGATAAACAATATACTTTCACTATTATTTTTATCCACATGTTCTATTTTAGTTTAGGACACTATACTCATGCTACTCTAATTAGCACATTATTGACATCACGGTTAAAGTAATCATTGACCTTTCTAGAACCCAAGTGGCTCAAAATTATGCTAATTTTAAAAATAGAAATATGATTTGTTATGCCAAAAATAGAAACTTTAATTCATATGAGTATAAATAATGATTATGTAATAATATATTATTTTCATTTTCAAATATAAAAATATATTTTTTTAATTTTAATTTTAATTTTGTATTAGAAAGTGTAATAGTAACGAGTATTCTAAGTCCTATTTCATTTGGAGAAATAATCAAACAAATTTAGGTTTGTATGGTATAATTATATAAAAAAAATTGTTCCATGATTTGAATTGATATTTACTCTATTTGAGGGTCATATAATAGAACTAGACTAAAATTAATTTATAATTTATATCCAACAAAGAAAATTATTAAAAAATTATTTATTATTGGTTTTATGCTCTACTTTCTACCATAAACATTTAACTAGTTTTTTAACTCATACATCATACACAAGTTAAGTCATGCTACATGATGGTATCCATAAATATAATTTTCATATACTAGCTTTATATAGAAGTGTGATGGCTAGCATGATTGTTAAACAATTTTTTTATTCTAAGTAAATTAGATTTTTTTTATCAAATTACATAAGATAAATTGGTTATGAATATAGGATTTAAGATAGAAACCCAATTTCAAGTCTTGGGAGGTGATATATGTGTAATTACCAATATGATTTATTTTAAAACTACCACATGGTTTAGTTAACTAGCACAATAATGTGGGAAAGGCTCATTTAACCCCATATAACCAATTCAAAATGTGAAAAAACATTTGCATAACTCTATTCTCTTTTGAGAAGGATTAGAGTTTTTCCTAAAAAAGTGTCTCATATTTTAGGAGTCCTATCTTCACGAAGGATTATACGATTCAAATTATTCTTCATAAAAATTGAATAGCTTTAAATTGAGTGGTCATATGAAAGAATCTGAGCAATATTGAGGGAGATACGACCCTATGAAGTCAACCATCTATAACAAGGGCAGTGATGATTTTTCATGTCATGAAAAATGAAATTACAATTTTTTTTTTAGCTAGGGTTTGGATGATGTAAAGAGCAATGAAGGGCTAGGACTTTAGTGATGCAAGATATTCTATCTAGACAAAGAATTTTTCAGCTAATTGTTTTCCCTTTATTTATATTAGAAACTTTGCATGCAAATTTTATAAAGTTTTTATCAAATATTACATTTTCTATAGGATATTTAGATAAATTTCAATAGATTTTGAGTTTTAGTTTCCTTTCCATGTATCAATTTATAGTTAGATCATCTATAGTGGTAGAGGTTAGTGAGCACACCTTAAAGATATTCTCGTTGCTCCAAGATAGGGTAGTTTTTGGTAAATTTAATGGGTATTTGCCAGGGGCTTCAGCCTTGAGAAAATGGATTGATAGGAGTTAAAATTCTCTAGGAGTGATTCTATAATTTCTTACCAAAAGTTTCTTCCTAGACATTTTTTGTTCTAGGGAAGAAAGAGAAAAAAATCCTAAAAGGGAATCCTTGGTTTATGGGAAGAGTATGACTCTTTCTTAAAAGGGAATCTTAAATTGCAGCTGAGATGTTTACTCAAGAACCCTTCAATGATGGTCCCCAAATCTCTCAGATTTGGTATTTTTTCTATCTCCTTTCTCTTGCCAAGTTTTGATTTCAAACTAGATCTCCTCCTCAAACAATTTGAAAATATTGAGATTTATTCTAAACTACCTTTAAATTTTAAAATCTTCTTTCCAAACCTTCTCTTTTGGGCTTGTTTTTGGATGGTGACAATTGTCCCAATTCCTTAACTATCATAAGATTCTCCCTTGGTAGTAATTTCTCCAATGATTTCTTCTAGGATTTTCTTCAATAAGGCTCACCAAGCCTTCTTATTATTTCTCCTTGAGACCTCTCCAAGGTCCTCAATCTTACAGCTTCAAATCCTTCAATGAGACCTTCCTTGACCTCTTCAATCTTCAACTATGGAAGTTTCATAGTAATATATTCTTCTAGTATCTCCTGAATCTGTTGCTACTAAAATATGCAATAGGATTTTGTGTTAGTTATTCTCAATGCTCAATATTCCACTATGGAAGTTCTTCAATAGGGCCTTCTATGAACCTCTTCTTCAATGTTAATTTCTCAATATTTAGTGGAGATCACCAATCTTCAATCTTCACTAGGACTCTTCTCCTTGAGTCTCTTCAATATTCAATGGGGTCATCTTTATAGGACCTCCTTCCTAGATTTACAATCTTCAATGTGGCTTCCTTGGCCACTAGATATATCCTCAAACTTTCAACTAGGATTCTTCAATCTACAAATATTTCAATGAGATATTTCTCCTTAGGCATCCAAATATTCAATATTTATTTTTTGTAACAAATAATTAATCCCTACACGAGGAAAGTACATTGACTTTCAAGCAATGAATATTAAGTTCTTATCTATCGATTGTAGGAAGCTTACCAGCTTCTGAGAGTTAATTTTTTTCAATAATAAAAACTTAGATGATGGTAATGCAATAATTTTCTGAATATTTTCTCTCTTACAATAAAATATTAGAGATGATAATAAAAATATCTATGACTCTATAGAAAATAATATTTACTAGTTGGATTGCCAATCGAGTGGATGCAATGTTGAGTTCTAGTCTTCACAAGTTTTTGCAACTCTATGAAAAAACTCTAGCCAAATGAATCATGTGGCTTTCTCTACTTCCTATTATTATACCTAGAGCTGCTTCTATCAAAAATCTATTGTGATGGTATTTGCATGCTACGGTGCACAATGGCTGATCTAGTTTGTAAATACTCAATAATAGCAATGGTGATCACTTGTGGTTTTCCTTTGATCCACCATGGCTCTAATACCATTGTTAGCTTTTGGAGCCTTAAACTTAAAGTAAATGTAATCACAAGTATTAAAATAAGCATAAAATATTATAACTATGATAATGGCAACTTAACATGTATGAAATCATGATATAAAACTTGATACAATGCTCTAGAAATGCTCATGTAAGAAATCTCACAAAAATTACAATGCTCCTCTAATGGAGTTTACAACCACTCCATATTAAAAAAAATGGAGCTACATTGTAACTACTACTACTCTAACCTATGCACTCCAAATTCCTCTCTCAATTCACTCACTATGAGGCCTTTGTATAAGAAGATAGATTCCTTACCCCTTAATCAACCGAAGACTTATATACATGTGGACTACATGCACACTTACATCATTGTACATTCTAACACTTGTGCATTTATTGAATCGATCTAATAAACTATTTAACTCCTAATATAATTCTAATATAAATTTACCCATTATGGCACATTAGTAAGGAACCAAATAATATAATATATTCCAACAAGAGTGATAGGGTAATTCTAACTTATTGGAATTCTTCTAGAACCTCCTGTGTAACCATTCATAAAACTAGGCATTGGATAGCCTCTTTAGTCACTTGCTAATTTGTAGATATTCATTTCATCCTTATCAATATCTATGGACCTACAAATCAGTCAAGTAGATTAAAATTTTGGAGTGGTATTTAAATCTTTATGAGAAGTAAATACCAAGAAACTTGATTCATGATCATAGAATATTTCAATGCCATAAATAAGCTAGATGAAAATTTTGGGGGAATTAGGAAATTTACCCAATGTATGAGAGACTTCTCAACTTTTATTCAAAATAATAATCTATGGGAGGTTGATTTTTAAGAAGACAACTATACTTGGACCAAAAATGAGGTTAAGACCTAATAAAAAAATAATAATATAAATGCATACTCTTATATCATTGGCTAGATGAAGGAACTTGTGCTAAAATTAATACCTTAATAGGGATTGGTTCATATCACTGGACAATAAGAGTTAAAATGGTAGTAAGTGAATTCAAAAAATATAATATTTTAAATATGAGAAAATGTGGGAAGACCATCCTCAATTTGTTGATATGATAGCTCAAACATGGAATTCTTCAGGTAATGGTGGGTCGTATGCTCTTATAAATCAAATTAAATCTATGACATCAAGATTGAAAGAATGGAACATGAACACTTTTGGAAATATTTTTGAGAAGAAATAAAAACTAAAAGATAGACTTTCAAAATTCTAAAAAGGTGATCATAATAATCCAAGCTCAGATGAAAGGGAGTTTCTTAGTGATTATCATAATATTTTGAGTAAGATAAATTTTGAAGATTAAAATCAAGACAGACTTGGTTAAAAGAAGGGGATAAAACTACAAAGTTTTTTCATAGGATGACTATAGTACAAAGATCAACATCCAGAATTAGTAGAATTAATTCAATAGAAGGTTTTTGGATTGAATATTAGAGTGTAATTAGAAAAGAGACAAGTATTTTTATCAAAATATTCTAGGATAAGAGGAGATCGAAGTTCTTAATGATAAACTTCTACAAGGTGTTCCTTCAATTATATCAAATGAAGAAAATAGGAAACTAATGGAGCCTATTACTCTATAAGAAGTTCATTTAGATCTTTTCTCTTTTAATAAGGATAAATCATCAGGTCCAAATGGGCTCTCTATAGCTTTTTACCAACATAATTGGGATACAGTGAAGGATTATTTATTGGTGGTAATGGAATAGTTTAGGGTAAAACAATACATACCTTATAAAATAAATGCAACATATCATACCCTAATTCCAAAAAAAAAGGATGTTGAATTGTTTGATTCTTTTAGACCCATAAGACTATGTAATATGGCATATAATATTATCTCCAAAGTGATTGTGAATTGATTAAGACCATTTTTACATAAAATAATTTTATAAGAACAAGGAGTATTTATGAAAGAGAGATAAATTTTGTACGGGATCATAGTATTTCATGAAGTTATACATTTAGTAGCTTCAATCAAAGAGAAAGTAATGATCTTAAAACCTGATTTGAGTAAAGCCTATAATAGGGTTAAATGGAATTTTCTTTTTGTAATTTAAGAAAAGTTTAGATTTAGGAAGAAATGGGCTATATGGATTAAAGCTTGTGTCTCTATAGTTTATTATTCAATGTTAGTCAATGGGTTAGTAATAGAATCATTTAAAGTCAAGAGAGGGATTAGACAAGCAGATCCTCTATCTTCTTATTTGTTCATTATTATGGTAGAGATTTTTAATAGGAACATAAAAAAGACTTACAAATATGGACTTATAAGTGGAGTTAAAGTTAGTAATAACATAAAAAAAACACCCATCAATAATTTTTAGATGATACAACCTTTTTTGGAAGGGCAAGTATAAATGAGGCCAAAACTTTGAATACCTTTTAAAAGGAATATGAAAGAGCTTCAGGGAAAAAATTTAATGGGACAAAATCCAAAATTTACTTCCTTAACACTCATGCTAATATCAAATCAAGAATTTGTAGGTTGCTTCAAATTGATGATGTAAATTTACCAATACATTATCTAGAGATACCTTTATTTGAAGGGAGAATGAGGATATAATTATGGAATCTAGTTATTAGTTAAATTTGGAATAAACTTCTAGCTTGTAAAGGTAGATTTTTATCATTAGCAGGAAGAGTGTAGTTAATTAAGTCAGTCTTACAAGCCATTCCAGCATATTATATGTCATTATATTTTATGTCAAAATTAGTTGAGAAAATTTTAATCCATATTATTCAATACTTTTTATGGTTAGATTTAAATGATAAAAGGAAATTTTCTTTAGTGAAATGGAGCAAGGTGTGTAATGATAAAACTAGGGGAGGTCTTGGTTTAAGAGTTCTTACAGATGTAAACTTAGATCTTAGGTGAAAATTAATCTAAATATTGTACAAAGAGAGTCAAAGATAGTGGGCATGAATTATTTAAACTATGTTGATCCCAATGACCCAAGTTTAATATTTACTATATTCTCTCTACCAAATGGTTTTTCTCTTTGGAATGGTTTAAAAAATCGTACTGATCTTATGATTAAAATTTTAATATGGGTGGTGGAAACTAGAGAAAAAAAATTATTTGGATGGATACTTTGTGTGATAAAAAACCACTTAATTTAGATCCAATTTTGAAACCTTGGATGAGATTACTTCAAAATAAATATGGTGATAGGGTTTCAAAAAAAATTTACAAGGATCAAGAAGGAATATGCAAATGGAAAGAATATTTTTTTACAAGTATACAAGACATTGATGCTAGAAGGCAATTGAGTAGAAAGATAACAACTATGATTTTTTTGAGGAGAACCAAGGATAAATTGACTTGGGAGCTGAATAGCTTAGGAGAATACACAACAAGAAATAGATATAATGTATAACATGAACAAAATAATAATATCACTAGAATTTGGAGAGATATTTGGGATAGCCCAAGAATTCCTAAAGTTAAAATGTTTATTTGGCTAGTAGGTCATAGAAGATTTTTATCTTGGGATAACCTTATGAAAAGGGGTTTTTGTTAGGATTCAAAGATATGAGATATAATATTGATACAAAAGAGTACAATATATAGGTAGAAGGTCTATATGAAAACATGACAAATATCAAGAGAAACTGACAAGTGTCAATATAGAAGGCATAGTGCACATTAATATTCTAACATTCCCTCTTAATGTGCACTATCCTAACTATAGAAAAAAAAAATTCAACATTAGATAATATTAGTATTCAAAGATATGAGATATACTATTGATACAAAAGAGTACAATATATAGGTAGAAGGTCTATATGAAAACATGATAAATGTCAAGATAAACTGACAAGTGTCAATATAGAAGGCATAGTGCACATTAATATTCTAATATTTTTCAAGGCCCCTCTCAATGTTTTTTTTGTAAAAAGGAGGAGGAGAGTATAGACCATATCTTGGGACATTGCTCAATAGTCTGGAATCTATGGCAATATATTATTAATATGTTTGGTAAGTACATGATGATGAATGGTAGAATTGAAGATTGGTTAAAGAATTTGTAGAACACTTATAAAAGTGAGGCTTTATAGATAATATGGGATATATTAAAAGATAAAATGCTTTTGACTATATGGCTAGAAAGAAATAGAAGAATATTTAAATAAAAAGATAATATATTAGAGATAATGAAAAGTAAGATATGTTTATCCATAGATGAGTCTAAACCAACCCTATCAACTTACCCAGTCCCTAATCTAGAAGTAGAGAGCCTTGATAGATGAAGTCAAGTCATTAAATGGAATTATGATGTTGGGTACAAGAGAAGCAAAAATAAAGCAAAGAATATAAAGTGGAAACCACCAGATGTGGAGTGGGTTAAATTGAATGTTTATGAAGCATCTAAAGGAAATCTAGGACCAACAGAAGGAGGAATAATTAGAAATAATGGAGGAGAGATTTTATCTTATTATGCTTTCAATAGTGGATTTAAGATAAATAATGAAGTTGAATCTTGGGTAGGTTTAGAAGGGTTAAAAATATGCAAACATATAAATGGAACAAACCATGAATGTAAGGTGATTATATCATAGTAATAAATAAAATTTTGAGGAAAGCAAAGGCTCCATGGAACATACAAGAGATAATTGTGGAAATTCATGGTCTTGATAAAGAGTTTGAAGAAATTTGGTTTACACATACATTAAGGGAAGGAAATAAATGTGTAGATATGATAGCCAATATAGGTTTTTGAATTGAGTATTATGAATTTAATTCTCCTTTCCATGGTTAGAGGAAGTAATATATTTAGTTGAAGCTGATAAGAAAATTTTGATTACATAAATTAATTAATGATCAAAATTTACTTTAATGTTTTCCATTGGTAATATATGCTTTATATTGTAACAATAATATGTTTTTATATAGACTATTTATTATAATTTTTGTAGTTGCACTTGTTTTTCAAAAAGGAAACTAGCAATCTAGATTTGGTAAAGTGGACTATGATAGTGCGATGTTTTCAAAATATTACTCTACAAAGATGCAAGACATAGATAGTAGAGGTGAAGTTTTGGTATTGTGAAGGCTGATATAGGAAAATTTCAAGAAGGATGCTAAATTATAGAATATTTGTATTCATACAAAAATAAAAAATATCGATATAATGAAAATCAAGAATTCCAATATTTTATGTAAAATGATGTTATTTTGTAGCTATATCATCTCAATTGATATGGGAAGTTTATCTATTTGTAACTCTAAAGATCTAAAGAAGATAATTATAATTTATCAAGGGTGGGGGACCCGAGTACACTCCCTTATTATCCAGCCAAAAAATTCTCCAAGTTAGCCAACACTCAACCGTGAGAACTAAACATTCACCCAACACTCAAAAATGAGCTTTGAACTAGTGCCAAGCATTGAGGAGAGATGAAGCATTGATGAGGAGATCAAAGAGTTGAGGAGATCCAAAAAATTAAGGATAAATGAAACATTGAGGAGAGCCAAGCATAAAGGAGAGTGAAGTGTTGAGGAGAAAGTTGAGCATTATTAAGGAAACCAACCATTGAGAAGAAATTCAATGGAAGCATTGAAGAGTAGACGTTGAGAAAGAAGATAAATTACTAAGCCACATGCCATTGAGTAAGTATTAAGTAAGAAGAGTAATTTGCAAGGAGGAGGAGCACCAAAGGAAGATGTAACATCTTCTCTGCATACCAACAACCAAAGTGACACTTGTAATTTGTCAAATATGAGCACCAACCATCACTAAGTGGAATCAAAATGTATCTTGTACAAGATAAATGCATGCAAGCCAAGTATTATTGAAGCATCAGAGTTTGGAGTGAATTATAGAAAGGAAGAAGTGCAATATTCAAGTTTTCCATAGAAATTAGGAGGTCAAATGTTGGAGGACCATATTTTGTGTGTGGGAAATTTTGGAGGTAAAAGAATTTTAAATTAAATTTGATTTATGTTAAGGTTTTGAATATATAAGGTGAGTTTAATTTAATTCTTTTAAGGATAGAATTAATTAATCTAATTCTACTTATATTAGTTCCATTAGTAGAGAGATAAGGCATATAATTGAAGAACTAAAACTCTATAAAATTCATTAAGATATTTTGGAATGCTTTGAAGAATTTTGAAGATTGAATTGTAAGTTTTGTAATTACTCTATTCAATTTTGTAATTCAAATTAAAATATTTGCAAATAGTTTATTTTGGAGAAATAAGGTTTTCTACATCAATTTGAAATATTAAATTTGCAAATATCATTTTCTAAATTGCTAAATTTCTAATTAGGGAGGTATAAGGAATTCAACATCAAATTGTTTTTAAAATTTGGAAATTTAGGTATACATTCAAAATCTAGGAGATGTAAAGTAATCAACTACAAATTTTTTTTTTAATTTAGAAATTCAAAATTCAGGGAGATATAAGGTAGACTACATCAAAGGTATTCATGGATGAAATTGTTAAGAATGTGTTTAATGAAGATAGTGAAGGAATGTTGCATACACTTGAACTTTACTCACACATATTAATAAACAACTTTGATGGAGATCAAATATTTGATGTTGTAAAAGATAAATTGACTTTGTTTTTTAAATAAGCAAAAGAGGGAAAGTTTAATACTCTTATAGGATATCTTCATGAAAAAAAATAGGTCATGGTGGGATTCTCAACACACCATTGTATTTACTTCAGAATAATATCTAATGATGTATCTTTCATTAATTATCTTTGAGATTTTTCAAGGGAAGATACAAGTTGAAAGAAATGATTCATATAATTGTATCAAAGAAGAATCATAAAAACAAACTCATATTATTGTGATGATTTAACAACTCATTGTATTGAAGATATACCATTAGTGAAAGTATAGAAATGAAAGAGAAACAAAACAAGAAAATAATTTAGATCAAGAGAGGCAAGATGAAGGTTGAATCAAAAGCCAAAGAAGACACTTACATGAAGGATCTAGATATTAATCTACTAGAGGTAGATTGAAGACTAAATATGAATATTATATTGAATACTAAAGTCTTCAATAACCAAATAATTTAATATAGGGGGTGTTGGAGTATATTACATTATTTGGTACATGCTAATGTACCACCTTGGGTACATCATTGTAAATATTATATTAGGAGTGTGTCCTAGATTAGAGTGTGAGTAAATATTTTATGTAATGTAATAATGTGCAAGAAATGCACAAGTGTCATGTAATTAAGTGTGCAAGTGTTGTGAGTGTAAATGTGCACAAGTATCCATTATGTAAGAGTGCACGTGTCCTTAAAATAGGAAAGTGAAGAGTTTCAAAGAAGAGTGAAGGTCAAGAGTGCTCCATGTGAAGAGTCACATTCTATTATATATTTGTGAGAAAGCATTGTAATGAGATATTGAAAATGTATTGCTCATAGCATGCATTAGTAGACCTTTATTCTATATAATTTTTAGTATTTTTGTGAGCATTTTTAAGTGACTATTTTATGAGTTATTTCTAAATTTATTTCTTAGTTATGTTTGAATAAGCTATTATCATTATTGTATATTTTATATTGCAACTTTATATTTTATCCTGTGGTTATTTACATTACGTGTTAAGCATAAAAATCTAACAAAATAAATCTGAAACTAATGCAATAAACTACTCTTTTTATTTTATTTTCCCAAGAAATAAATATTGCAACTAACTAGTTGTTATAAATGCAAGAAAATTATAGTAGAATCTAATTTCATAATGCAACAAAACAAAACATAATAAAAGTACCTTCCACCTTACTAAGAGTGAGCCCAATAGTCAACATATGGAAGGGAATATGGCTCACTCTAGATCAAAAATTTGTAGTACAATGACAAAATTATAGCATAGTTTTATTGCAAAATGAATTTATCAAATAACTCTTAATAATTATAGCATAAAATCGACAACATAAAATACTATCTTCTCTATTTCTACTAGGTCCTAGGCTGCTAGTCTGTATATAAGGAAGAGGACAAGGCCCTATCATACCTATATGTTTAAACATGTTACAAAAATAAAGATACAACTAACAATTCAATTTATTAATCAATAGGTAAAGACAAAATGGGGGTTACACTTGGGGGTTACACTTGGCTATGGGGGTTACATATAGTAAACAACCTTAGTGTACTTAAATTACCATATTGGAGTGATTAGGAAATAAGGAAATACATTAGAAATTAGTTCCTAACTCCTAGGTTAAAAATCTAGTGGTTTTATCTTCTTCTTATCTTGTTTCCAACTATTAACAACATCTGGTTATGAATACTATTTTGTCAAAAATAGTTGACCATAATTAACCAACAAGCTACTCCCATCCCAAGTTGGTGTCTTGTTGAATGTAACCCAAGTATATTATTATCCTTTAGTGCTATGTCACCTTTCGACCATCATAGCAGTACCTCTAGCTATCTGCTACATCTACATGGTGATTTCAACTAGATCGGGTTCTAGTTATAGGTCATAGTCTTGTTCGATGTTGGTATAGAACTCTTACATCATATAGGTTGATATTATATCCAAAACTCAATGTACATGGTCAAGTTCAATGCAAGCTAAAAAATCATAGTTAAACACCTCTCCTAATTACAGTCCTAGGCAAAGAGTGAGCCTAAAATAGGATCCAAAACTCTACCAAAATCCCTTATTGTGAACAAGGCTAAATAACCCTTCATAAACTTGTCAAAAATTAGCATTTTAGTCCTTTATTACCTATCTTGTAAAATGAATACACTCTTATCTAACTAGGTGACATTTCCTATTTTTTGTTTTTTTTGTGGATGAAGGGATTTTGAAAGGGTCCCCAAACATTTTACATAAGCATTTTTTAAAGGGTCCCCAAACCTTTTTAGTTTTTACATATAACCCATGATTTTCAATAATAGCCCAAAGTGGAGCTCAATACAAGATCAATACAAGATGAATCCACAGACCAAAGGTGAATGAAATAAAACCATCCCAAGAAAAGCTTCTCAAAACAAAATTTGAACTTCCTATCCAATATGGGATCCTTGGATCTAGATACCCAAATTTAAATAGAATGAAGAACACAAGCTGATACTGAGAGGGGGGGTGAACAGTATAAGACCACTTTTTACTTTTTCTTCCAATTCAATATTATGTTGTGTATAGATAGCAGTATCAATAGCAGTAATCAAAGCAATGCACAAAATACCATACACAATAGAGACACCACAATTTATGTGGTTCACCCAATGTGGGCTACTCCACGGAGAAAATATTTTACTAAAACTTTCTCAATCAATATCTTTGGGAATCACTCCCAATTACAATGTTTATGGATCTCTATCCAAAGGAGATGTTGATCCCCTAATCTCAAGTTTGTGGATCTCTTCCATAGGAGAACTCTTTCCCCTTCTACTCTGGCTATGTGATCTTCTAGAAGACTCTGTCTCTCTGCTGCACTAATTGGTGGACCTCTCTCCACTTGAAGACTCCTCACTCAGATCTGTCTTCAACTATGCTGGCTACTTTGATCTCTATCCACTGAGACTCTGTCCTCTGTACTCTGTCACCTCCAAAGCTCTTTCAATAGGCTCACTAAGAACCTACTCAATAGGCTCACACAAAACCTGCTTAACAAGCTCACACAAAACTTGTCAAATCTGCTCAAGCAAGCTCACCAAGAACTTGCCCAAATATGCTCTAGCAAGCTCACCAAGAACTTGCCCAAATTTGCTCTAGCAAGCTCACCAAGAACTTGCCCAAATCTTCTCCAACAAGCTCACTAAGAACTTGTCCCAAATCTGTCCACAAATCTATCCACAAATCTATCCACAAAGCTGTCCCAAAACTGTCCACAAGGGCCTTCCCAAAGGCTCAATCAATCATACACAAACTACCACAAATCTGTCCAGAAATCTATCCCAAAGATCTTCTCAAAGACTCAACCAATCATGCTCAAGTAGCACTCAAAACTCATCCACAACTCTATCAAGGCAAAGCTCAAATATGAACTCAACAATGAATGGCAATGTACTCTTCAATGGATAACAACAATGATCCACAATGATCTCAACTCAACTCAACTCAAATCAACTCATAGAAGCATAAAGAGAATTGTTAGAGACTCAATATGTTCTAATCTCAATCTCAACTCAACTCAGAATAATGGAATAGTTTGTTTCATAGGACTTGAACAATCACTTCACACATCACTTGACTAGGCTCAATCAACTCAACTCAACCAATCATCACAAGGGACAACTCTTCCTCACACAACCCTAGTCCAAGTATGTATCAACCAACTCAAATGTTTCCAACAATGCTCAACCACAAATCTCACATAACAATGATACTCATGTTATTTTCTAACTCATGTTCTTTCACAACCAATGGGCTTCAACAACTATGCTTATAAAACAAGGTTTAAACACAACTCACAATTCAGAAAACCTTGAAGCATTCAATCAACCACTTCTGAAAAGGAAACCACAAACAATCCTTTTCCCTCCAATGATATTTCATAAATCAACCACCATAAACAATCAATAGGAGAATGTGCCCATACCTTTTATGAAGATGAAGAAACCCCTTTGGAAAATCTGCCACACTCAACACACTTTGAAAAGAACAAAACAACCTTCACTTGAACCCTTTTACAAAAACAAAAAATATCTCTTTATGTACACCTTATTTCTCCTTCTAAATAAAATAATCAAATAGCCCTCGAAATAATATTTCCAATGATATATAATATGATATACTTCTAAAAGGAAAATCACCAAAAATATTTCCTTTTCACAACATGCACCACAAACCTTATCTCTCCTAGGGCAACCTTAGAAAAATAAAATATTTGGAAAAATTAATAACTTGCCTTTAACCTCAGTGGGATTCGATCCCCTATCGCTGCCCCTGCACCACTCAAACCATGGTGCTAACAACCACGTGAGCCAACCGCTCACATAGAAACCAAGAGTGCAAGACCTCCTTCTTGCTTCCTTTGAACTTGCCCTCAAAAACCACGTGCGCAAAAGGTTCTCCCTTTTTACCTTGCAAAAACTAGCGTCGACGGGATTCAAACTTTGGATCTGCTGGTGCTTAAACACCTTACATGCCTTCCTCTTGCTGCTAGGCCACAAGCACCTATGGTGATAGGTAAGGAACCTCCCTTACCTTTGTTCCCTCTTCTCTTCGCTGGTTTTCAAATGAATACGACACTTCTGCTCCCTTAGCACTTCGAACGGATTATCTTCATCGAGGACTTAGGGAAAATAAAATGTTTAGTGGCATATTTATATATGCCCACATTTTTATTTTGATGTCGGCTATAACTTAATATTATTTGCCTCCTCCTTTTTGATGCTGGCAATAATAAAATATTAATTTTAATTTTAATTTTAAATTTAAATTTTAAATGATTAAAATTTAAACTTAAATATTTAAAATTAATTATCTCCTTCACCGGGGCACCTTTTTCGACGAAACAAAAATCCAACCTGGGTTTTAAGAAAAACCCATTTCAAATATGCCATCCATGGTTTTAAATAAAACCTTTTATTTTGCCTACCTTGGTTTTCACAAAAACCCTGTAAATAGCCATGCTTTCCAAAATATCATAAATGCTTATTTATGAAATATTTTGGCCACAAAAACTCAATGTGATCCATGTGACATCAATGACAACATAAAATGCCTCAAATTACCTCAAATTTCCAACAATCTCCCCCTTTGTCATTGATGGCAACACCTCTAATGCAAATCACCACAGTCACTGCAAAAACCAACTCTGAGAATCAAAGTTGCTCCCCCTGACTCAATACTCTCTATGGAGGTTGCTCCCCCTAACTCAATACTCTCTTTGGAGGCTGCTCCCCCTAACTCAATGCTCTCCCCTTTACTCAAATCTCTCCCCCTTTGACATCAATGGCAAAAGGGACACCTATGGGGCTAAAAGATATGACTCTTTAAGCTTAGCCCCCTCACCACCTTCTCTCTTGAGGTGATTAATTTTGGGGTGGGAGTACTTTTACTCCCATATTACATTGGTTCTTTCCTCTATCAACTTCCTTCCATGTTTTTTTGATATCCTTCTCTTGATGAATTACTTGATCTTCTTGTCTTGAACCTGTTTGACCTTCTTGCCTTGAACCTATTTGGAATTGAGTCCTACACCATTTTGCAATATGCCCAAAGTTATTGCAATTAAAACACTTGATATTGTAGCCTTTGGATGGTGCCCATGTCCTGAAATATTTCTTGAAATAATTTCCATATCCATTCCTTTCCTGAACCCTGTATTGTGAAGCTCTGTTTTCATGACCATTATGACTTCTGAATTGTGTAGCTCTAAAACCAAAACCATGTTGCTCATTTCCTTTGCACTGAAAATCTCTATGACCAATCCTGTTACATGAGAAGCAATGTCCCTGAAAACCATACCTTCTTCCTTTGAAGTTCCTTCTAGCAAAATCAAACTTCTTTGATCCATGGATCCTGCAATGTATAGCCTTGTGTCCAAATCTATTACAAGAAAAACAATGTCCTTGAAAAGTCCTTTGTTCATGCCTTGGTTCTTCATATCTTTCTTGACCATTATCCTTATGATCATTTTCAACTTGTGCATTGCATCCTTGAACCTTCTTTGTAGTATCTAAAACTTCTTCCTTAGTTTCTTCCTTGCTTTTCTCTTCAAGAATTTCTTTTCCTTTTGAACTTGATTCACCTATCTCAAAACAAGAACCAAACTGAATATTTGGAGCCATAGGAACTTTGGAACTTTCCACACAAATCTTAGGTGCTTCCTTGCTTTCATATTTTAGAACTTCCTTTCCTTTTGAGTGTGATTCCCCAAACCTGAAATATGAGACTTTTGATGCTTTGGAATCTTCCTCTTCTTTCTCCTTATTTGTGTCAAGTAGCAAATTGGCATCCATCTCTATAGCCTCTGAAATACATGTTTCCTTCTTAGTGAAAATATCTTGATCTTTTGAGTCATGTGATGGATCAAACTTCTCACGTATAGAACATCTCAATTCTTTTAGATTCTCCTTAACCTCTTGTAGTTGCTCATGGATAACATTGAAGTCTTCCTTTAGATCAACTGAAATATTATCCTCTTGTTTAACTTCTTCTGTTTGGAGTGAATGTTCTTCTTCTACTTCTCTTATTCCATAGAAAAACCCTTCTTCATCTTCACTATCACTAAGATCATTATAATCTTCTATAGCAAACAAACTCTCAAGATTTCTTTGACCATACCTATTTCCTTGATGTGTCATCTCATCTTCACTATCATTGAAACCATTGCAATATCCTGATCTGTGATCTCTTTGACCACACACAAAGCATTGCTCTCTTTCACCTTCTATTCCTAGAAATAAATGTTCTTCCTTTTCATCATCTGATTTGTCTCTATCACTATGATCTGAGCTATCACTTGCTTCTACAATGTAGTAAGATTTCTTTACCTTACAAAAAAATTTCTTCTTCTCATACCTGTTTTGCTTGTATCTGTCATCTTTGTCATGCTTATGCTTTCCATATTCTTTTCTTCTGTGACCCTATTTTTCATCATCACTATTTTATTCATGTGGACACTTGTATGCATAGTGACCAAGATCACCACATTTGTAGCATCTGACTTTCCTTATATCCCTAAAATTTCTTGAGTCCTTATTCCTTTTGATGAAGTTAGCTTCCTCATCATTATCTGGATCTCTACTTGTTTCTGAAACTTTCTCTTTCTATTTTTCTGAAGCCTTGAATGCAATCTCTTTTATTGGAACCTGATGCTTACTTACCCTCATCTCATAAGTTGTGAGAGTACCTTGCAATTCTTCCATTGTTAGCTTGTTGATATCCATTGTCTCTTCTATTGCTGAAACCTTAGAATCATATTTCATGGGAAGTGATCTCAAAACCTTTTGAGTAACTTTTGATTCTTTCATCTCAAAACCTAGGCCTCTCATGGTGTTAGAGATTTCATCAACTCGAAGTAAAAACTTTGCAATATCTTCAGAATCTTCCATTTTCAATTCCTCAAATATTTTTCTATGAGTTTGTAGTTTTGCCAACTTTACCTTGGAATCTCCTTCATAAGTATTCCACAACTTGGTCCACATTTCATTAGCTGAAGTACATACCATGAATTTTGCAAAATCTATCTCACGAAGCCCACTCAAAATACAATTCATTGCTCTTGCATTGATCTCAACCAATTTCCTGATAGTCTTATCTACCTCGGGATCACCTTCAACCCTATACTCTTTTTCAACCATTTTCCATACCTCATATCCTTGTGATATCAAGTAGTTCTTCATCCTCATGCTCTAGAAAGCATAATTGTTACCATCAAACAATGGAGCCTTATTTGTAGATGATCCATTCTATGAAGCCATCTGTGTTCTTGTAGAATCTACCCTCAAGTTGTTAGCCTTTTCGAAGGAACCTATTCTAATACCAATTGAAGAACACAAGCTTATACTTAGAGGGGGGGTGAACAGTATAAGACCACTTTTTACTTTTTCTTCCAATTCAATATTATGTTGTGTATAGATAGAAGTATCAATAGCATTAATCAAAGCAATGCACAAAATACCATACACAATAGAGACACCACAATTTACATGGTTCACCCAATGTGGGCTACTCCACGGAGAAAATATTTTACTAAAACTTTCTCAATCAATCTCTTTGGGAATCACTCCCAATTACAATGTTTATGGATCTCTGTCCAAAGGAGATGTTGATCCCCTAATCTCAAGTTCATGGATCTCTTCCATAGGAGAACTCTTTCCCCTTCTACTCTGGCTATGTGATCTTCTAGAAGACTATGTCTCTCTACTGCACTAACTGGTGGACCTCTCTCCACTTGAAGACTCCTCACTCAGATCTATCTTCAACTATGCTGGTTGTTGGATCTCTATCCACTAAGACTCTATCCTCTATACTATATCACCTCCAAAGCTCTATCAATAGGCTCACTAAGAACCTGCTCAATAGGCTCACACAGAACCTTCTTAACAAGCTCACATAGAACTTGTCAAATCTGCTCAAGCAAGCTCACCAAGAACTTGCCCAAATCTGCTCTAGCAAGCTCACCAAGAACTTGCCCAAATATTCTCTAGCAAGCTCACCAAGAACTTGCCCAAATATTCTCCAACAAGCTCACTAAGAACTTGTCCCAAATATGTCCACAAATTTATCCACAAATTGTCCAAAATCTATCCACAAAGCTGTCCCAAAACTGTCCACAAGGGCCTTCCCAAAGGCTCAATCAATCATACACAAACTACCACAAATCTATCCATAAATCTATCCCAAATATCTTCTCAAAGACTCAACCAATCATGCTCAAGTAGCACTCAAAACTCATCCACAACTCTATCAAGGCAAAGCTCAAATATGAACTCAACAATGAATGGCAATGTACTCTTCAATGGATAACAACAATGATCCACAATGATCTCAACTCAACTCAACTCAAAGAAGCATAAAGAGAATTGTTAGAGACTCAATATGTTCTAATCTCAATCTCAACTCAAATCATAATAATGGAATAGTTTGTTTCATAGGACTTGAACAATCACTTCACACATCACTTGACTAGGCTCAATCAACTCAACTCAACCAATCATCACAAGGGATAACTCTTTCTCACACAACCCTAGTCCAAGTATGTATCAACCAACTCAAATGTTTCCAACAATTCTCAACCACAAATCTCACATAACAATGATACTCATGTTCTTTTCTAATTCTTTCACAACCAATGGGCTTCAACAACTATGCTTATAAAACAAGGTTTAAACACAACTCTCAATTCAGAAAACCTTGAAGCATTCACTCAACCACTTTCGAAAAGGAAACCACAATCAATCCTTTTCCCTCCAATGATATTTCAGAAATCAACCACCATAGAAAATCAATAGGAGAATGTGCCCATACCTTTTATGAATATGAAGAAACCCCTTTGGAAAATCTGCCACACTCAACACACTTTGAAAAGAACAAAACAACCTTCACTTGAACCCTTTTACAAAAATAGAAATATCTCTTTATGTACACCTTATTTCTCCTTCTAAATAAAATAATCAAATAGCCCTCGAAATAAGCTTTCCAACGATATATAATATGATATACTTCTAAAAGGAAAATCACCAGAAATATTTCCTTTTCACAACATGCACCACAAACCTTATCTCTCCTAGGGCAACCTTAGAAAAATAAAATATTTGGAAAAATTAATAACTTGCCTTTAACCTCAACGAGATTCGATCCCCTATCGCTGCCCCTGCACCACTCAAACTACAGTGCCAACAACCATGTGAGCCAACCGCTCACATAGAAACCAAGAGCGCAAGACCTCCTTCTTGCTTCCTCCGAACTTGCCCTCAAAAACCACGTGCGCAAAAGGTTCTCCCTTTTTACCTTGCAAAAACCAGCACTGGTGGGATTCGAACTTCGGATCTGCTGGCGCTTAAACACCTTACATGCCTTCCTCTTGCCTCTAGGCCACAAGCGCCTATGGTGATAGGTAAGGAACCTCCCTTACCTTTGTTCCCTCTTCTCTTCGCTAGTTTTCGAACGAATACGACACTTCTGCTCCCTTAGCGCTTCGAACGGATTATCTTCATCGAGGACTTAGGGAAAATAAAATTTTAGTGGCATATTTATATATGCCCACCTTTTTATTTTGACGTCGGCTATGACTTAATATTATTTTCCTCCTCCTTTTTGATGTCGGCAATAATAAAATATTAATTTTAATTTTAATTTAAATTTAAATTTTAAATGATTAAAATTTAAACTTAAATATTTAAAATTAATTATCTCCTTCACCGGGGCACCTTTTTCGATGAAACGAAAAGCCAACCTGGGTTTTAAGAAAAACCCATTTCAAATCTGCCATCCATGGTTTTAAATAAAACCTTTTATTTTTCCTACCTTGGTTTTCACAAAAACCCTATAAATAGCCATGCTTTCCAAAATATCATAAATGCTTATTTATGAAATATTTTGGCCACCAAAACTCAATGTGATCCATGTGACATCAATGATCCATGTGACATCAATGACAACATAAAATACCTCAAATTTCTTACATATAAAGTACCAAAAATTAAACACAACAACGCACCCAAAAGGAGCATGACAAATTTTATCGTCCATGAGAGAACCTTGGGTTAGGAGATCTAGGACAATAGATGTAGGCACATTACAATCCTACAACTATAAAAGCTAAAGCATGCACAAATAACTCCAATAGCAGGAACTAAAAATCTAAAATTGAACAAAAAAAAAGAGAAATCCCATGCATATTGGTTTCACAAATAAAGTTAACAATTTATGACCCTAACGATTGGACCTCGATTGGAAACCACAAATTGCACAAAGAGACCATTCTGTATCTATATTTTACAACCTATAATAGGTAACCAAAATCAAAATAAGTAGATCCTATGATCCCACTAGCCACTGTCCAAAATAAGACTCCAATAGTGATAGCTAGTACCATAAATGAAATAGAGAGCTCAACCACCTTGAGATGTAGTTCAACAAGTAGAAGAGACCATATCCAATGGCAAATAGCATAAAAAACCGATAAAATATATGTTTGTTAAAATATCAACAAAAGAATATTCAACTAGTTCATAACAAGCATCCATAAAAAATCCTCAAAACCAACCAAAATCTTCAAGCAGAAGATTTAGATAAATATTTGTCTTGCTAAAGCCCTCAAATCTCACCCAAAAACCAAAATGATGTAAAATGAAATAGAGCGCTCAAAAAGAAAGGAATTGAAAACCCTAGGAGCATTTAAAGAAAACACAAACCCATCCTATCCATAGAAGCTAGATATATCAGCTGGACCACCCCCAGCAACTTAAACCCACCAACCAAAATGACCAAACAACACCAATAAGTCTCTACTAAGAATAAAGGTATAAGGTCTCCCCTAGATTTCAACCATAGAAGGAGCAAAACCAAAGGATATCATAGAGATAACCTGCCTAGACACCACTGCAACCAAATGGAAGGTTATAGGAGGGTAAAAACTAGCCAAACCAAAGGACTCTACAACCTAGAATGAATAAAACTAGAAAACCCCCAACTTCACATCAATCAATGTGGATACATCAGTTTCTCAACTATCCCCTAGCCCCCCAACTAGGGTACTAGCTAACCCAACCTTCCTCTAGGCTATAAATTGACAAGCATGGCCATCAACCAAAATCATTTCTACCCAAAAGAGTTTCCACTAGGCTATAGATCTAGGTCTCCAAAAGTCTAGGCCTACTTAGGATTACACAAGGTCATGAAGGAACGCCCATTCCTTTAGGCCTGCATAGGGCTACAGATGAAAGTCTCCAAAAATACAAACTTGCATAGGTCCACGCAAGGCCGATATTTCCTCATATTTATCCTATCTAATCAAATAAATAATACAATAAACAAAATAATACATATCCTATTGGTGCAAAAAATGGCATAAGGGCCTAAAAAATGAGGGATTATTGTACCTCATCACTCCCTCAACATAACTGGAGGTATTTCCTCATGCCCTAATGATTCCTTTGATAATTTCTACTCCTAAGGCCCATCTCATCTCTAATTTTTTTCCCTACATCCTTTTTTGCTCTTGTTAAGGTCCATAAAGGGATCTCCTCATGTGGTTATCCTATTAATATGGATGAATCTTCAGGGCTAAGATTCTAGACTATATTCCATCTAATTCTAGAATCAACCAACTGGTCCTAAAGCTACTCAATTTATTTATTTCTATTCTATAGCAAATTTTTAGTTACCTTCAGTCTAGTCTATAGTGCTCAAAAAACCATATTTACTCCCTCTAGATCTAGGTTATCTAGGTTTTCATTATTTTCATTTGGCATATTAAATTCCCCTATCCTTGGACTAAATAGGGAAGGCTACGAAACATGCACCTCTTTGGATATTTTCCCTAGGTATATAGGTATTTCCTTGTTAAATGGTGTAAATTATGGTACCTCTTCCATAACTACTATATCTTGGGTGTTACTTCATATTCCTTCATTGTTGCATTTAATGGTGTATCCCCCTGTTTTTCCATGGTGGTTGTATTTAAGTGTATATTTTCTTACTCTTACATGGTTATAGTTTCTAATGGCTTATATTCCTATTATCCAAAGGCTATTGCATTTTTTGGGGCACCTTATTCATACTTCTATTGTTCTTAAACTTGTGTAGTTGGAGATTATTCCCTGCTACTGTCAATAATATCTATTTTATCCTATAGAGTGTTAATGAAAGGATGTTGTTCCTATAACTTAGCAATTGATAATTAGATTATTTTTATGAACCTTAGGTCAATGAATGCTAGCTCTTTGAGGGTTTCCAATTCCTTAGGGGTCACTCTCTTGGTTTTCTTATGACTTTTATTCTCTAAAGTTATTGGAATCTCCTACCCTGTTAATTTTTCTTCATTGTTAGCTACAAGCACATCAAGTATTTCCCTTGCATATACTACCTATATTTCATAATATTTAGGCACCCCTACTCCTATTTTTGTTTCATGTGACTTAGGAAAATAACATGGATTTTAAAGAGTAGATGATGCATTAAATTCCTTAGGTAGTGGTTCTTCAACTATATCCTTCCTTTGTCTTCATATCCTATGTATTGGTTTTGCTACCTTTTCCCTTTCCTATTTTTGTTTCTCAATTACAAGTTCTAATTTTATTTCTTTCTTTTTTTCTATCTCTCAAGCTTTGGTTTGGATGCCTCTTTCTTTTTCTTGGGACCTAGATATGACACCTTGGCCCTTCTTTGTTCCTATGCCTTGGATTTTGATGCTAATTTATCTTCTTCCTTTCCTATTTTTGTCATTCGGGCATCAATTCTAATGTATATGGCTCCTTTACCTATTTTTGTGGGTTCTTAGGGACCCTATCTAATGCATTCCACTTCTTAGTGGACTTCCACGACTTAGGATCTAGTGGTTTTAGTGCTTCCAAAATATCAACCTCTATTGACCTCTAAGAGTAATTAGACTATTTCATGGTTTCTATAGCCATGACATACTTGACCTATCTATCCTTGCTCTCTTTATATTTATTCCCATTTTTCCATAGAAACTTTTGCCAATGTCTCTCACTATATTTTCCAGTCCCAAAATGGTGATAGCATATCAACTATATCAAGGCATGATTCTTTATTTTGCATTTACTCTCCCTAAATCAAGAGGTTATATCATGCAAATAAGTATTCAAAAAATAAGGTATATCTATGTTTAAATAGGTATTATCCTCATCATGGCATAAATGAATGGGTATTTCTAGTTGTGAGCCAGATAGTGTAGTTTATTGCTTGTCACTTGTTGTATACTTCATTATTCATAATGTGATGTTATCCCATGGTTTGTGTAGACCTTTCCACCTAGTTTACTTACAATGTTTATTTTAGATATTATAAATAGTCTTAGTATCCCCTTTCTTTCAAAATTTAGTGAAAATATTCATGAGCCCCTCTCTATTCTAGAAATATTGTAGACTAGATAATAACAATCACGTTACCATGCTAAGTATTACAAGATTCAAAGGGATTTTAACCCCCCTAACATTTACAACTTCGGTATGCAAACCTTGAGAAAAATATTCTATGATATCAAGATCATAGTTCATACCCTTTTACACAATGGAAAAACTATAACCATCTTTCATGTTCAAAAAAATGCATGGCCTCTTGGTTCTATAATAATTCAATAGAGTGCTTTCTAGTTTGTATTTCCATTTTTGCCCCACATTCTTTCTCTTCTAATATCTATGGAATTTGGTTCTATGATAGTGACTAAAACATAGTGGATGACAAAATAAGAACAATGATTATGGAGTGTGTGCAAGGGAAATGTTTCCTATTTACTCCTATTTTCTTACCATCATTCCTAAAAATGAGATGAATCCTAAGGCAAATGCTCATTCAATCCATGAGTGCCACTCGGATGGTAGGCAACTATCACGATGGCTGAAAAACCATATTTGGAAGACATGTACAAAAATATTATTTGAATCTTTGTAAGGACATGTTTTCCACATGATCCACATGCTCATTTCTTTACTAGTGGAATCACTTGTTTTCATCACCCAAGTTCCCATAAAATCATGTCATTGCCAGCCCTTATCTAATAATAAGTTATTATCACATGGACATTTTAAACATAGTATTTTAAATAAATATCTAACACACGAGCACTCTAGCCATTTATGTGCTAAAAGATCCTTTTCTGGAACTAAGTAGCATTATGATTACTTGTAACTCTTATAGCCACTCAGACAAGTCTAAAACCCAATAAAGGGGTACCAAAAAACTCATGCTAATCAAATCAGTTCCAATCCTTCAAGGTCCCAATTAAAACCTCTCTTGTGTGAACCATATTCTATGAAATTTCTTATGACTATGCAAAAATCATGATATTATACAAATCCAAAGAAGAAAATATACCTTACTAGAAGAGATTAATCATGATGCCTTGAAAGGGTAGGGACCTACAATTAATTCAAGATAGCATTAGGGTTAAAATAAACTAGAGAGATACAAGGGAACATACCAAAACACACACACACACACACACACACACATTTTAAATAGAAGAAACCACCATTTTTTTTTTTAATTAACTTCTACCCTAGTTTCATCGAAAGGTATTTTCACAAACAGGTTTTATTTTCAAGACTAGTACATTGAAAACCAATTTTCATACTAGTCTTGGTCCAATGGCACCCCTAAGGGGATTTTCGCCATTGGATATCTCTCTCTCTCTTATAGTACAATAGGACACAATCAATTTTCCATAGTGGGAGAGAAGTCTCCCCTACTACATACATGTTAGATTACAAAAATAAATAGGTAGATAAATCTTTCTTTATCATCAATTTTTGATATAGCTTGAGTTGGTATCCATTTATAACCATATTTATTCATGATTAATCTATAGGTTTAAATTGTACAACACCATTATCAAAAACATATTCAATATCATATGATTCGATCCATCTATTCTAAAGTTTTCCTTTGAAATCAAGATAATGCAAATCAAACAAGAGTGTCGAATCACTTGGCTTATACATATTTATTTTGATATGCTTATCATTCCATACCTTTTTTTACTATTGAATAACCTTCATCTGGTGAAGGACATACCTTTGTAGCACATCAAGTGCATTCAGTTGCAAGATCCTTTCCTACTGTACTTATGATAACGCAATACCCACATCAACTACAATGTGTAAAGTTTGTAATTCAAATTCAATTGGTAAAATGGGTTTCTTTCCATAAACTATATTATAAGGGGTGAGTCTAGTGGTGGATTTCCAAGTAATATTATAAGCCCACACAACTTCAGATAACCTATCATCCCAATATTTTCTATGTGAATATACCATTTTTGTTAGAATGTTCTCTTGTTCTCTATTGGTAACCTCTACTTGGCCATTGACTTGTGGGTGATATGGTGAGGATTTTCAATGTTTCACTTGGTAGAATTCCATGAATGAGTGGATAAATTTAGTGTAAACTAGGTTTCTTAATCTGACACAATTTCAAAAGTAGCACCAATGTGCTAAAAAATATGCTTATGTAGAAACTTGACTACTTTTTCCTCTCGCACATATTGTATAGCCACTACTTTGACCCATTTAATTACATAGTCTATGTTGTCACAACCTAATTCCCCTCATCTTGGTCTTAAACTAATTACTAGAAAACTATCCCTTTCTATATAGTATCTGTCTAAAAGAGCTCGGCATGCTGACCAATCGAAATATCCATATGGATGAATCATTTGGATTTGGACTCGTCATGTCGATATTTTCCAACCAATTTGCTCCCCCAATATAAGAGAATCGATTCTTGGTGTTGGGGTTTACAGCAGAATTGCCCATATCCAACACTCGATTTGGTCACATGGTAGTATCGGTTGCGTATTTTCCCATATCTATCAATGGATAGGGGAGATTGATTGACCTTTAATGAAACCAATTCTTGGCTTTCCATCCATATGATAGGAGTAATAAATTGTATGATTGGATGTAACAACCGAATAATAAATAATATGGATGAGGCTAGCTAACGGATAGATCCATTGCATCCCATAATTTGGAGGTTGGCCTTCTATTTAAGATATCCATCACTCTAGCTAGCAGGTAAATGTATCTCAATAGGAGGAGGTTGGCCCTTTCAATAAATAGTCTTTAATGAAACACTAGATAGATGAACTTTCCCTCAACAAAATATTCTATGATTGGATAACTAGCTAATAAATATATCCATATGGGGGATGGCCTTCCAACAAATAATCCATATGGGTTGGCCTTTAATAAAACACTATTCCTGTATATAGATACTATTCCTTTAGATAGAGACTTTGGCCTCTAATGAAAAGTATTCTATTGTATTGGATATGATCGTTTAATAAGAAGTAATCTATTGGATAGGGGAGATTGGCCATACTGATCCCTCATGATTAGCCATTCAATAAATAGCATTCTATTAGATTGGCCCTTTCTTTGACAAACACTAATCCATTAGATATTATTAGGCATTTAATAAAAATTATTCCATTAGATTGGATAGGGCTAGCTAATGAATAAATCTATCTAATAGGGGAGATGTGCTTCTGAATAGATATATCCAATGGACTTTCCCTTAAATAAACATATCTATCCCTTGACTAGCTGAAACTTCATGGGAGGTGGCATTTAACCAAAGAAATCTATATGGAGGATAGGGCTAGCTAATAAATGAATCTATATTTTGGGTTGGCATTTCCCTCTATCAAATATATCTGGAGATTGGCCGAGTTGTGCTCTTAAGATATAAATCTATCCAGTAGGAGGATATGGCTGAATACGAGGTTCACATTCTAAAATATCCATCTATTAGGGGTAGATGGCCTGAGGATTTGCTCTGGCCGACATCAGTTCCCAAATTCCTACTATTTAATAGAGGAATGGGAGATCCCAACCTAAAGTAAAAGGGGGAGTCCGCCCATCATTAATTAATAGATTCATGGATGTGGTCGAAATGGATGTAGTAAGTGGGGGATTATTTATTGGAAAGGGGGATCCCTACTCCAACCCCCACTATTGATTAAGGGTCAGGATCAATAGAATGGACCCTATAGCCAGTTATAATGCCCCTTCGTAGGTTATTGCAATAGTAGGGTCTTTTCTATGTAATAATTTAATGTGCAGTTCACCATTGCTTGAAAGCCCCGCTGAAAGGCCTTACTATTTATATAGGGCGAGCAGGCCCTACTATTATTCAAGGTCGTATATTATTGCCCTACTATTACTAATTTCCCTACTATTATTAATCATGAGTCTATTAAATATGTATTAGCAACTTCGACGAAGCTTTGTTTATTCATGATAAAGGGGTTGAGAGTTGGATAGGGCTGATCCCCAATGATCAGGTTTTTCATTGAATAGCAGTCTCGACTTCCCGAATCTCCTCTTTATAGAAAAGGCTTATTGTAATAGTAGGGGTAGTAGAATATTTGAATCGACGTGTAGGTTGGTGGTTTAGAATCACCCCTCCACTATTATGATAAGGGGTGGATGGCTGCAACTAGGGCCTTGATTCCTCTAGCAATGGTGGCCTTGGAGGAGTAATCCCTTTCTATCTTGGGTGGGGTTTAGTCATCCATCTCGGCCAATAATGGAAATATTTTTTGCTAGTAATAGTAGGGTACCCCTATTTATTTATTAATTCCTAATTGAATTGCAGTCCTACTATTGATAAAGGGGACCCCTTCGGTTCAGCAGTAGAAGCAAATAGGGAGGAACATTGACGGTAAAGTATCTATCTATCTATGTTTCCCTTTCTATTGGATAGGGCGGTATAGTATCCATCTATTGTTTGGGGTAGTAAACAATCTATGGGATTGGGCTTGGTTGGTGATTGAGTCTGGGTCGATAATTCCCTTTGGTGGGGGGGCCAGTAAGTAAGCATTGGTTAGGGAGGAATCCCTTTGTATTTTTGTCTATTGAAGCATGAGAATATTTGTTCAGTATCTCTCAATATGTAACGAAGGGTTGGCTATTTAATAGAGAAGGTTTTGGCCCCTAATTAATTTCTATTCCCCACCCCTTCCAAAGATAGATGCATCGAAGCCCTACTATTATTACCTGGGGGAGTTCCTTTATTGCGGGTTTCCTTCTTCGGGGGGTGATCTATCTATTTGATTTTTGCCCCCATGAATGAAGCTTACTATTGAATGATCAAATCAAGGCCCCAATAAATGAATCAAGGTTGAGTCCCGACCCTACCCTACTAAAAAGCTTCATAACATTTCGAATAGTTATTTCAACTGGGAGTATCAGTAAAAATCTTACCTACTCATTCTGGTCTATAAGGTGAGGGGGAGCCCCCTTAAAATTTGCATCTCTTATATGCTTGGATATGACCAGATGCAACTACACAAATGCCCACTCCAATGGGAACATCAGATACCCTGGTTCCTCCGGACTATGAAGAAATTGGTTGATCTACGCCTGCTATTAGCCCCTTTGAAATGGAGGGGGGTACCTACCCCCTCCATTTTATTTTAAAGGGTTAGCGATGGAGAATTTAGTTATCGACACCCAACCATACTGAACCTTTCCAAAACATAAAGGCTTTTTGGAGTGTAACTAAATAGTAAGTGGTGAGTCGGGCATGGGCTGAAAGCCCCAAGTGGTAGGACTCTACCCCCTTTATCTCTTTAGGAGCTTTATCCCCCTATCTCCTAAGTATGGATGCTCTTAAGGAGTGGGATAGCTCTTTAAAAATCTGATAAAGGGGCCTGCTATAAATTCAAATTATGGGTGCTTATCTTTAAAAAATTTGCGAGCCGATCCAATAGCATGTCCTACTCCAACCCCCTCCTAACGAATATATGCCTCACTACTTTTGAAATAGAGAGCCTCATGACTTCCTCATGCAGTAGCTATTTAGTAGCATAATCACCCCTTAAATAAGCAAAGAGGTTGATTCTCTCACCTTGAAAACATAGTCAGCTTATCAAGAGGTCGCCTTAAAGAGGAACTTGCTTGATGAATGCCTACACTACATCCTCAGAAATGATATGCCTGAGCTAGGGAGCAAACCCTTTTCCTATCCCTTATTTCAAGTGGGCTCCACCTTGTCCATATCAGTTGGGGGATATAGATGCACTAGAGCCCATACCATATCTGATGACACCCAACTTCTCTAACTCATCTATTAGATTGGGATTAGCCGATGTTTTACTCCTTTCTCTCAGTTCATTAAGGTAAGACCTTTTAGAATTTTGAAGGCCTTAAAAAAGCTGCCCCTCTCTATATTAAAAGGATATGGTGCCATTTTATTTAAAAATCCAGCTTATCATGGAAAAAATCTTAATAAAAATATATTTGAGGCTTCTTGAAATTAGAGAGAGGAGTTGGAAATATCAATAAAATTCAATGAATTAGTTCATCGGTCAAACTCCCCCCACCCTAGTGATTAATGGTGAGGCTAAAGGAAGTATAAATATTTCCTGAACCTTTTAAAATGGAGAGATACACCTAGCTTAAAGCTTTTGAGATTCCTCAATTGTCCTACTAAGTCTATAGAAAAAGGCCTTATGCCACAACAATCCCCTCAGTAGTATAGATCGGTCAAAGCAATCCTCTTTCCATAGTGACTAGATCAATAAAGGGCAACTCTTCTTGGATTGATCATCACCTTTTATTATGTAATATAATAGGCTTGGTTCATACAGTTCGTAAGATGGTGTCATAGATAGAAATCCCGACTAATGGTCCAATGTCGGAGAGAAATGATTTGACTGATGCTCTTAAAAATACCCACGCATTAAAAGCCAAGTCTTGAAATAGTGCCACTAAAAGGAAAGGCTATAAAAAGGATCCCCGACTTTTAAATATGACCTGTCGAAATGCTCTTCATATGTCCCGGCCTTTCGGCTATTTCTTTACCATTGGTTTTCGGGTTTATGTCTTCATGAGGAGATAGGCTTTCGGATTTGGAAATAGAGAGGCTCACTCATCCTATAATAGAGAGGAGCTTTTTAAGAGCTCTCAAAAAAAAGGGTTTTGGGTGAAATATTTTGTTATCTAATAATGAAGTTGGTCTAGAATTAAATTAAAAGGGGACTCTTGATGATTTCTTGGAGTGTCCTAAAACCGGAGTGCTACCGGGCAACGAAATCCTCTCCGTCAATCTGGGATAATGGTTCTAATTCTTGAGCTCTTAAATGAAATTAACCAAGCCTATTATATTACGTAATAAAAGGTGATGATAAATCCAAGAAGAGTTGCCCTTTATTGATCTAGTCACTATGGAAAGAGGATTGCTTTGACCGATCTATACTACTGAGGGGATTGTTGTGGCATAAGGCCTTTGGCTACAGACTTAGTAGGACAATTGAGGAAGCTCAAAAGCTTTAATCTGGGTGTATCTCTCCATTTTAAAAGGTTCGGGTAGGATTTATACTTCCTTTAGCCCTACCATTAATCACTAGGGTGGGGGGAGTTTGACCGATGAACAAATTCACTGAATTTTATTGATATTTCCAACTCATATCTTTGATTTCAAGAAGCCTCGAATACCTTTTTATTAAGATTTTTTCCAGGATAAGCTGGATTTTTAAATAAAATGGCACCATCTCCTTTTAAGATAGAGAGGGGCAGCTTTTTTAAGGCCCTCAAAATTCTAAAGGGTCTTACCTTAATGAACTGAGAGAAAGGAGTAAAGCATCGGCTAATCCCAATATAATAGATGAGTTAGAGAAGTCGGGTGTCATCAGATATGGTATGGGCTCTAGTGCATCTATATCCCCCAACTAATATGGACAAGGCGGAGCCCACTCGAAAGAAGGGATAGGAAAAGGGCCCGCTCCCTCGCTCAGGCGCATAATTTTTGAGGATGCAGTGTAGGCATTCATCAAGCAAGTTCCTCTTTAAGGCGACCTCTTGATAAGCTGACTATGTTTTCAAGGTGAGAGAATCGACCTCTTTGCTTATTTAAGGGGTGATTATGCTACTAAATAGCTACTGCATGAGGAAGTTGTGAGGCTCTCTATTTCAAAAGCAGTGAGGCATATATTCATTAGGAGGGGGTTGGAGTAGGACATGCTATTGGACCGGCTCAAATTTTTTAAAGATAAGCACCCATAATTTGAATTTATAGCAGGCCCCTTTATCGACTTTTTAAAGAGCTATCCCACTCCTTAAGAGCATCCATACTTAGGAGATAGGGGGATAAAGCTCCTAAAGAGATAAAGGGGGTAGAGTCCTGCCACTTGGGGCTTTAAGGCCATGCACGACTCACCACTTACTATTTAGTTACACTCCAAAAAGCCTTTATGTTTTGTAAAGGTTTAGTATGGCTGGGTGCCAATAACTAAATTATCCATCGCTAACCCTTTAAAATAAAAATAAGGGGGGCTAATAGCAAGCATAGATCAACCAATTTCTTCATAGTCTGGAGGAACCAAGGTATCTGATGTTCCCATTGGAGTGGGCATTTGTGTAGTTGCATCTGGTCATATCCAAGCATATAAGAGATGCAAAGATTAAGGGGGCTCCCCCTCACCTTATAGACCAGAACGAGTAGGTAAGATTTTTCTCGATACTCCCAACTGAAAGAACTATTCGAAAGGTTATGAAGCTTTTTAGGAGGGTAGGGTCGGGACTCAACCTTGATTCATTTCTTGGGGCCTTGATTCGATCATTCAATAGTAAGCTTCATTCATGGGGGAAGGAATCAAATAGATAGATCAACCCCCAGAGAAGGCAACCCACTATAAAGGAACTCCCCTAGGTAATAATAGTAGGGCTTTGATGTATCTATCTTTGGAAAGGGTGAGGAATATAAATCGAGTAGGGACCAAAACCTTCTCTATTAAATGGCCAACCCTTCATTATAAATTGATAGATATTGAACAGATATTCTCATGCTTCAATAGAAAATAATACAAAGGGGTGCCTCCCTAACTGATGCTTACTTACTCGCCTACCCACCAAAGGGAATTGCCAACCCAGAATCAATCGCCAACCAAGCCCAATCCCATAGATTGTTTACTGCCCTAGCCAATATATGGATACTCTATTGCCCTATCCAATGGAAAGGGAAATATAGATAGATAGATACTTTACCACTGGGGTTCCTCCCTATCTGCTTCTACTATTGAATCTAAGGGGCACCCTTTATCAATAGTAGGGTTGTAATTCAATTAGGAATTAATAAATCAATAGGGGCACCCTACTATTACTAGTAGCAGATATTTCCATTATCGACCGATATGGATGACTAAACCCCACCCAAGATATAAAGGGATTACTCCTCCAAGGCCACCATTGCTAGAGGAATCAAGGCCCTAGTTGCAGCCATCCAATCCTTATCATAATAGTGGAGGGGTGACTCTAAACTGCCAACCTACACCTCGATTCAAATATTCTCCTACCCCTACTATTACAATAACCCTTTTCTATAAAGAGGAGATTCAGGAAGTCGAGACTGCTATTCAATGAAAATCTCGATCATTGGGGATCAGCCCTATCCAACTCTCAATCCCTTTATCACTAATAAAAAAAGCTTCATTGAAGTTGCTAATACATATGTAATAGACTTGTGATTAATAATAGTAGGGAAATTAGTATTAGTAGGGCAATAATATATGACCTTGAATAATAGTAGGGTTTGCTCGCCCTATATAAATAGAAATGCCTTTCAGCGGGGCTGTCAAGCAATGGTGAACTGCACATTAAATTATTACATAGAAAAGACCCTACTATTGCAATAACCTCTGAAGGGGCATTATAACTAGCTATAGGGGCCATTCTATTGATCTCGGCCCTTATATATATATATATATATATATATATATATATATATATATATTCTTAATCCTTTATAAGAGCTAACCCAAGATAATAAATCAAACTCTTAGGTTCTCCACTACATTACAAGAATATTTCTTAATTGTTTTTCCACTTAAATATTCACTAAGCTCACCCATCACTACATCTTACATATTTTCGGTTATGTAAATGTACTAGGTGAGGTCACTTGTTTCACAAACCATCCATCTCATTATCATTTGATGAGTTGGTTTTTCTTTCCCTCTTCGATTATTTTGGAATAAGCACATTTTTCTTCTCACACCACATAATTCCTTCTATGTTGGTGCTAAGAGCATATTAGAATTGACTATCCCCTCATCTCCTTGATGAGCTAGTCGTTCCATTGTTAGACCTCATTTTAATCTTAATTCATGAAAATAATAACTCAAGTAGTCTTACTTATCATTAAACCATAGATTGAACCATCTATTTCCTACATCCATCAAGAATATTCATGAGGATATTTGTAATAGTCTATCACATTATAAGTTTCTCTTGTTTTTTGTGAGTTACCTAGTCTGTATTGTTCTAGTAATTAATTAATGGAAAACATTATACCAAGTAAAATAGGCATCCATTACAAAATCCCATTTTTTAATAGTCATTAAGGTTCCATATACATTATCCATTTTCCATTTCCATTTTTCTTTATACAAAAATAGAAATGTAACTATTCCATGTATAGCAGCAAAAATATAACATACAAGGACTGCAACCATTCCATGAAATCCTTATCATATTCCATAAGTAAAATCAATAAATTGTAACTCATGCTCTGATCTACTTAATATCTTAGATGGTTATAATCATAACATAGTCCATTTGCACATTACAACACATTTACCATAAATTAAAACCACAACAATACACATAACTCCATATTTACCCTAGGAAAAACCTCAAAGGGAAAACCCAACATTTAAATTCTCATTTATATTATTTTCATATGATAATCAATTCATACATGGAGATTAGACATTTCATTATGTCCATATCTCCTATGGAAACATAATGTATTCCCAAGGATTCTACTCTACACATTATTTCTCATCCGTAAATACAGTTTCGTCTCCGTTCAATTGGAGCAACTCAACAAAAATGTATTTCTTGTACACAAGAAGATCCATGCTAATCATCATAACACAAAATATTTTTTTTTTTCCCATTACAAGAATATATATTATGGTCAATCATTGAGCTCATCTTCCATCACCTATTTTCTCTATAATGAACAACACAAATATATCATTTTCAATAAATTATTATTCAATATTCAGATTTTAATTTTGGAAACAATACAACACACCTAGAAATACACAGACCAATAAATTACCTTACAATTTCTAGAAACCAAATACATTGCATCTATTCAAAGATGCTACCTAGTCTTACAAACTCTCACATTCAAAAAACCATTGAACTCAAACATATTGAGCAAAATAGGGTTCATTATTCTCGAACGACTTTGGTAATAGAAGTAAAAGCGATAATATCTTCTTAAAAACTACTAAACCATGATTATTTTGTAGTTTAAAAATAATGGTATCACCTTCCCAAAGAGATACACACTAATTTGTTTTCTTTCCTATGGATAGGTCACCCAAAAAATTGTTTCTTTTATCCTTAACTATATCAAGTAGAAAACATCATTGACATCCCCCTTGACTCCCTATATCTAGAGAGCAGATATTCAAAATATCATTTATTGAAAATATTCTAATATAAAACTAAACCTTTGTTAAGGCTATAAATTTAGCCTCAACTTTAAGTAGCTTCTATCCATCCGAGCTAGGTTGAATAACCTTTCCACCCATACTTAAAGAAGGTGCTAACACTCATAATTTCGATTCCATAGAACTAGAATATTAGCACCATAAGGCATATGGGCTTTTTAGTTATGGTACGATTACACAAATAATTCGGTTTTGAACCTTTACATACCAATCGATGACACCAAAATTAAATTCCTATAACTTAGCCATAAGACCAATTACCACTACATGCTATATTTATGATAAAATATCTTATTATCCTTCCACCATCATACAAGAAAATATTATAGCTTACTAAGGTCTCAATTTATATATGGAACACATAGTTACAATATTCACCTACTAAATACCACTTGGTTAGCCTTGCTTAAGTATATTCTCCTATGGTAGCCTAGCATCTCAAAAAGATAGCCAATCAAATTAAAGAACTAATTCCTTCAAAATTTGAACCCAACCAAAATAATACACTATAAAATTATGTAAGCAAGATCCAAGTTCTTCCAAAATTCATAGTGGCAATAATACATGAACAAGTCCATTTTCTATGAGAAGAGCCTACCTTACACCAATTTGGTGATGCTCCAATGACATCTCACAATCGAGCCGATGATATTTAGAGGCGTGATCCAAATTTTATCTCCCAAATTAAATTAACAATATTCCACAAATAAGACCAACACTTTCTCCTCAATGACCAATAATATTTTTTAGATTTTAATAGCATTATATCCCCATGAACTAGCCGTGTCTTCCTCAGATGAACCAAAACACCTTTCTCATTTCAAAAACTCTCCCCACAAACCAAAATCTCCTTTCACATTTTTGCTCCTCCTCCACTCGCATGATCCACTCATCATGAATTCTTCTTTGGACCATAAATGAAAAGGTGTCTTACATTCCTTTCCACTACCAACACATTGGAATCCAAATCTAACCATTGTACCTTCATGCTTGTTAATTTTTGAAGACCTCATCTCAACTTTGATTTGATAATTAATTGTCCTTATTTCTTTTAACTCATAATTTGGTGGTGGCTTTAAACTCCCAGTCAAGCAAAAGTTCAAAAAATTTCTCCAAATTATTTTATTATGTAATGTCAAATTTCCACCATGAGATATATTCCCCTAATTTTAAACACAAATAAGAGGGATCAATGCTTGAATTTTCATTCCTTCTTGCAATAAAATCGTTAATTATCTACACTACAAAGATGAAATTAGCATGCACATTTAAAACTCATCTACTTAATATTTTTTTTTGGTAGATTAAAAGTGGGTTTTTTTCAAGGATCCCAAAACCTGATTACAAAGGATCAAAATACAACACGAAACATCAGAATGAAACAAAAGGAATTTTTCCAAGGATGGACAAAAGGATAGGCAAGGACAACCCAAAGGAACAAAGTAAGGAACACAAAATCCTTTGCACTAGAGGAAGATGTTTTCCTTTGCACCAAAGTAAAAATGAGCAGGAAGGGAAAGCCCACCAGAAGTCCAAATTTGAATCACAAGGCACTGAAAAATGGCGGGAGAAAGCGCAAAACTACCCCAACCATGAAAAATCCTTTTGAAAATTTCCCATGGGCGGGAAAAGGAAACAAAGCCAAAGTTTTAAATTTGAAACATCCCAAGGGTGGGAAAACTAGAAACCACCCTTGGAAAACAAAGATCTGAAGAAAACCAACATCCCACGTAGGGGAGCCCGAAAAGAAGTAAAATGGAACAATAGCCTGAAGATGGTACTATAGTGGTTCAATAGCAAAAGGAACACCCCAGGCCACAAGGTCCTTATGCAGAAAAGGAAGCCTTTGAAAACACCTACCCAGCAAAGGAAGCAGTAGCAACAGAACAACACTTCTGAAGGAAAGGACGAGAAAGTACCACAAGAATTCATTAAGAAGGAAGCATGAGGATGCATGACTATATATATTAGAGCACAAACCAAAAAACATAATCCATATATCTCATACAACCTTCAACAACAATTTCAGGATCAAAGAAAAGGAAGTCCCATAAGGAATCAACAACAATAAACCCAGAGGCCTCTAGAAGCCACAAAAGGAACTAAGACCCACATGAACCACCACTTCAGACCCAAAGAGTATAGTCACAGTAGAAAGCACATGGGAAACCCCTAAAGCCCAAAAGGATGTTGTGCAAAACTTCTCATGAAGCTAGAATTCCTCAAACCCACTAAAAAGCAGCTTCAAGGAAACAAGGAGAACTTGCAAGGATTCAGTAGCAAAAATTCCATAGGTTGCAAAGCTACAAAAGGAACTAAAATCCTACAAGACCCATCATCTCAAAACCAACGAGTAGAGTCATAGTATCAAGCATGTGGTCCTTCCACTGACCAAAAGGATGTTGTGCAAAACTACTCAAGAAGCTAGAAATCCTCAGACCTGGCCAATCACCACTAAAGATCCTCAATAATAAAATGTCAAGAAGAGTTCCAAAAGCAACCTGATAAAACCTGAGAAGAGTCCCAGGGAGTAACCTTAACCAAAACATCCCAAAACCCAAACACCGAAGGATGGAACAGTGGGATAGAAATGGGACAAAAATTTTTCCACCTTAGGATAAGGAAAGGTGCAGAACAGTGGATCAAGGATCTCCCCCCAAAAGGAGATCATCTACAACACCTTCCTTCCATGAAGGATGGGAAAAGGTGCCAAGGAAACTGGGAAAGGATCAGGGACCTAGGACAGGGGAAAGGAAGGGATGCAGGAAAGAGGAACATGACTTCCATGGGAAGTCACCTGTAGAGCCTGCCTTCCCAAGCAGTTTTTGGTCTTGCAGTACTGGATCTGATCTCATTCATCTACTTAATATAATTATTTCATGTGGTTTCATATTATGCAATTTTATAATTAAAGAACATTATTTTTTCTTTGCTTCTCAAGCTGAATGTTGTACTAGACTTCATATATTTTTCTTTTTTATTACATATTTTTTGGTGATTAGTATTTCTTCCAATCATGAGAAAACATGTTTCTAAAATAATGCAATTCCATTAGTAGCATCATTTTTAGCATAATAATTATATTTGCAAGAAAATTAAACATGAAATTAACCAACATCCCATTAGTAAATACACATATCACATTTTCCATAAAATACATGTGTTTTGCATAACTAAATTTGAGATAACCAAATATTCCATCAATAAAGCATCGTAGCAAAATATAATTCCATCCAAATGAAAAGTCTACCAATGAAGGGTGATGACATCCTCCTCCCTTAGGCTTAATACAATCCTCCATGTATCAACCAAGTTAAAACATAAAACAACATTTACAATGTATTTTCAAACAAGAATGGAAAATATTTTTATGTCTGCTACTTTAACCCAAGTAGCATTTCTCTCAGAGTAGCAGTCCCATTGGATCTTGCATTAATCCAAGGTCATTTTTATCATTTATTTGGAACAAAAATCAGGGATTTTTAATGGTCTAACCTCTATAGCATTTGGGTCTATCATCTGCAATTTAGAAAAGTCCCACACATGATCAATATTAGCTATATATTTTCTAAAAAATGATATGTGAAAGGTGTCATGAATATTTTATAGATTGGATGGTAAGGCAAGTTGATATGCCACATGATTGATCTTTTCTATAATTTCAAAGGGTCCAACAAAATATGGATCAAGTTTTATGGACTTAATAGCACTCTTCATAGGTCTCACCCTAAAAAACACTCTATCACCCACAATAAACTCCCTTGGTGACCTCTTAAGGTTGGCATAAATTTTCTAAAGATTTGTAGTTTCTTTAAGCCTTTCTTTGATCGTTATTAATTATCACTCCATTTCCTTGACCATATCTAGTCCAAGAAAAATATTGTACTCTTGATTTTTCCAAGCCAATGGTGTCCTACACCTCTTGCCATATAGAGCTTCAAATGGTACCATATCCAAGGTTGAATGGTGACTGTTATTGTAGGTAAATTCTACCAAGTGTAGGAAATATTCCCATCGGGTCTTCTAATCCATACAATACATGTGAAGCATATCCTCTAAAACTTGGTTCGTCATTTTGGTTTACCCATAAATATTTGGGTAATATGCAAAACTCATATTTAACCTAGTGCTAATGGTACGATGTAAAGCTTACCAAAATTCAAATGTAAATCTCGAGTCTCTATCTGAAAGGATCACTTCTAAAAAACCATGAAATCTAAATATTTATTTAGAAAATCTACTAGCCACAACCATAACATGATTCTTGGTGTTTCTGGGTATAAAATGTGTGCCTTGGTTAGTCTATCAACCACAACTAGGATTTCATCATGCTAAAATCTGGTCTTTGGTAAACCTACAATAAAATCCATTAATATCACCATCATTTCTATGCAGGTACATCATGAGGATATATTAGTCTTGCGGGGCCTTAAATTTTTTTCTTTTGAGACATTGAACAACATATTTAATTATATCCATTTTCATTTGTAGTTAGTAGAAGGTTTTATTCATATTCTCCCTCATTTTTACTGCTCCCATGTGAGCAGAATATGGATATCTATGTGCTTAATTCATGATCATTTTTTTCAAATCATCAACCTAAATAATTACTACCCTCTTCTTAAAGCACAATAAATCATCCTTGATGTTGAAATCCTTACTTTCATCAGGTTTCCATTCCATACTTTCCTAGATTTGATTGCAAAACACATCTTGATATTGCATTTTCTTAACATATTCCATCAAGTCTATATGGATGTGAGACAAGACAACTATGTATCTTCTCCTACTGAGTGCATCGATAACCTTATTTTTCTTCCTTTTGATATATTCAATGTCAAAATCATATTCAACAAGAAATTCCATCCACCTTATCTATCTGTAATTTAGAAAAGGTTGAGTAAATATGTACTTTAGACTTTGATGGTCTGTCCTCAACTGAAAAGGTCTTCGTACCAAATAATGTCACCAACTTTTGAGAGCAAAAACCATCATTGCCAATTCTAGATCATGGGTTGCATAATTGACCTCAAGTAATTTTAGTTTCATGGATCCATAGGCTACCACTAGTTCATATTGTGAGATCACTCCTACCAAACCTTCTAATGATGCATCTGTCCACACAAAAAACTACCTTGAGGTTCTGGTTTCTTTAGTATAGATGTAGCGAGTTTTTTTTTTAGCAGATCAAAAGCTCCCTCACATTTATCCATCCACTTGAAATCTTTTCCCTTCCTTTGAAAGTTAATTATTTGAGTGGTTATATTGGTGTATACCTTCATATAACACATATAATATCTAATAAAACCCTTGAAACTTTGGACTTTCATCACATTTGCAAGCGATGGCAAATTAGGTATACCTTCTATTTTCTTAGGATCCATTGAGATCCCTTTTTTTGATACAATATGTCCTAAATATTTCACTTTTGACATAATTCATAATTAAAAAAAATCCCATATAGTTGTTTCTTCCTTAGTAGCTCTAGAATGATCTTAATGTGTCTATCATGCTTTGACTTATTCCAAGAATATATCTAAATATAATCTAAGAACACAAGAACAAATCGATTCAATAGCTTCCTGAATATGTTATTCATAAAATTCATAAATATTGCTGGAGCATTCGTTAGACCAAATGGCAAGATAGTAAAATCTTAATGTTCATAATGAGTTTTGAAGGTTGTATTATGGGTATCCTCTTCATAGATCCTCAGTTTATGATATCTCAATTTAAGATCACGTTTTGATAAAATACTAGTATCTTTGAGCTGATAAAAGAGATCTTTGATTCTGGGTAGAGGATATATATTATTGATGGTTGCCTTATTTAGCATTATGTAATCTATGCATAGTTGCAAGGAACCATCCTTCTTTTTAATAAATAGTATAGGTGCACCCTGGGGTGACACACTCAATCTGATTAACCCTTTTCCACTAATCCTTTCAACTATACTTTTAGCTCTTGCATCTCAATGGGGTTTATTATGTAAGTATCCCTATGTATGGGTTTTGTTCTAGGTTGAAATTCAATTGTGAAATTAAATTCATGCTTCGGAGGTAATGCAGGTAATTCTTATAGAAATACATCCATGAAATCCTAAAGTACTAGGTGTTTTCCTAACACCTCTTCCTTATTTTATTTTTCAATCTCATTTATATTAACTACATACATTGTTCCTCCTCTTTTAATAGCTTTCTTAAGTTTCATTGCTGAGAGGATCTAGAGTTGAAAAGCCCCTTTCTGGTTGTACACACTCAATAATTTCCTACCATCATCTGAATATTTGATACACCTATCCTAGAAATTGATTATGACCTTGTGTTTGTAACCAATCCATTCCTAGGACTACATCAAAAGCATGTACCGATGGTACATACAGATAACCTATAGTTGTACCACTAGGTAAGATAATTTTAGTCATAGGATAACACTGATCTACATATTATGTTTATCTTGAGCCATACTTGACCTTCCACCCATGTGCTAATATTATTGGTCTTTCTGGTATATTTTTAATTAATCTAGTGGAAACAAAACTATTTTTAGCACCACTATCAATCAAAATTCTAACATTTTTATCAAATATCTCATCCTTTATCAATAGTGGAGTAACTTGTCCTTCAATATTCTAACTTACTATCACTGCATAAATCTTATGTTTAGGTTCCTTATGTGTAGGCTCTTTATAAAATGGTTCCTTTCCCTTAAAACTTGGTCCTATTCTATATGGATATTTACTAGCATAGTGTGGTCCACCACAATTAAAGTATCCCTCCTTAGGTCCTTGGTGAGTTTTCTACCTTTGTCCTTCTGCTTTCATTGCTAATGGAGGATTGGTCTATCCTTGTAGTGGTGTTCTATTATTTTCATTGTTGTGATTGTTAGAATTATGGTTTTATTGGATCCTCAAAATCCAACTTGAGTTTACCCCCCCTTTTTCAAAAAAAAATACTATTTTTGGGTAATTTGTTATTTTTGGCCAAAAGCTACCCTATTTTTAGTAAGTCACCAAAAAATCCTGGATTGCCACCTAAATTAACACACATTATTGCATTTTCCATATTAGGCCTCCTAGAAAATCTCAACACCTATACATTTCTAAGAAGTATTTAAATTCCAAATTTTATTTCTTCCAGTTTTTATAAAAAACACTAAATCCCATTTTCGGGGCACTAGATAAAGGAATTAGGGCCTAATAACACACTGAATTTTTTTCAAGTATTCTAGAGAAACCTTACCACGATATTCTCCTCCTATTTATCTAGATCCATGTATAATTTCAAGTCGATCCAATAATAAGATCAGAAGTTATGCCCTCTAGAAGATAGGCTATTATGAGCCATTTTTGAGATCCAATTAAGAGATAGTGAGAGGCCATAATTCAACTCTACTAATTGTAGTTGTAAAATATTATTATTACTAATATTTATGTAATAGAAATTTTTGATCAACTAAGACCACTACCACACTACAAATAAGAACCACTACAAGCACAATTAATAATATGGGTCATCATGAAGACAATAGTTGCAATTTTTGTAATTATGGACCATCATCAAGCTTTGAATGAGAACCAATTTGTAGGCTATATAAGAGAGTTGCTACAATAGAAAAAGGATCAAGTTTTTGCACAGTAATTTTGTAAGAGGTATACTAGTGTGTCCATCCTTGTTAGTTGTATTTTACTTTGTGTGTCTTGTCTAGTCACCCCTATTTCTTCCCCATTATTATGCAGGTTTTGTTGAGGAGGATCCCATTTTATTGAGATCATTACTAGTGGCTAAGGCTGGAAGCTAGGAGGCTCTTTGTTACATCATTTAAACAAAGAGTTTTTGTTCTCTATTGCATCATTTGAATGGAGAAATTTTTTGTACTGGTTTAGTGAGATCTGGTTATCCTAATCAGACTCCCATTGTAATGATTTATTTTTTAATTCAATCATGTTTCCTCCTTTTAGAAATTCTATGTGCAGTTTTGTGTGCTCTCCCATTTACATATTACATCATTTGAATGTGTAGATGGCATATTATTTCACTAGAATGTTGAATCATTTCTATTATATTATTTAAATGGATGTGATTGGATCAATTTTATCTTCTCCTCCTTCCACCTTCATCATATTTTAATTCTAGCTACAATTTATCAATGGATAAGGCATCATTCTATAGCTTGAAGCACTAGCTAGGAGTTACTTTCAAAATTGGTCAAAATTTATGTTGCAGTTTTATTTCATTTTTACAAATTTGGATGTAAGAAATAATGTAGGCTCACCTTTGGGGTTTCCTTACCCTAATCGATCTGTCTAGAGTTAAAAAAAACATTTTTTGAGTTAAAGAGATGGATCCACTAGAGTCCACAGTGCTGATTGGATTAGGGAAGTCTTGCCACATGATAAATCTATTAAGTGTGTAGGAATTTCCTCCAAAAGGTTCTTCCCTTAGAACATCTTCCTAAAATTCCCTTACTTCCTATCATTTCTTTTATCATGCCTAGAGAAGCTTTTGTTTTCTTTCTCACCTTCCCAGTTCATGAAACTTGCACTATTTATTTTTCTCAGTGCCTCTTTATCCTTCTTGGATACCTTTTTGTAGATGAAATAGGACTTAAGGTAAGTTTCATATTTCCTGGCTAGATCACAGGTCTTTCAGAGAGCGTTGGGTTCTCTCATGTTTAGTTCATGTCTAATTCTAGAATATGCTCCTAGAATGAACTTGTGAATCTTCATCTTCTCATTATATGTAGGCAAATATTTCAATAGCTTGAAAAATATTTAGTAATATACCTCCACCATATTATTCCCCGATCTAGGTTTGGTGAATTCTTAAAATTTTTTGTTATAAAAATGTTCAATGAGGAACCTTTCTTTTAAGGCTATCACAAAGTCCTCCTATTTCAAATCAATTTTAGCCTCAATTTCTCATTCTCCACTAAATTTTTCCCATAAATCTAATCCAACACCTTGTAAGTGTAGAGTAGCATAATATATCTGAGTGCTAGTGGAATAGTTCTTCATGTTGCAAAAAATCCCTATCTCCTTCAACAAATCTTCAACTTTATCACCATATTCCTCTCCATTGAACTTGGAAGATTTTAGATGCTTCATATCCTTTCCCAATTCTACCTCTAGTCAAATTCTATCTGTTGTCCCTCTGAATGGATTTAATTCACTTGTCTCCCTCTAGAATTTCTATCTTGTGAATCTCGATTCACTAGCCTCCACCATTTGTTTATGTGTTTCCATATATTTCGTTAGTAGAGCAACTGTTGTAGTAAGATCCTCCCACTCATTACTATGAGCATCCATACTTATATTTTTAGCACTCGCCTCTACATTATTTTGTCATGTCTACCATGTCTACTTATATATATATATATATATATATATATATATATATATATATATATATATATATATATATATATATATATATATATATATATATATATATATATATATATATATATATATATTTATTCTTAACCCTTTATAAGAACTAACCCAATATAATAAATCAAACTCTCAGGTTCTCCACTACTTTACAAGAATCTTCCATAATTGTTTTTCCACTTAAATCTTCACTAAGCTCACCCATCGCTACATCTTACATATTTTCAATTATGTAAATGTACTAGGTGAGGTCACTTGTTTCACAAACCATCCTTCTCATTGTTATTTGATGAGTTAGTTTTTATTTCCCTCTTCTATTATTTCGGAAGAAGCATGCTATCCTTCTCACACCATATAAATCCTTCTATGTTGGTACTAAGAACATATTAGAATTGACTATCCCCTCATCTCCTTGATGAGCTAGTTGTTCCATTGTTAGACCTTATCACAATCTTAATTCATGAAAATAATAACTTAGGTAGTCTTACTTATCATTACACCATAGATTGAATCATCTATTTCCTAAATCCATCAAGAATCATTCCATCTGTTCAATAAGACAAATAAATTTATATCAGTTTCATCTCTCCAGATTTAACCAAATCTAGCCCAATCGTGTTGGGCAAGTGATTATAATGAGTTAAATATGAATCATGTTCTTGATTGATCGTAATACATTGTTATCCTTTCGGATAAAATTTCGAAAGCTCAATTGGGGTGCTGCCCATATCTCGATATAGATTGATATGATCATCGCCGAGGGCTTATTCCTCTTAATAAGCCAATTCATTATTAATTATTTCATTTCATGAGAATATTGTAATAGTTTATTACATATTAATTTTCCTTTGTATTTAGCAATTTACTATAGAACTTGACGAAGCACTTTGAACATTCTCATTGATTTGCATATAAAGGTTACAATGTGGTTGATTAACCACCAAGTTGGTTAATCAACTAATTCGAAGAACGCCTATGTGCGTTATTTTAATATTGCTACTAATAATGTGATACAACATATGCTAACATCCCCCCTTATTACATTATTGGCAAATTCCAATAGTATCTCGAAATTTTTCATATTTGATACGTCCAAGTGCTTTGGTAAAGATATCTGCAACTTGCGCATCAGTAGGAATGTATTGAAGTTGTATATGGTGCTTTGGAACTTCATCTCGAATAAAATGACATCTGGTATCAACATGTTTGGTACGTTCATGAAAAATTGGATTTTTGACAAGATTCAAAACACCTTGATTGTCGCAAAACAAATGAAGTGGAAGATTCTTTGGAAGGCCCATGTTTGTAAGAATGCGACTTAACCACATTATCTCGTAGACTGCTTCACTGGCTGCACGATATTCTGCTTCTGTAGAAGATAAAGCAACCACATGTTGTTTCTTACTGTGCCATGAGATTGGTCCAGACCCGAGATGAAAAACATATCCAGAAGTGGATTTACGATCATCAATAGATCCAGCATAATCTGAGTCTGTGTATCCGAGTAAGAAAAAATTATTATTCTTTCTATATTCCAGGCCATAATTTGTACTACCACGAACATAATGAAGAACTCTTTTTGCTGCTTTCCAGTGACTCATCTTAGGCTCTTGCATGAATCTTGAAAGATATCCCACAGCAAAACTGAGATCTGGCCTGGTATTTGTCAGATATAGGAGACTCCCAATCAACTGGCGATAGAGAGTTCCATCTACCTGAGGTGACTCATCATATCGAGATAACTTAAGTCCTTGCTCCATTGGAGTTGCTTTGGACTTACAATTAGTCATCCGATATTTTTCTACTAAAGTCTTGGCATATTTCTTTTGTGTTACTCGAATATGAAATTGTTCTTGAGTAAATTCTAAACCAAGACAATAGTGCGAAGTCCTAGATCTGTCATTTCAAATGATTGCTTCAAGTCATTTTTCACTAAGCCAATCATACTTTCTGAGCTTCCTGTGATGATCAGATCGTCTACGTAAAGTACAAGGATCACTATATCAGAACCATTTTTCTTGATATAGAGATTTGCATCTGAAGGACTTCTTTCGAATCCATGTTGCACAAGGTGACTGTCTATCTTGATATACCAAGCTCGAGGAGCTTGTTTTAGCCCATACAAGGATTTGATCAATTTGCATACTTTTTGTTCTTCCCCCTTGACCACAAATCCTTCTGGTTGAGTCATGTATACTTCTTCTTGTAAGTCACCATTCAAGAAGGCACTTTTAACATCCATCTGATGCAATTTCCACCCAAACTGAGCTCCCATGGCACAAAGTACTCGAATGGTAGTCATTTTTGCAGTAGGGGCAAAAGTCTCTTCATAATCTATGCCTTCTTTCTGAGCATATCCCTTTGCAACAAGCCGGGATTTATGCTTATCAATAGATCCATCTGCCTTATACTTCACTTTGAACACCCATTTGCAGCCTATGGGTTTCTTTCCTGTTGGCAGATCGACTAACTTCCAAGTATTATTTTTAAGGAGAGACTTATGTTCTACATCCATGGCCTCTTTCCACTGTGGTTGATCAAGTGCAGATTGAACCGTTGTGGGTTCATTTGTATTCAATGTAGACATATAAATTTTTTCTCCATCCTCATCTTCTTCTCTATCATTTTTTGTACTCACTGCCAAATCATCAAAGTGTTGACAAAGTTCGTCAACCTCTGAAGTAGATTCCTCTGCTCTCATCTGTTGAGTCATACTGCGAGTACATGGCCTATCAAGAGATAGATCTGGAAGGGATTTCAACTTTGCATCTCTCAAAGTGCTAGTATACCATTTTGGAACTTTCTGTTTTTGTTGTGGAAGTTGAACCTCCTTCTTAGGTTCTTCTTCATCTAGGTATACAGTTGTGGATGTTTCTTTTGATGTGAGGACTTCATCAAATACAACATCTCTACTTACATGTGTCTTCTTGGTCTTAGGATCAATCAATCGATAACCTTTTGAGTACTCATCATAGCCAAGAAAGATACACTGCAGGGTTTTCTCATCCAGCTTTCTCCTTTTCTGTTTTGGAATGTGCATGAATGCTTTACATCCAAACACCCTCAGATGAGATATGGAAGGTTTCTTACCACTCCATGCTCCTTGTGGTGTTTTCCCTTGTAGAGCTCTAGTGGGTGCTCTATTTAGGAGGTATAATGTTGTGTTTACTGCTTCTGCCCAATATTGATCCTCAAGATGTGCTCCCTTTAGCATACATCGAACCATTTCCATAATGGAACGATTTCTTCTTTCTGCAACTCCATTCTGTTGAGGTGTATAGGTTGTAGTCAGTTGTCTTTTGATCCCATGTTTCTTAAGGAACTCTGAAAACTCTTCAGAGGTATATTCCCCCCCTCGATCTGAGCGGAGGGTTTTTATCAAACATCCCGACTCCTTCTCAACAAGTTTCTTGAATTGTTGAAAGTAGAGAAATGCTTCTGATTTCAACTGAAGAAAGAAAACCCACATCTTCCATGAGTAATCATCAACAAATAGTTGAAAATACTTTTTCCCACCATAGCTGGTTGGCATAGGACCACACAGATCGGTATGTACCAGCTCTAAAGGTTTTGAAGCTCGAGAGGAGCTTGTCTCAAAAGGTACTCGATGTTGCTTCCCTGCTAAGCAATCTGAGCAAACTGGTAAGATAGATGAGAGTGGTGGAAGACCTTTCACCATCCCATATTTGTATAATTCAAGCAAATATCCAGAACTGAGATGCCCATAACGTCGATGCCAGAGAGAGGTGGCCTCCTTTGTAGTTGCAGCCAAAGCAACATGTGGAGTAGAAAGTGCATCGAGAATGAACAAGCCATGCTTGTAGGATCCAGTTGCAACATGTTTACCATTGTGTGTGATAAAACATCTCTTCTTGCCTTTGACAACTCGAAACACGACATCCATGTTTTTATCCAACATTTGTGTGACTGAAAGCAGATTATTGGCTAAGCCTGGAACATAGAGAACCTTCTCAATCTGACAATTACCATCAGGAAGGGACACAAAAATATTCCCTTCTCCCTTCACTTGATACACCTGATTGTCAGCAATTGTAACTGGCTTACCCTCTTTCTCCACAAAAGTATCAAACCATGATTTGTCCCCAGTCATGTGTTTGCTAGCTCCTGAATCAATATACCATACAACATCTATCTGGGAAGATGAAGTATGAGTCATGAGCACCTTGTGTGCTCTTTCAGAGTCAGAATCTGAATCGGACCCAGGAGGATCTGAGTCGGAGTTGGAGTCAGCATAAGCAACATGGCCTTTAGATTGCTTATGCTTATTGTATTTCTTCTTGTTCTTGCCCTTCTTCTGAGAACCTCTATCGTTTGGTTGCTTGTTTTTGAACCAACACCTGTTGGTGTCATGGTTATTCATATCACAAATTTTGCAATATTTTGCATCTTTTTGCTGATTTTGCTTCCCTTTTCCTTTGGAAGAAGCACTCCCTTTTTGAAACTGGCCTTGTTTGTTACCACTTTGTTGTGTGGAAAGAGCATTATCTGGCACATCATCTTTCTGGATCTGAGTTGCCTCCTCAGTCTGAAGCAAGTTTACCAGTTCCACAAATGATACTTGTCTACCAGAAACATTGAGGGAAGTGATCAACATCTTGTAGGAATTTGGTAATGCTCTCAAGATGACAGAGTTCAAGACATCATCATCCACCGGTTTTCCCATAGCATTCAATTTTGCTTTCAAGTCAGCCACTCTGCAAAGGAATATATCAACTGTTTCCCCAGAATTCATACTGAGATTATGTAGTTGAGTTTGAAGATGGAGAATAGTGGATTGATTCTTGCCTTCATATACTGTGATCAGGGCATCCCAAGCTATCTTACTAGTTTTTGCATCACAAATATGAGGCTGCACCTCATCTGTAGTAGCAAGCAAGATAAATACGAGACTTTTCTTGTCTTTTTTATCCCAAGCATCTTGATCTGTTCCTGCTGTCTGAGGACGTTTTTCAGTGCCAGTCACTACATCCCATAAATCTTCCAACTGAAGTATGGCTTTCATCTTTGTCTTCCATGGAACAAAGTTAGGACCTTTCAACAATTGTGAGTCTGAGAGATACTTATGAATTGTGGCCATTATGAAGGTTCCTTATATCACCAATTGGTCTCCCTTTCTTTATACCTGCCAGATATTTATACTGTAACCATTCAATATACACCCGCCCTTACGTGAGGGAAACTATAGGTATATATGAACAGTATACTACTCAATATGTACTCGCCCTTACGTGAGGGAGACTATAAGTACATATGAGAAGCACAATATATTGAACATAGGCGATACTGAAAGGGCATCGTGTTGTTAATGACACCTACCATAGAAAGTTTTATTCCGCATGCGTGGGGCGTAACTTCCCCTAAACACTTTGGAAAAAAACTTTCGTCAGGATTTACGCCTAACAACAATCACGATGTGGGTATGAAGTGGGAAAAAAAAAACTGGTTTGCCTTATTTCTCCCCGACGATTTATAGAGAACAAGCTCAGACGTCGTTGTTGCAGCTATATTAGGCGGCGAATACAGTAGTCCAAAGCACGACAACATTACCTGTAAGTGTGGACCAAAGGTATCTCAAATACCGAACACTGTTGTGCAATAAATTGCACAAATAGGGTATAAATTTGGGGTCTTATACTTTGTTTAATTTATGATTGTGAATGCAAGAAAATAGAATATTTAAATGCAAAAAAAACAATCATAAATGCCCACAAATTATAGCTCCTATTACACATTCCCCCCTTTATCTGACAATTTTGCAAGTGAAATCATGTGAACTCCCCCCTTCAAATTGCAAAATAGATAAGAATGGGTGAAAAAAAAATACCTGAAAACCCCAAAAACAAAAAATGGGAGCCTTCAAGGCATCAAGATGTGTTTGTTTTTGCTTGAATGATGCCTGTTTGGCGTCAACTTTGCTTTACCACCGTCAACAGCCCCTTGCGGGCGTCAAAACCACATTTCGGGCGTCAAAATTCCGGTTCGGGCGTCAACGCGACCGTGCGGGCGTCAACAGTGCACAGGCGTCAAGAAAAAAATGAATCCGTCAAAAAATTCCCCGACGGGATTCGAAACCACAACCTTCCGCCAAACAAGGACCATACCAACCACGGGAGCCGAAGTGCCCGATGAAATCAAACAGGAGCCACGCCGGTATTATCCGCTTTGGAGGGCGGAGAAGGGAGAAAAAAAATTTAATCCCACATGGCCTATGCGGCCACTGTGGGAGGGTTTAAACACTGTCGAAAGCGCCAAAGCTTTCGGTTGCCTTCGGGCAACCACCCCACCCTTTTGCCTCCACAGCCACCATCGAACCACCCCGATCCATGAACCACCCCGATCCACCATCCTCGGTCTGCGTGTTCTGTCAGTCTATCATTCGTCTATCTATTGTAAGGTCTGCCAGTTTGTGTCATTCATCTATGGGCTATCTGTTGTCAGGTCTGCTAGTATGTGTCGTCCAGTCTGTCCTCGGTCCATCTGCTAGTCTGTGTCATCCTGTTTGTGTCGTCCAGTCTATCCTCGGTCCGCCAGTCCGCCAGTATCGTCTGCCTACGTCCGTGGCTCTGATGCCATATAGAACTTGACGAAGCAGTTTCCTCATTCTCATTGATTTCAATATAAAGATTTACAATGCGGTTGATTAACCAACTTGGTGGTTAATCAACTAAATCAGAGATCACCTACGAGCGATAGTTTTGCAAATAATGAAATATTGATGCATACAATATGCTAACATTTACCTAGTTTGTATTTTTCTAGTCATTAATTAATGGAAAACACTATACCAAGTAAAATAAGCATCCATTACAAAAGCCCATTTTTCAATAGTCATTAAGGTTCCATATACATTTTCCATTTTCTATTTTAATTTTCCTTTATATAAAAATAAAAATATAACTAATCCACGTATAGCAACAAAAATATAATATACAAGGGTTGCAACCATTTCATGAAATACTTATTGGCTTCCATAAGCAAAATCAATCAACAACTCACGCTCTGATATATTTAATATATTATATGGTTATACTCATAACATGGTCCATTTGCACATTACAACACATTTGCCATAAATGAAAACCACAAAAATACACATAACTTCATATTTACCCTAGGAAAAACCTCGAAGGGAAAATCCAACATTTAAATTCTCATTTATATTATTTTTTAATGATAATCAATTCATGCATGGAGATTATACATTTCATTATGTCCATATCTCATATGGAAACATATTGTATTCCCTTGGATTCTACTCTACACGTTCTCATTCGTAAATACAATTTTGTCTCTATTCAATTGGAGGAACTCAACAAAAATGTCTTTCTTGGACACAAGAATATCCATGCTAATAATAATAACATAAAATATCATTATTTATTTTCCATTACAAGAATATATACTGTGGTCAATCATTCAGCTCTTCTTCCATCACGTGTTTTCTCTATAACAAACAACACAAATATATCCTTTTTAATAAATTATTCTTCAATATTCAGATATCAATTTTGAAAACAATACAACACACCCAAAAATACATAAACCAATAAATTACCTTACAATTTTTAGAAACCAAATACATTGCATCTACTCAAAGATGCTACCTAGTCTTACAAGCTTCCACATTCAAAAAACCATTGAACTCAAACATCCTGAGAAAAATAGGGTTCACACTTCTCGAAAGACTTTGGTAATAGAAGTAAAGCAATAATGTCTTTTTAAGAACAGTTAAACCAAGATTATCTGGCAATTTAACAAGAATGGTATCACCTTTCCAAATATATACACACTATTTTGGTTCCTTTCCTATGGGTAGGTCATCCAAAATTTTTTTTCTCTTATCCTCAACTATATACATATAAATATCATTTCCACCCCCTTTAACTTCCTATATCAAAAGAAGATATTTTAAAAATATTATTTATTGAAAATTTTCTAATATAAAACTAACCAACCATTTGTTAAGGCTATAAATTTAGTAATATATTTTACTCTATTTCCAACTCTCTTTCTTTTCTTTTATCTATTTTTTTATCTCTTTTCTTTTTCTTTTCTCTTTTTATCATTCTCACTTTTTTTTATATCTCTCTTTCTTTTATCTCACTCTTTTTTTACATCCGGTAGAATGGTACTTTGCAACAAATCCACCTGCCACCTAGGTTAGAGATGAGGTAAGGCTGAAAAGAGTATATAAGATATTTCACCCTAATTTGCAAAACCAACAACTTCATGCATCCCAATTTCAAACAATATACTTTAATGTGTTTTTTGGTACTCATGGAACTTCTGCAATACAATTCCATTTTTTTATATTTGCCCTATCTTAGTTCACATTCATGAGGACATAAACCAATCTCATTTTCCTTTTTCTCTAAGTTTCATAGGTTTTCAGAACAGATAACTTCATCCTACTCAGTCCAATATAAAAAATTAGACAGAGCCGAAAACTGACCAGTATCTCAATCACAAATACCTTACTTTTGAAATACTCAACTAAAATTTGTGCTAATTTGGATCACATCCAAGTCATGAAACTCCCACAAAATCTGGCAAAGTCAATTTGTTGTTGTACTCAACTAAACACAACAAAATGTGACAACACTTAACAACAAAACATCAACAACATCACACATTAACACATCAACAAAATAACTAACTAACAAACTCACAAAACAACAAACTATACAAAACACAAAATAAGAAAACAAAATCCAAAAGACTATTTACAAAAATATACATTATGTACAAGACACTACAAAATTTTTGCCATCATTTCCCTAGATCCCAAATACGATTAGCATACTTTAGAAAACATATATGATTACATGCCTGACAAGTTTTATAAGAATCCAATAAAAATAAGATTAGGCCAAAAATAGAAATTCTCATTGTGCCTATTTCATCCCACTGATTTGATTCAAAATTATAAGCAGTTCCATGTTTAAGATTTGATTTATTAAACTTAAAAGTGAAAACATGATTTTCAATTATCCTTTGCTTATTCAAAAAGGTGTAAATTTCACATTTTTTTCATAATTTAGAACTAGACTCCCCTTTTCAAATAGGAGATTTTGCAAATAAGAAACTATTTCTAAACAAATTAAATTCATGTCACTTTAAAAGCTTTTAAAGCAATCACAACCATTCAAGAATTGACAAGCATCTAGGACATTTGGTATAAAAATATCATTAAAAATTTGCATCCTAGATTCACTAGTTGATTGCTCATGAATTTTATTAAGCATTTCAAACATGTTTTCCTTCATTTCATTTATGCCAAAAATTTTAGAAGTTGTCTCCAAATTCTTGTTAAAATTTGACATTTCATCATTGATAGCATTAGCATCCATAAACTTATCATGCAACCCATTACTTGAGAATTTTGTAACCAATGAGAAAGGTGAAGATTTTACCTCGTCATCTATACTCAACACATAATTATTAGCATTTACCAAGATTTGATGAGCATTTATCACTTTTTCCTTTTCTTCATGGTCTCCATCATGATCACCTTGTAGTTCTTCATCTTCATCAAATACCTATTTATTAAAGACACCAAAATTAGGCACCCAATTAAATGTATGCCTATCCTTTTAAAACCATAAATATGACTGATCACAATATGTGTTAAATAACAAATTTTCTTGATCAACCACCTGAGTTACTTCAAATAGATTAGTATTTTCCTTTAGGTCATCACCAAAATTAAATCCAAACCATTCATGTGAATTTGTACTCAATTTTTTATTAGTCACAGGTAAAAGAGATGACTTTATCTTGTCCTCATTAATAACAAATTATTCATAAGAAACATTTACCATTTCTTCATTTTCAATTTTAGTAAGGTGTTCAATAAATTCATCTTCAAAGTGATTCAATTTTGGAACCTTCTCTATTTCTACAATTGGCATGTCATTTTCTGATTATGTAGGAATTGCAAAATCTTCTTTTCAAATAGAAGTTTCAACATCCTGCATATCAAGTGAAACAAAATTTTTATCAGTATAAGTATGAGAAAACAATGATTCACCATACATACCCCATCCATTATAATAATTATCTTCTAAATCTAAGGGATAATATTTTATCATGGCTTTAGAAAACATGTGATTCTTTGACTGTACATAAGTTGTAGACTCTTCATGTAAGATATCAATTTTAGCATCCTGCATATTAGATGAAGAAAAATTCTTATCAATAGGTATAAAAGAAAAACATTCAACATACCTTCCCCAACCATTACAAAAATTATCTTCTATAGTTAAAGGGTGAGGTTCCACCATATATTTTGTGCAGACTTCAGATAGGTCAATAATTTCCTTTTCAAATTCACCTTTATCAATCACTTGAGATGAAGACCTACTGATTTCTTGTTGTATGAGCATTGTAGAATCCTTAAGTGACACAAGGCTTTCAATTTCCTACACATCATCTAAGATAAGAACTTCTTTAGAAATTATGAATAAATTGAATAATTCTTCTTCATGATCTGAAATAACAAAATCATTATCTTTCTGAAGCACTTGGTGACATTCCATTTTTTCTTTCATATCATATTTGGATTCATTTTCAGATTCACCTTCTTCAATAAAAAATTCATCTTCAATTTCAAACAATTCATCTTCCTCAAGCCATAATATTTTAGGGTCAGTCATTTGAACCATCATCATCGAGGTATTATTTTTTTGTAATCCCTTACAATATTCAATGAAATCACATATATGATCATTCAATTCTTTAACTTTACCTATTTGAACATCACATTTATTATCCTCCTGAAAAAAATGATGAAAATCTATTATTTCTTCTATATATTCTTCAGTTTCATTTTCAAATTCATTTTCTTTAGTTTCAAAAAATTCATCTTTTTTAGATTCATTCTCCTCAATTGAAAAGAATTCATCTTCTTCAGATTCATATTTTGGTAAGAAGATAGTTTCTTAAATGGTATCAATTTATGTATTTTGTTTTATAAGATCATCCCAATCCTCTTTTGTGAATAATGGCTCTAAGTCAGTTTCTACATTTTGAACAACTTGATCATCACAATGTTCATTGATGGGTATTGAATCTGAAACCTACACCTCATTCTCAACATCTAAGGTAGTTGTGACATCTAAACTATCAATATCTACCTGACTCATTTGTGATCTTTGATTATGATTTTTAGGTCTAAGTCTGTATATTTGTTCCATATTAACACCTTGAGATATCAATTGTTGTTCAAATTTTTTTGCCTCATTGTAAGCTCTAAGCAATGATGTAATTTTAAGACCTTCCAAAAACATAGCAGTAACATGATCGAAGATCCCCATGTATATTTGAGTAACTCTGTCTTCTAAAATGATAAAATGTGTTCCCACCTCGGTATACAACCTATGGAATTTATCATTAAATGATATCATGGGTTTGTTAATTTTTTATGAATAGAGATAAATTGATTTAACATCATAACTCGGTCATCCAAGTTTCCAAAATGTTTAAGAAATGTTTTTTCTAGTTTAACCCAAGAAGTAGCATACCTTACAGGTAATTGTATGTACCACTTAAGCGCAACCTCATCCAATGGGTATGAAAATAATCTGCAAGGAACATCTCCCTGCATGAGCTGCAAATGACTTAACGCACTCTTGTATCTCTGAATATGGTCCTTCACTTGATCCACATCATGCCTAAATCTAGGTAAACAAACTTCTACACCTTTAGGAATTTGATGAATAGGCATGTTTAAACTGTTATAATAATCACCTATCCAAGAAGCCATCATTTCATTTACTGAAGTAGGTGATGCTAATAGTGAAATTTAAAGAACACAGTTTTAATTCCAATCTTATTAGTCAAAGCAATATATTTTTCAAAAAAGCATAAAATGACTAATAATTAATCAAAATATATGCATCAATTAAACCTTGGCATTAAATAACATCCTTCAATTTGCAATTTTTTTTAAACTATGATTTGAATTACTATGAATGAAAATTGAATATTTACCTTTCATGCCCTCCTTCTAGCATCAATTTGTTGAGGTGTGATTTTTCCAATTTACAAAACCACTTGAAAATTCAGAATTTTAAATTTTCTCTTGCAAAGAAATTCTTATCTCCAAGGTTCTTACTTTAATATTTATGTGTCATGCATAGTATTTTATAAGTTCTTGAATAAAATTTTGGGTTTGCAAGTTTCTGTTAACAAGGGGCTTGGGAAATTATGTAAATGATTTCAATTTCATCATGTAAAACATGCTTTTCATCAAATTCTATCATCCAAATGATAAATTAAATCTACCTTATGATTAATATTTATTGATGCAAACTTAAAAATACCATTGATTAAAATATTTTCAAAACTAATTTGAAATAACAATTTGCCTTAGCATTTTAATTAATGTGAAATTTCAATTACCTTAATAAAAAGTAAAGTATGTGAAATTTCAAAATGATGATATAAACCATGATTATAAATATTCATATTTAAAACCTATGGTTTAATAAATGAAAATATTTTATTCATCTCCAAAATAAAATTAACATTGAACTATTTGAGATAATGAATAAAAAATAAAAATGTTTAACCCCATAATCATAAGGTTTTAAAAACTTTATTGATAATAAATTCATAGGTTTTGCTATAAATATTATGTATGAATTGTGAGTTCTATGATTTAAAATCAAGTTCATGAATGTACTTCCTTATTATATTTGTTTATTAAATATTTATGAAATCAAATATTTAATAACCAACATAATATTCCAATGTAATGTTTGGATTTGTGCATAAATAAATTATACTTAAAACATGAAATCCAAACAATTTTTTTTTTTGGTAGATAAGATACTATAGCATTAATACCGGGTTTTACAGGTTGACTCAAAACCTTTTACAAAAATCAGCCCAGGGTTGTTGATGAACATGTCCTTACTAAGGATCCTATATATGTAAAATCTACATGCCGCAAAAGCCATTACATTTGGTAAGGCACATAGCATGTTATCAAAAAGAAACTTCCCATACAACATTTTGGGTATACCCTGAGAAAACACACCTACATCATAATTACAAAAAAAAAAAATAGACACAGATCCCTTCTTTGAAACAGTGGAGAAACAAAGAGCTGCAGACATACATAACAGAGTACTGAAAAAACTCCCACAATATCTGTATTGATAGTTACTCTTAATAATTCTTTGCTAATTGCTTTCTTTCGTATATGACATGCTTTGGGACCACATCCCATCTTGGCCAATTAGCCTTGGAGAAGTGAACCCACTGGCTAGATTTATGGCGGTGGCTATCTGGTGGTCCACGTGGCCCTAGTTCGAAGTCTTATATTATCGTTTCTTTCCTGCCCTGTGATTATCAACCAACCTCAAATTACTAAGATGACTAGGAGCCATGTTATATGAAATGTGACTATCCCCATTAGTCTTTGTGGTATTTCGAAGCAACATCCACCAAGACTGACAACTCGAATAATTTTTATTGTGAGTCCATTTCAAAAAAAAGACAAAAATACTCATAGCCTTCGAACTTATAGTGCCTTCCCTGTTGGTAAATTTGACTATAATTATTGGCATTATTGTTGAATAAGCTCCTCTACTTCACTCAGGATACAATATTCCCATTTGAAAAGTCCATCACCATTGACACCCAAATTGGTCAGCTTATCAGCAAATTTGTTAGCTTCCCGAAAGACATGTTGGGCTTTTCTATCCTGTCTTCCCTAGAAAAGGATCCTAGCCTCTTCAACAATTGTTTTAATCCTTAAAATAGGCATTTTCCAATTATTGAGGAGATTTATAACATTCATAGAGTCTCCTTCTATGATCAAATTTCCTTCTAAGTCTTGAGTCAAATCCAAACAAACTTTAATAAAATAAATCACTTCTAATTATCAACCTTATTAAATCAAAGTTAGAACCAGAATACTTATTTATAAAACATTTTATTCATCCCAAATATAAAATAAACATTAAAATATTTTGAAATGAAATAAAGTAATAATGTTTAACCCTAAAATTGTAAGATTTTCAAATCTTATAATTATAATCCTTAGGTCTTTAATATAAAACTGATCTATGAACTATGAATTTTATACTTTGAAAATCAAGTTCATAAATATGTTTTTCTCATATTATTTGCCTATTAAATATTTATGGAATAAAATATTTAATAACAAATATAATCCTCTCAATGTAGGGTTTGGATCGGTAAATAAATAAAACGGTATTTGAAGCATGAAATCTAAACAAATTTCAATAAAATATATTAACCCTAATTCTCAAATTTATTAAATAAAATTTGAAACCAGAGTAATCATTTATCTTTTATATATTTATTTATTTTAAATATTAAAATAATTTAATATTTAAATAAATAACTTAGTAATAACCTAGTATAAAATTTTAATTTTCATGAACATTGAACTAGGCTATGCAAATATAATTGAATATAAAATAAATAATCAAAAGTTATATAAAGAAGAAATATTATTCTATCTCGGACACATGCTACAGACACAAATAATCACAGAGACTTAAACCAAATAATTTCCCACCAGTATTCACACAATAGAACAATGACATGATGCAATATTTTGTGGAATTTTTAATTATTGAAAACTATACCAAACATTGTAATTATAATTGAAATACCAAAATGATGCTTACTTGAATCCCTAAAATATTTTGATATAATAAAAAATATTACAATCAAATCTGTTTCTCTGTAATTTCCATCTCTCTGTAGCTTCTTCAAAATATGGTTTTGGCTCCTTCCAATTCCTTTCCTCTCCTTATCTGCACAAAATGTTCAACCTTCCTAAGGGAAACCAATTTTGTGATATTTCAAATGGTAATAATGATAAACAAAGGCTTTAATCACTAAATTACAACACAACCCTGCAAAAATAACTCAAAATATTTTAGATCTCAATGTGAAATTTGACAATGCATTTGCTATAAGATAGAACACATAAAGATGAATATTCTTGACATTCTAATGGTGACAATATGAACTATAAACATAGGCAATGCATTGGCATCAACTTCCAAATTTCAATTGCAGGTAATATTTTGGCATCAACTTTAAAATTTCAAGTGGGTCCCCAGATTTTGGGATCATTGTGAAGGACATCACAACATGTCTAAATACATCAAGTAAAGAAATAAAAACTTGAATAAGGTAGCACTCACATTGGATTAAAATCTACAACAAAAATAAGTTAGGGGACAAAGCCAAAGTAAGGATTAGGGTGCAAGTTTCTTGGAAGATAAATAAATTAAAAAGGAAATATTTTTCCCAAGTTAAGAAGCTTGGATATCTAGTTGAACAACGTTGCAAAGCTATCAGGTAATGGGGTGGAAAAACCACCAATGAAGATTTATTGGAGCACCACCAAAGTAGGAGCCACCATAATAGAAGAGGAGAAAACATTGATGGAGAATAACCAACACCATAGAAGAGGAGAAATCATTTATGGAGAAGAGCCACCACCAAGCATTAGAAACAAAGAAGCACCAAAAAGCATTGGAGAGTTTTGGAGGAAAGAAGATTTGGTAGTTACAACTATCAAATACCAAAATATATGAGTGTTAAGTAAGAGCAAGTAAGTTTGAGCACCAAAGAAATCAAAGATGTTACAGAATTACATGGAAGTGTTGAGAGGAGTGTAGCCACCATTTTTCACTTCAGCTAAGAACATGAAATAACTTGGATGCCACTTGTCATAGAGTAAAAGGAGTGCTAACAACCATTGAGGGAAAGAAAATGCTTCAACCTAGCTATGAGTACTCTTTGAAGAAGGAAGACACTTGTCAAAGGTAACGACCATATTGTCTTAACAACACCAAACTAAGCGTAAGTAATGTAGCAAGAATAAAATGCCTAAATAAGATTTTTGAGTGACATGTAGCACATGAAAATATGAATATTGATAGTTTGGAGGAGCCCAAATGATCTTTAGTGCACATATTAAGCACATTCAATGATCAAATAATGGAGAATAAGCACTAAGAGGATAGTCACAGTCCAGAAGAGAGTGTCATACAAGGAAGAGCATTAAATGCAGTGAAAAGACATCCTTTAGCATTGAATACTGAAAGGAGGATAGTGCCTAATATAGTGTGCAAGTTGCAATCATAGGAGAATCAGACCGAATACATAGCACTCCATTTACATGAAGGTATAAAATATTTAATCAATATGTATTTTATAAAGATCAAGGAGGTATAAGGTATATCTATGCTATGATTAAGCCTAGTTAATCTATTATACTAAAGATTAAATAATTTAATGGACATATAAGGAAGTGAATTGATAAATTACAACTGTAGATGCTTTATTGAATAACTTTTGAAATAAGGAGTATTTAAATTAAAATCTTTTTAAAATTATTTTATTTGTAATTCAAGCATAGAAATATTTGCAAATAATTTAACTTGGAGGAATAAGGTTTTCTACATCAAAATTGAAACATTAAATTTGCAAATATATATTTTTTTCTGAATTTCTAATTAGGGAGTTATAAGGAATTCATCACAAACATAAATTCTTGAAATTTAGAAACTAAATTATTGAAAATTTAAAGACATAGAAAGCAAAACATAGAGTTGTTAGAAAGCTGGAAAACTACTTTGGAATTAGTCTCTTATTCAAATTGAATGGACATAAATAATCCAACTTAAATTTCTTGAATATAGAAAAATTTATCAATTGAAATTGCTTCAAAATTATCTTTAATGTTCTATTCATAAATAGGGATAAATAAAGATCCATACCATTCGACTCCCAAAATGACATCAGAGTTCCCTAAATTCATTACCAAGAGAGATCCATACCATGTATAAGTTCCCATTTTAATGGAAACTTGAGATGTTCTCCCAATACATTGAGCAGTCACCCCGTTGGCTACTAGAACTTGGAATTTGTCTTTGTTGGAAGATTTAATGAATAAATTCAAAGATTTTGCTATCTTGATGTCAATAAAATTGTGGGTACTACCAAAATCAATTAGCACATTCACCTTTTTCTGGCGGAGAAATCCCGATACCTTGATTTTATGGTGGGCTGTTAACCCCATGAGGGCATGCATGGAAATAGCCATTGTATCATCTTCCTTCTCTTCTAGAACAATCGATAGTTCTTCTTGAATAGGTTCTTCTAGGTGGTATGCTTCTTCCTCTTCTCTTTCATATTGAGCGCATTCAATATGAAAGTTTTGTTTTTGTGCACATGCTTGTTCTCTGGGATGGTGATTGCTACATTTATAGTAGAAGTATCTTGATGGTTGATCATTTCTATGAAAATATTTGTTGCCATACGAAGGATGACTATAAGTTTCCTGCTGTGTATACAACTGAGCTCTCTTCTCAGCTAGCTTGGCTATTCTTATGCAATCGTTCAACGAGGTTGGATTTTGAATGTCCACCTCCACCTTAATATTTTCTTTCAATCCATTACAAAAAGCTCCTACCACTGTATCTGGACTGAGGTGTAATGCATACGGTAGTAAACTGGTGAATTCAGAGATGAACTCACTAACTAATATTTCTTGTTTAAGAGATAACAGTCTTATTTTGTATGATGATGTAGCTCCTTCATCAAACCTTTCTAAAAAATAGGTATTGAAATTATTCCAGCAAACAGTAGTTCCTTTCTCGCATTTAAGCCATACGAACCATTGGTAAGCCTCAGTGCCTAATTTTGATGTCGCAAAAGGGACTTTATCAGAATCCCTAATTTGGTATAATTCCAGAATGCCTTCCATATTTGCTATCCAACCACGAGGATCATGACCTTCAAAAGTGGGCATATCAATGCGTGGAAAATTATTAGGGCCCCTCGGTTGGTAATAACCCATATCCCTATCCTCATCTTGGTTATATCTCTGTCGATGAAGGTGATTCCTGCAATTATCTGGATTGCCTCTTTGCTACTTCCAATTTTCATCTTGGTCATTATTTTCCTCATTCCTTTGTTCATGATAGTGATTTTGGGAATTATCATTGGGATTAGGTCGATTTTGTGTGTCCAACAGTTTAGATATTTTGGTATTAAGTTGGGTCATACCCTCTAGTAAGTGTCAAAGAGCTTCATCAGTGGTAGTGGCAGAGTTGCCAGATTCTTCTTTTGTGATGTTGTCATGAGTTGGGGAAGGGTTAGCAGCCATGGGGTCAACCAATGGATGACTCGAATTATAACTGCCAATTTTGAAAGGAGGAGAATTATTTGTACCTTGGCTTCGATGAGGTCTTCTTATTTGAATTTTCTTTATTAGGAGCTTCTGAGCTTGTTAATCAACCACCAGATCCTTTGATCCAACTTCTACTTGTGCACTGTTCAAATTTTCTGCTTAGTAATCCTTGAGCTTCAATTTCTACAAAATTTGGTTGAATTTGGCAAAAAATTGGATTCCGCTTCAACTGTCGCTCCAACTGTGACGCGGATTTGAATTTGGGTGGCCTCCTTGATAGCAACTTTCAACAACTTTTCAATTTGGACAATTTCAGCAACTTTGACAGCAAGTTTTTAGCAACTTTTGACAATTTTTGTACAACTTTGACAATAACTGGACTGGGACTAACCACTAACCGCAAGACAAAAATGTAATGACATGACCAAACCGAAGACGACAAACAACGGATATCCAGGACACAAATGACAATAGACGGACAACGAGTAACGAACAATGACACAACAAGACCGAATATGGAACGGACAACGAGGATGCGACAAGACCGAGGACGATGGACTGACAGTGAGGACGCGACGATGGACTGACAACGAGGACGCGATGACGGACTGAAATCGAGGATGCAACAACAGACAAAAGTCCTGAATGACACGCAGACGCGAACATGGACCCAACCAACCAACACGACACGAATGACATAGGATAAGAACGACACGCAGACACAAAGAGGGACAAGAAAATGGTGACAAGACTTACTGATGACTACATGCAAGGAAGGCTATGTGACCAATGTCACAGTTAAGTAAGGACAAATTTGGACGTTTAAACACCAAAACAACCACCACACTGTTCGTGTGGGATAATGCCCCGTGAACTAAAAAAAAAAAAAAATAAAAATTGATAAATACCTTAGGTTGGAACTCGTTAACACGAATTTTCCTACGTTTTGATTGGACGATGAAGCTTTCTTCTTGCGCTAGGTTGGGAATGCATTTTTCTATGATGAATGAGTTGGGAATGTAATTGCTCGTGGTTTCTTGGATGCTACAGATCAAATACAATGACGCTTCCTCTCTCCATGATGTTTTAAAAATTTCTTTGGACCTAGCACCCATTGTTGGGGAGACCAAACGCTGTTACAATGTTTAATATTGCTTGTAAATGTCTAAATCCAATGTCAGTTGTCGCATTATGATTTCATTCGCACGTTGCTTGGTTTGATGCCCGATCCTATGAATTTAGAGCTTCTCGTTGCTCCAAGCTTACCCACCGTGGTGTATCTTCTATACTGCCTTTCTTCCTGATTTTTGGTGATCACAAGCTGGGTGTGCTTGCATTGGATGCGCTGGGAGGTTGTACCGGTGATTCTCCGCCCACGCCTAGCCGTGAGAAAAAATGTTCAAAATGAAACGTCTGTGATGACCTTCGACGGATGAGACTGGATCAACTAATTATGCTTCCAGACGGAAGTTCGTGCAACTTTTGAGCGTTGGCTGTCAACACGTAACGCGATTATTTGTAATAATTTCCTAGCAAGGTTTCACCTGGTAATAGCAGTGGGTTCTAGTGCGAGCGGTCGTGAACCACATTTCCTTTGGCTTGAATAACGAACATAATTTGATCCCACTTGCAAAGATACTCCTGTGAGTACCTCTATGTATGTATTTAATAATTAATTAATGGATAACTTCGACGACATAACCAGAACAATGCAAGGATAAAGATAAATCAAAATAAAAGTTAATGTAAATAGATCGCCACTTGAGGTGGGCACACCCTCGTCTTAAAGGCAGTGACTACAAATATTGCAAATGAAAAAGATAAAAGATGATAGTCCTTTAAAACAAAACAATTGGACTTATAAATAATAATCAAATGAAATCTTCCATAATATAGCCGACGACTATATTATGTTTGGTATGTAACAGAGAATCTAGATATCAATTTACAGGAGGAATATCAAGGTGAACTGAAGAAACAAGATGAATACCACATTGAATATTAAAGTCTTCAATAACCTAATAATTTAATACCAGGGGGTGTTGGAATATATTACATTATTTTGTACATGCTAATATCCCATCTTGGGTACATCTTTAGATTAAATGTGTTTCTTATATTAGAGTTTGAGTATTTACTTTATGCAATATAATAAATGCACAAGTATTGTTAGAATATACAAAGTAGTTGATAATGTAATGTGCATGTAGTCCATGATAATGATAATGTATTGTTATAATATTGTAGAAGATTTAAAGAAAACTAAAGCAAACATATATCTATTTGAGGTTGCCTAGTTAATTGACCAACAAGAGCTATTAGTTAAAGCATTAACTGATCAAAATAATAATCAATCCAAGAAAGTTACTGATGCTCAAATTGTATCATGGAAAGATAAATAGGAAGCCCCTCTTTTCCCCTTGACTATCAAAATTGTAAGCGAAAAATTGCATAATTATCTTGTTGACTTAGGATCCTCAGGTAATGTCATGCCACATATTGTTTGCGAACATATAGATGTTGTTGCCATTGCACAACTAACCCCAATTTGGGGACCCACTTGAAATTTTAGATGTAATTTGATATTTTTGATTGCATCATGAGTTTTGTAAATTCACGTACACTAAGAATTTTATTTAAAATTGTTTACATTTTGTATTATGAAGACTCAAATTTAATTATAGTGATTCAGATTGAATATTTCTGAATATTTACTTATAATTTGCATTATTCTAGATTGAATTTTAGTTTCAAAGGTTTTAAAAAAATTAAATATTTCATTTTAGGGTCCTTCAAATGTATCACTTTTGCCTTACAATTTGATGAAAAATTAAAATGGCCATAACTCTTTATAAAAACCTTCGATTGAGATGATTCAAAAACTAGTAGAAAGCTCTTGAGTTCATATTTTCAATGGTACTAGATTTTCATAATTTTAAACATGAATGATTTCCTAAAATAGAAATATCCTGAAAATAGTTCATGAAATTCTAAATCCAATATATCTTGATCTGTAATGAATTTTTGTCTTTTCTCAGTAGAATTGGATACCCATTTGGCCTATGGAGGCATGTGAAAATTTTGTGAATTATGGGCACTTTAATTTTTGACCTATTTTTTTCAAGTCACCTAAATGAAGTAGGTGAAATCCAGAATTTCTCAAATCTGGAGGTTCAATGGAAGTCAATAAGAAATTCATAAATTTGTTGGGTTGAATGGAAGATAAGTAAGTTTCCAACATATTCTTTAAATGGTGGAGAATCCAAATTTCTTTGTAAGGGCATGATAAAGAGAAAACCTTTGAAAAGTGAAACTTGCACAAAATCATTGAAATCCTTAAATTTATGGGAAAATACCAATCCACGAGAAAAGGAGAAAATGAAGAGTGAAAATAATATTTCTTCATTCCTTTGTAAGTTGAGCACAAACAATATTTCTCACAAAAATAAGATTTCTGGAGCAAATGAGATTTCATCACTCCTTTGTAAGTTGAGCACAAATAATATTTTGTGCGAAAACAAGGTTTCAGGGAAAATGAATTTTCTTTAGACTTCAAGCAAAATGAGCGCAAACAAGATTTTGCATGAAAACAAGGTTTCTGGAGAAATGATTTATCTTTAGATTTCAATCAAAATAAGCGCAAACAAGATTTTGCACGAAAACAAGGTTTCTAGGGAAATGAGTTTTCTTTAAATTTCAAGCAAAATGAGCACAAAAGAGATTTCGCACAATTCTTTGTAAGATAAGAAAAAAAAATATTTCCTCACTCTTTTTTAAGTTGTGCACAAATGATATTTCGAGCATATTCTGGATTTCTTCATATGAGAGTGTGGATTTGAGATTTTGTTGTATTTTCATTAAATGAATGAAAACAAGATTTCGCCCGAAATTGAGATTTCTGGAGGAAATGAGTTTTCTTTGTATTTTGAGCCAAAATGAGATTTATTTGCTCCTTTGTAATTCGAGTGAAAATTAAATCTACCAAGCAAATGAGATTTCACATGATTCTTGGTAAAGTGAGCGAAAATCAGACTTCCATATTCCTTTGTAAAGTGAGCAAAAATGATATTTCTTTGAAAGCCAAGCCATATTAAGATAAATGGTTATCAAATGGATTGTGCGGTCACCTCTACTTGTTCATCACTCGGATTCCATATCACCCATCCATTTTATTTTAATTGATTAATTCAACTTATAACCCTAAAGCCTTGGATTTTAATTAATAATGAAAACCTTAGGCAAATATTTTAATTAATTAAAATAATTAAGTTCTAAACCTTAGACTTGGACTTAATATTTTTGGATATTTTGATTAATGAGAAATATTATCATAAAAACCCTAGTATTAAGTTTAATACTTTGGCATTAAAAATTGAAATGGATTATTAATATAAATATAATAATATGAACCTAAAATTAAAAGCAAAATCTTAGCAAATAACACACAATTGAAATTTTAAATTAATTACAATGTTAAACATTATAAAATTAATTAATAAATTTAATAATCATCAATATTAATAATAATAACAATAAAATAATTTTTCTACCATAGTTTTAATCTGATCCTTTATTTTGTGTTGCAGTAATTGAACCAGAAAAAGAGGAAGATGAAGTATTGAACATGGATATGAAACGCCAGATTGAGAAGATGAAATAATAAGATCTAGGAGGTTCTAGAATGATCTAATGAATATCTACCATGGAGTATCACTGTAAGAACAAAGGATGGCTGGGATTGAAGCTTAGCCAATTGGAAGCCATTAAATACGAGCAAGTTGTAGAAACCATTCGCAAAGAATGAGAGTTGAAGGACACTTAAAGGTGAACAAACTAAGCCATGAAATATACCAAAAGCTAAAGTATTGGGGATACATTAATTGAATCTGGACCTGATTTCAAACCACCTGGAGTGTGACAATTCAGCTACCCTATCTTTAGAGAGAAGCTTCCAAGGTAGTTACAGAAATCAATGGTTGAAATTGTAGATCTAAATCAAGAAGAACCTCAAGAAGACACATCATCTATCCATACAATGACATACAACTCATCTACCATTGTAAACCACTAGAATACAACTATAAAACTATTGTAAATCACTGGAATTTAAAATTGTAAGGCTATAAATAGCCATCAAGACCCCATTTCAAAGGGTCATATGTCATTCTTAGCAATAACAATTTAGGATTTTTCTCTTTCTTTGGTAGTTTCATGATCATATAAACCCTTGGTATTATACTTACAGAGTTGTATTTACAATCATCTGTAGCAATAAATTCTTAGATTAAAATTAGTGAACATATTTATTAATACAAAGTACTATGATTCCTGATGTAATCTGCATATGATGATGGTGGTTGCATTTGAGTTAATCCTAGTATTTTGTACCATTTCCATTTTAATATGGCATCATATTAGTTTATATTGTTTGAATATTTATTGAGCTAAGACTGATTGATTAAGAGTTGGCTACTGCAATAGATTCTTTTCAAGGTTTCAATATTATAATGGATTGTTTTCTTTCTTTTAGCTTTTCTTTTGAATTTTCTTTTACAATCAAGTAGATTAGAAATAGTTTGGTTTCATATTATGAAAATTTATTTTCATGAATGTGTATTTATTATTTGAAGTTTTATAATATTCCTTTGAATGTGTTTCAAGATCATAATTAGAAGGTAACAAGCCTATAATATTGCTTTTCATGTACAATTCACTATGAAATTTGTCAAGAATAGGACAATTGATATTTGATAATTGTAGTAGATTGAACTTGAATTTAGACCCTAAAATTAGAATTAATCACTCACCCTTGTAATAGTTACATGTGGCCTTGAATATTCTAGATATTTTCTTTACTTTCCTTTAAATTATTGAACAACAGGTTAGACCAACCTTACCAGAACCTTGGGAAAAAATTATATTTCCTTTCAAAAGAGGACATCCCGAATGAGTCATAGTTGTTGGTATATGTTTGCAATTAGGTATATATATCACTCAACAGGAAATGGTGCTATAATGAGGGCCTAAAATTGATTAACCAAAACTTTAGGCTGAATTCTATGATTATGCTATAATATCTCTAAATTGAATTCTAAGATATTTTATTTACTGTAACTCTTCATTGTTACTGTCCCAACTTTATTTGAATTTTTTATATTTAAAATTGTTATATATTTCATGCATACTATATTTTCTTTAATTTTAAAGGTAGGACCTAGGATTATTATCACCAGGTCTAAGGCCTCTGAAAATTATACAAAATTTCAGTCTTTCCCCTCCTAGAAGACCCAAAAAAGAAAAAGGTGAGTCAAGCACTCTTCCTCCTATTAATACTTCATCACAATCCATCATACCATATATTGATCCATTTGTCACTCCACTAATGACATCAATGGCAACATTTAAACCCTAGTTAGGTGGTAGTAGTCCACTGCGTATTCTTGGACCTTCCCATGATATGCCAAAGAATATAGAGAGATATCTATATAGATACAGATATGATAGGTCTAGAATAGTTGAGGAGCACATACAAATTTATAAGGATGCTTTAATTTTATTACAGGTTGAATACAAAGATGTTTCTTGTAGGATGTTCCCTCTTATGTTGGATGAACTAGCATTTAATTGGTACATCAGTCTGCCTACTAATATTATCACTTATTGGGATGATTTAGAAGCAACATTGTTTAGTCAAATCATATTACCCATAGACCTTGCTATCATATATCAATAGTTTACAACAACCATAAGGGAGCCCAATGAGCCTTTAAGGCTATTCAATACGAAATTTCATAAGTTGTACAGTAGGTTGACTCCACCCTATACACTTAACGTTGATGTGGCTATACAAATATACTTTAGAGCTTTAGATCCTTGTACATCCATGTTTTTAAGGAAAAAGCCTCATATCACCACTCTATCCATGGTATATAGTGAGGCCTTGATCATAGAACAATGATTAATACCCCAAGGTTTTGGAATATATCAATTACCTTCACTAGGACAACAAGGTACATTCAATCAAGTACCAATGATTAATCAAGCCCTTTCACAACAATTTCCAATGTTGAATGCTCTATCGTATGCAGATTTTAATTAGCCTTATAATACCATTAATGCCCCTACTCATCGTATTACTCCACCATACTAAGATAACCAATATACTCTTATAAGAATTTTGAAACTAATGTGCATAATTCACCTACATTTCTAAACACTACTCCTAATCAGAACATACAAAAATTTCTAAATGCCAATCCTAATCAGAATATTCCAAAATTTTTAAATGCTACTCAAAACCAAAATACACCTACCTTATTGAATCCCACTGCAAACAACAATAACACTATACATTAGGCTAATAGAAGATGTACTACAAACAATACCAATTTACAGCTTGATAATCTACAAATTTTGGTTCAAAATCTTAGCAGTGATATGGTTCAAATACAAAAGTAAGTACCTCAAAATATTCCTCCCAATAATCCACCTTAGAATAGGAACTTCAATTTTCAAAGATTCAACCACTAATGGAACACTCATCCAAATAATGGAGGAGTACCCAATCCAATTGCCAACCAGCCCAACACTACTACCAATCAAAATTAGGCTAATACCATAGTCAATATTTTTGACTTGGCCTTAAATAATTGATGTAGAGTGCATTCCACTACACAACATAGTGAAAATGACTATCCTGAATTCAAAATAGCTTTGGATATACTTCAAAAGGAAATGGAAAGCATGGAATTAGTTCATAATGATGATAATGTTAATTAAGCTAGCACTAGTAATGGAACAACCCTAATAGTGGAAACCTTTGATATTTAAGAGACAAAGAAGGACATGATGGATGCTTAGAAGAAGTACAAGCCTATATGCAATTCAAGAAGGGAAATCATAATTATATGCCTAGAAGTAAAGGTAAATCTCCTCTCACTTCTTCCACTCCACCAAATAGTACTATTGTTCCTCCTGATTCTCAAGCTAATAATAATCCCAATCCACCTAAGGTCAATACCCCACAACCACCACACAAGGGCTTAGAACAAAAAAAACTGCATATAACATTGTAGAATATTTTAATAAAACAAAAGCAAACATATCCTTGTTTGAAGTTACACAGCTTATTGACCAAAAAGAATTGCTAATAAAAGCATTTAGAGATCAAAATAAAATTGAATTCAAGAAAACCACAGATACCTAATTTGTATCACGAAGGAATAAAGGGGAAGCCCCTCCTTTCCTCTTAACTATTGAAATTACGGATAAGAATTTGCACAATTGTCTTGTTGAATTAGGAGCCTCAGGTAATGTCATGCCACATGTTGTTTGCCAAAGGTTAGGTTTGAAACATACTCCTTATAATAGAGTGGTAGTGTAGAAGTTAATGTGGTTGGTGTACTAAAGCATTTTCATATGCAATTAGCATCAGAGCCAAGAATTAAATAGTACATTGACATTTAGGTTGTAGATATCCTTGATGGATATGGAATGTTACTAAACAAGGACTGGTCCAGAAATTTGAATGGATATATGGCCACTAATTTCTCTCACATGTGGTTGCCTTGGAAAGGAGTTGCAAACTAGATTAGAATAGAAAGAGAACCAAGAATTATATATCTCATCACATATTATAATAAAACCAATGAAGTTATCTAAAATAAATCAGAATTAGGAGTCTACACTCTTGAAACCAATCATATCATAGATAAGTATGAGTTTGAGATATCATCAAGTAAGAAAAATAAATATGAGAATATGATTTGGAATCTTAAGTTTTATGGATCCAATTCTAGGGTAGGTAGTGTAGCAGGAGTTGAGCTAATTAGTCCCAAACGAAAGTCTTATATAACAACCTATATATTGTAGTTTCCTTGTACCTGCAACACCACAAAATATGAGGCACTAATATATGGATTTTAATTAGCCCTTAAAAATAACATTAAATGCTTGAAGGTACTACGAGATTTTGAGTTGGTGGTCAAAAAAATCAAAATTCAATATGCTTGCCATGTCAAAAGGCTAATCCACTATAGAAATAGAAGAAGATATTTAATTGATAAGTTTCATACTTTTAATATTAAGCTAATTTCTAGTAAGAGCAATATAATTGCAGATTCTTTGGTAGTGGCAGTAAGTAATTTGAATCCCATGGAGAATAGAAAACTTAGGAATCTTTCATAGAATTAGTAGCTTGCCCATACATACCTGATAATGTGCAAAATTTCCAAGTGTTTGAGGATGACAGACATATTTTTAATTTTGTTACTAATTTTGGTATATTAGAAAACAAAGTTATTAATGAAGATGAAAGGATACAAGATGAAGCAGAAGAATATCAAGAGGTCAAATTGAAAATAAATTCAATCCCTAAAGGTATGGTCTCTATTGAAAAATTATTTGACATTGATTATAAAAGTAAGAAATACAATAAATTTTATTTTTAAAATGATGCATGTGATACTTTTAATATAGGTACTAGTGAAAATTCATAGAATGCATTAATAGGAAAAGCTTGCACTAGTCAAGAAAGAGAAGGAATTATACAAGCTATTAAATATTATGGATATATCATAGCTTAGAGCTATGAAGATCTGAAAACATATAATCAAAACATCATAACTCATACTATCCTGTTGAAACCAGAAACAAAGTCATTTAGGTAGAAACAAAGGCCTATCAATACATTTCTAGAACCCCTTATTCAAAAGGAAGTTCAAAATCTCATAGATGCACATATTATCTTTCCCATTAGACACTCAGTCTAGGTAGCTAATATAGTGCTTTTCCAAAATCAAAATAGAGAAATTAGACTGTGTATTGACTTTAAATCTTAATAAGGCTTCTTAGAAAGATAATTATCATTTTCCTTCCATAGATCACATTTTACAAATGGTAAAAGGGTCTGATATGATGTCTTTCTTAGATAGATACTCTGGATATAATCAGATTATGATATATCCTAAGGATAAAATGAAAACCACATTTACCACTAAATGGGGAACCCTTGTGTATAGGAGAATGCCTTTTGGATTGATTAACATAAGTGCTACTTTTCAAAGAATAATAGAATATGCTTTTAGAGACATAATTAGAAAATGCATAGTCATCTATGTTGATGATATTCTTGTACTTTCAAAGAAACATGCTAATCATGTTAATGGTTTACGAAAAGTATTCTAGAAATGTAGAGAACATTGTATCTCATTAAATCTTAAGAAATGTTTTTTTGGAGTAGCTAAAGGAACATTTTAGGTCATGTTATTTCTAAATATGGTATTTCAATTGACCCTAAAAGAGTAGAGGTAATACATAAAATTCCTCTCCCAGGTAGTAAGAAATAATTGAGATCATTTTTTGGAAAGATTAATTTTGTTAGAAAATTCATCTCATAATTTGCAAAGATAGTTAGGCCACTAAATGATATGCTTAAGAAATATGCTAATATTGCTTGGAATTTTGAAGATAAAGTAGCCTTTCAAGGAATTAAATATGCTATATCCAATGCTTCAGTCTTAGTGAGCCTTGATTACATACAACCATTCTACATCTATTATTTTGCTTTTGAACATTCAATTACAAGTGTTTTAACATAGAAATATGAGAACAATGAAGAAAAACATAGCCTTTATGAGCCCCCATTAAAATATGACAAAGTGGATTTAGAAAAAGAGAAGTTATGGCTAGAGCAGGAGCAGGAGCTGAAGCGGGCGCAGGACTGGGGTCAGGTTTAGAGCAGGGCGCAGGTTGCCAGGCAGGATCGGGATCGAGGTCAGGATTAGGTATGTTAGGGCTCAGGCTCGGGTCAACAGGATTCATGGCGAGGTTGGAGGGTGGCTCCCTGCATGTGGTGAATAGTGGGATGGGTGGGGATGGGATCTTGGGCCCACGCCCCCAGCCTAGCCTCGATGCGATCGACAGCCTCAGGAAGAATCCCCCTGATCCTGGGTAGGGCTTTGTCCTGGGAGGGCCTAAACCTTCCTACCAGTAGATCTTGGTGGGTTCCAAGGCCCCTTATTGAGCCCTGGGCCTAGGGCTTTCCCTCGAAGGCACCCACATTTCCATTCAAGAGGAGGTCTATTCCTCCTTGGTCACTGGATCCTCTACTTCATTGGTCGAGAAGTTCTTGGGCGGGCACCCAAATATGGAAACCATCCACAGACGGGAGGCTACCAAATGGAAGGTCTATAGGCACATTCAGTTGGTTTCCCTGACTAAAGGCTTCTTCATTATCAAACTTAACAACAATGAGGATGCCAAAAAGATCCTGTCGGGTGGGCCTTGGTTTCTAGGACACAAAAGCCTTTTCCTCAGGCGCTATGGCACTGACTTCCACCCCAACACCCAAATCATCAACTTCACCCTGTTTTGGGTTTGCCTCCTAGACATTCCCTTTCATCTATGGCATGAAGACATTCTAAAACTCATTGCTCATTCGGTTGGGGACTTGGTGCCCTTTGATCCCGCGACCAAGGTAGGATCCTAAATGGTGCATGCCAGATTTTGTGTCAACACAAATATCAAATCTGAGCTCCCCTCTTTGGTAACCATTTCTTCTAGGTCCTTTTGGTGTCAGACCCTGATCTATGAAAATAAACCTACTTTCTGCCCCACCTGCTGCACCCAGGGTCACCTCTCCCACCAATGTCCAGTATCCAAAAATGTTGATGGCCCTAACCACAATCCCCCTTCTCGATCAGGTCGGGCCTCGTCTTTGGGTCCCCCCCATGATGCCCTCAGATCCCAGGCCCAGTACCACAAGGAGGCATCCCCCTTAGCCCCAAAGGACTCCCATGAAGACCCCGATCTAGAGGCCGACTTCCCCCAGGCTCCTCTCTTCGCTATCCCTTTCCCTGGCTCGTCCTCTGGGGTCTTGATCCTAGGCTCCCCCCTCTTTCCATTCTGCTTTTCTCCCCTCTAGCCCTGACTGGCGACCCCCCCTAGCTCATGCCTCACCAACCAGCCCCTCCTTGACCCATCTTCGGCCTTCCAAACATCCTTCTCTAGGATTCCCCCCTTGGTGTGTGGATCCGAGTGGTCTGATGAAGAGGTTGAAGCTAGTTCTCCATCTGGGCTCGATGAATTTAGCCCCAAGATGACTCATAGTAGGTCCTTTGCCATAGATTTTGGTAGCAAACTCAAGCGAGGGCGGCCCACCCTAGGTGATCGACGGACAAGGCTCACTGAGGATGACATAGCTAATGGCTCCCAGACTACACTCTCTGATGTTGGCATAAGCTTCTCCAAGGTGGACGTCATCTAACCCAAACCCCCTGCTCATTCAGGAAAGGAGGGCAAGCAACCCCACAAGGGTGTCAAATGAAGCTCATCACCTGGAACATCAGGGGGCTCAATGGGGTCCCCAAGAAAAGGATCCTCAGCAAACTCCATAGGGATCATCGTCCGTCCTTCATCCTCCTCTAGGAGACCAAAATAAATGACGTTGTCTCCCGACAAGTAGTCCATGCTACATGGTGCAACTGTGAGTCCCTCTCCACCCCTACGACTAGCTCAGTCGAGGGCTTACTATGCATGTGGGACCCCTAGTCTTTCGAGGTAAGGCTCATATCTTCTTCTCCCAGGATTATAAACATTTTGGTTCATTGTACGAAGTCAAAGCGCTCATGGATTCTGTCCAACATCTACGCCCCCAATAGCCCCGTCGAGAAAGCAACCCTTTGGTAGGAAATCAACTCGATGAGAGAAGCCTTCACTCCCCTGCCCTGGATCTTGGTTGAGGATTTCAATAGCCCCCTGTTCCCCTCTAAAAAATGTGGGGGCTCAGTTACTAGGACCAAAATCATGGAAGACTTTGGGGCCTTTACCACCCTCAATGAGCTCATGGACGTTAGCCTGAAAGGAGCTCGGTTCACGTGGTCCACCAGAAGAGTGGGATCCAGCCACATCTAGGTCAGATTGGATAGAGTCTTTTTGTCCAAGGATGCCCTTCCAATTTTTGTTGACACCACCCTGTTGGCCCTCCCCAAAATTGGGTCTGATCACAGCCCCCTCCTCGAAACCGACCATCGCCCCCCCCAAGAGGCCCTTTTGGTTTGAGTCCATGTGGCTGCATCACCCTGACCTCCAGGCCCAAATTGGCTACTGGTGGACTCCCCCAGTCCCTGGTTGCCCTGCTAAACAAGTCTTCCACATGTTGAGATGCATCAAAGAGCACCTTAAGGTGTGGAACAAGGAGGTGTTCAGTAACATCTTTGAAAGTAAGGCGATAGTCAAAGAAAAACTTGAAGGCATCGAGTCCAAATTTTAGGTAGGCTCCCAAGATCGAGGGCTCAGGGAAGAGGAACGCCTTGCTCTCAATGAGTACCACAACATTATGGCCAGGGAAGAAACCTTTTGGAGGAAAAATTCAAGAGCCCTGTGGCTCCAATATGGCGATGCAAACACCAAGTTCTTCCATGTGTCGACCCTCCGTAACAAGGGTTCCAACAAAATTACTGAGTTGGTGGGTAGTGATGGCAGAATCATCAATGAGGAAGAGGACATCCGAGCTGAGGCCGCTCACTTCTCTCAAGAGCTCCTGGGTGACAGACCCCCTATGTCCTCAAAAGCAATCGATTCCATTCTGGAACACATTCCTTCATCTGTCTTGGCTACAGCAAATGTGAAGCTTGTGCAGCCCTTGTCTGACTCTGAAATCCAGGTTGCCACATTTTCTATGAAGGCTGAGGTGGCCCCGGGCCCGGACGGGTTACCTCCATGCTTCTTCCAATATTTTTGGGAAATCATTGGGTGTGATGTGTGTGCTGCCATCCAGGACCTATAATTTGCCAGATCCATCCCTAGAGGCATCAATTCCACCTTCATAGCCCTAATCCCTAAGACTCAGGTGGCCATATCCCTATCAGAATTTCACCCCATCAGCTTATGCAACATCCTATACAAAATCTTGACTAAATCCATGGCCACTCGCCTCAAGGACATCCTTACCCTAATCATTGCCCCCTGTCAGGGAAGCTTAGTCAAAGGCAGGCTGATCATAGACGGGGTCATCATCATGCATGATGTCATCCACTCTGCTGTCCTCTCCAAAAAGGCTCATTTTTTTCTCAAGCTTGATATGAACAAGGCCTTCGACAGGGTCAACTAGGACTTCCTATCTAAGGTCCTCATCAAATTCATATTCCACCCCTCCTGGGTTCAGCTCATCAGCAATTGTGTGTCCTCCCCCTGGTTCTCGATCCTCATCAATGGATCCCCTATTAGGTTATTTCCCAGTTCCATAGGCCTCTGCCAAGGTGATCCCCTATCCCTGATCCTCTTCATTATCTTGGCTAAGGCCCTGGGGCATACCATTTTGAATGTTGTGGCCTGTGGTATCATTTGGGCATCAGGCTGATGTCGGGCCTACCCCCTGTGTCCCATCAATGGTTCATGGATGACACCATCCTGGCCTCCTTGGCCTCGATCCCTCAAGCTAAGGCCCTCAAGAACATCTTGACCCTGTACGAGGAGGTGGCTGGGTAGAAAATCAACCTTTGAAAAAGCAATATTTTCTTCATCAATACTCCCTTGGCTAGGCAAATCATAATCGGGTGGATCTTAGGCTGCTCCCCCGGTTCCCTTCCCTCCTCCTACCTTAGGCTTACCCTATTCACAGATGCATCTTCCAAGACCCTGTGGAGTGGGGTGATCGAGCGGATTCAGAGGAAACTAGCCCCCTAGAAAGGCCACCTCCTTTTGTAGGCTGGTAGAGCCACCCTTTTGGCGGCAGTACTTCAAAGTATCCTGATATACTTCATGTCGGTCTTCAAAATCCTAGCCTCCATTGCTACTCACATCGAGCAAATTTAGAAGCACTTCCTCTGGTCGGGCAGTGAAGACAGGAAAAGGATTCCCCTGGTCTCCTGGGCCCTGGTTTGCCATCCTAAAGGTGAGGGAGGGATCAAACTCAGATGGGTGGTCCCCATGAACAAGGCCATTCTATCCAAACATGCATGGAAGGTGCAAACCAATACCTTCGACGAGTGGGTTAGCATATTTCATAGGAATTATTGCTATAACCAACCTTTCCTCGATGACTCTCAACCTTGAGATGGATCTCCACTAGAGATATTGTTTGACAAGGGACTAGATGGATTCTTGGGGACGACGCCAAGATTGACTTCTGGGAGGACAGGTGGATCCTTGATGATGACCTGATTACTGACAAGGAGCTTCTAATCCTCATGCTATGGCTTGTGGTATGAGGCCCCAGAGTGTCAGACTACATGACCTAAATCCAGGGGCAGACCACCTAGAAACCCATCCTGAATCCCAGGAAGCCGCTCCAAGCTGTCAGGCTTCAGCGCCTCCTCAAAGTGACTGTCATCCTGTATTTTGGAGGCAATGATAGATGTGTTTGGCATAGCACTCCTAGTGGCATATTTTTAGTAAAATCTGCTTACCATATTCAGAGAGCCCTGAAGGTAGCTACCTTCCCGACCCGACAGGTCTGGGCCAAGAAATTGATCCCCAAAATCAGCCACTTTGTTTAGGCGGCCATCCAAAACAAGATCCTGACGATCGAAAATCTGATCAAGAGGGGCTTTCAGATCCCAAAAAAATGCTTCCTCTGTTGTGCCACCTGGGAGTCTACCAATCACCTTTTTATAAGTTGTCCTTTTTCTTTCGAAGTTCTGGGCTTCATCATTTCCCAATTCTCTATCCAGTGGGTGGCCCCCAATTCCATTTCTGATCTCCTATCTAAGTGGCCCACCCCCTTTTCCCACCCATTCATCCACTTCCTCTGGGGGTCCTGCATTCCCCATATGCTCTGTAAAATCTGGCTTGAGCATAACAGCCAAGCTTTCTCCTCCCCAGCCCACTCCCCCCAGTGTATTGCAACCAAGGTAGTGTCCTTTGCCATCAAGAATTCCTACCCCATTCCCCTGACCAAGGCATCCCGATGACCAAGCGAGGCCACCCTACTATCCACCCTCGGCATCCAGCTTCCCCTCCTTCCCCCTCCCATCGCTCTATGACTAGGTGGGTTGCCCCCCCGACTGGCTCAAGCTTAATTTTGATGGCACCTCCAAAGGAAACATCGGGCCCTTTGGGGCAAGAGGGGTCATCAAATATTGTCATGGGGCCTTGATCATAGCATTTTTGGTTCCACTGGGTAGGCAAACCAACAATTTTGCTAAAGCAGCAGCCCTACTCAGTGGACTTTTTGCCCTCAGGGAGTCACCCTCAAAAATCACCATTGAGGGTGATTCCCAAGTCGTTATCAAAGCAACCAGCAGCCTGGGTAGCTACTCCTGGTGACTCCATAATTCCATTCGAGAGGCCCTCTTCATCCTCCAAGGCTTCCCTGATCATGCCTTTTAGCACGTGTTCAGAGAGGGCAATAGGGTTGCTGACTTTATGGCAAATATTGCTATCTTAGCTGAAGACTTCACCATATGGTCTTCGAACTTCCCCATAGCATTGGTTCAAATCATGTCGCAAGATCTTCCCAACCATGTCAAGAACACTGGTGCATAGCCTACCTCGAGTCAGGGCCCTAAAGTTCCCCTTCTGTGCATTCCATAGGCCTGAGGCTTCCTCTCACCACGGTGCCTCATCGACTGACCACCCTATCCATGAGGGGATCATCCTGATCCCCCTCATGATGACAAGTGTCATATGCCTTGTCAGACACCTATGGTTCCCAGCTAGCAGATCTGACAATTCCAACTCAGTTTTCATGATGGCCCTTCTTGGTCCTCCCACATTGGATGCTACGACTACGGATCGTCATGCTCTGTCAGCCCACTCGTGGCCCTCTCCCATGCGGTACCTTCAAGGCAATCCCCCACTCAGAGTGCACCACCTGGCACTCTGGGAGTAGCCCCTTTCTTCCCCCCACATGGCAACAATTTTTTGTGCCCCCTCAGCCCCTCCCCCTTCATGTTGCCTTCAACCGTGTGTGCCCATTCTCGACACTGATGACATTCCCCTTCCACGGCCCCATGCAAGGCATTTAATCAACCACGATTCGAGCCTTCCCATAGTCCTGCTTGCTTCTCCCCTCCTCGATCCCTGCTCTCCTGGTCTGGCATCCTCTATTCCCCCTGTCCCTGGCCTGATAGTTTGGCTTCCATGGCCTCTAAACTCGTATTCCTTGAGCCATCCTCGCAAGAGATGAGTGAATCTACCAGATTGTTCTCCAACGCTAAAAAATTTACCCCATTTTTTAGCAAATTTGTAGGTCCAGACAATGAAATCACCCAAGGCTTCCTTGACTCTTAGAATGAAGGTGAGGTCACGATGAAGGGCATTCATTTTAAGGTCACCAAGGATTTCTTGACTGAGGTGACAGGCCTTCACCATGAGGAAAAAGGCAGAGTGGTTAGATGTGACAAACACAACTGGGATTAGGAGCTCTCCCACTTCCCAAAATAGCAGTGGGACAAGGCAAATATACTCCGCTCCAATCTCTCGGTCCCCTTCGATGAAGCCATCATCCTGATAATGCAATACATTACCTACGACGATCCAGACCAGTGCTTGTTTAGCTTCCACCTAAGCTATTTCAACCATCTTCGAGGGGCCACCTTGGTCAGCACTCTGCGCTTCCTCATGTACTCCCTGGGTCTGTCTATTGACTGTGCCCATAGAAGCCACTCTCGGCCCTTACACTAAGGCCTCATGGTTGTCCTATATAGGCATGCCCTGGCTAATCAACCACAGCTTCATCGCATCCCCCCTGTCATCTGTCCCCCCCTGAAGGGGCCAAATCTCCCGCTGCCTCCCCCATTGTCTCCATTCCCAGGGAAACCCCCTCTCCTGAAGGCTCCCCTACCCCGAAGAAGCGTAGGCCTACCTAGAAATACATGACATCGGGTAAGATCCCTGGTGATGCTTCACCTCCTAGCACCGCCTGCAAAGGCCCGCTCCCTAGAAGTAGCTGGGCTACTGGGAATTCCAAAAAAGCAAATTCAAAGATCCCAAAACCCATTGAGTTTAGCTTTGAGTCTAGTGACAAGCTATAGAATCTAACTATCATGGGACTTCTTGATGCAGCAATCGGATCCCTCAACGCAGATGCCCAAGTGGCCTCCTCTATAGCCAAGGACCTGGCTGAGCTTCGTCGCAAACTTGGTGATAGCCCTGTTAGGGAGTAATGTTGTCCTGGGAGGTCTGGGCCTACTCTGTGGCCCAAGAAGCAGGGACCATCAATCCAATGGTAGTTTGTGGGTTTTTTTTTTTTGTCCCTGGAGGTTGGCGCCTTATGACTGTTCCTATGTTTTGATGTCTTTTGGCCAAGTATCGTTATTTTGTGTCCTAGCATTTTTTGTAGTCACTAGGGCCTCGGGCCCTAGATTACTTCCCTTGGTGTAGGCCTGATTTTTTATTCTCATGGTTAGCCTCATATTCTGATGTAATTAAGGTTTTGGGATCATTTTTAAAAAACCTGCTATAAATAGACTGTTACTTACCAAAAAAAAATATGACAAAGTGAAATATATAGTTATAGATAAATAGGCACATGCTTTAGTAAAGGTAGTGAATAAATTTAGGCATTATATTCTATGTAGTAGAGTATTTGCAATTGTACCAGATCCAGCTGTTAAAACCATGCTAATGCAAAATTAATTAGGAGAAAGAAGAGGTAAATGGATGATAATGTTACAGGAATTTGATTTAGAGATCCAACCTATGAAATTAGTCAGAGGTCAAGGACTAACTAAAACTTTAGCAAAAACTGATTTTCAAATCCTTTAGTAGTAATATTATGTGGATGACATCACAATTGATGAGTGGTACCAAGATATTGTGTACTACATGAATAATAAATACCTAGATCATTTCAATGCTACTCAAAGAAGAGCATTATGTTTGAAGAGTGCCAACTTCATGATCAAAGTAGGTGTCCTATAAGGAATCATGAAGGAATCTATCATAGGTATTTAAATAAGGATGAAGTAACTCAATTTCTCTATGAATAATAGAAAATATGGCATTGGATATGGTTAATATAATGCTACAACCCACCAAATATTGAGAGTTAGATACTACTAGCCTCATGTCTTTAAGGATGCTCAAGCCCATGTCAGAACCTATCATACTTGTCAAGTTGCTACAAATAGAGAAAGAAATGGTTCTATGCCCTTACAACCTATATTCAAGGCTAGAACTTTTGCCCAATGGGGATTAGACTTCATAGGAGTCAAAACTTTAGCAAACAGTAAGGGATAATCAAGAGATGGTTCGATGAGAGAATTAAAATTAAAGCCTTTAGAATTTTTGACCTAGTTTTACTATGGGATAAAGCACATGAAAAGAAAGGAGACCATAATAATTTTGATAATATTTGGCTAGGTCCCTATGAAATTTTAGAGATACTTGGAGAAAATTCCTTTAGATTGAATAATTTGAGTGGAGAAGATATCCCCTTGCCTGTCAATGGATAATATTGAAAGCATTACTTTCATCCCTGAGATAGTGCAGTAAAACAGTCATTGTACCATAGTTTCCTATTTTTTTTTCTTTGTTTCAATGCACTTTTTATTTTATTCATAGCTTGTGTTGTTTTATTTTATTCTAAGGATCGTATTTTCATTTCTTAGTGTTCTAGGTGTCTGTTTAATTTTACCTATTTAAAATAGTTCATTACCTTTCATGAAAATCCTTTCGTGTTTCATGTTTTAGTTTCAGTTTCATGTTGTTTTTTCCTTCCCCAAATTTTGACAAGTGGATTCAAATTGCAATCAAACTTTGGTTCCTCAAAAATAAATGCTTTATGTTAATTTAAGATGAACAACTTGTTTGAAATTTGGTGAACTTGATGATTAGTGAATCATATTGTTTTGTTTTATTATTTGATTATGGGGCTAAAGCAGATGAAATTAGAAATAATATAACATCTTGCTGAAGATTCACATTATTAAAAATACTTTTTAATAGTTATTAGATCATAAGGGTGAAATCATATTTCTTTGATGATTAGGTGATAATATATACACTCTATCATTAGCCTTATAGATCCCTTACCCAAAAGCACATTTAATATTTGCAATTGATCAAAATACTTCTTAAACAAGAAGGAAAATATTAATAATGCAATTATCTCAAGTTCTTGGGTAACTCATATAACATCTACCAGGTCTATAGATGACTTCCTGGTAGTAGATAAATGTCTATAAGAAATCAAGGCCATCTCCACTAGAGTTATAAACGCTTGACTAGAAGTGGAGCAATGCAAAGGTAAATCATTTTTTATGAGTGACATATTTAGTAGCCTAAATCCAAATAAAGTGATAAAATCCTAATAGATATAAAGAATGGGAATTAATGCACTAGCACACACTTTGATCTGAAGCAAAGTGGAGCATTAATTTAAAATAAAATTTATTTAACTCCATTTCTCATAATATTACCAAGCAATGTGCATTTTACTAGTTGAAATTTCACTTATTTCAAGTTGGGTGCTTTATCCAAAATGCTTAGGAGCATTTTCCACTAGAGTCACCATTTGTTGTTGACATTGCACAACTAACCCCAATATGGGGACCCAATTGAAATATTGGGTGTAATTTGATATTTTTGCTTGCATCAATATTTTTGAAAATTCATGTACATCAAGAATTTTAAAATTTTTATTACAATGGGTTTTAAAATTGTTTGCATTTTCTATTTTTAAGACTCGTATTTAATTATAGTGATTTAAATTGAATATTTTTGAATATTTACATACAATTTGCATTATTCTAGATTGAATTTGAGTTTCAAATGTTTTCAAAAAAAAAAAAAAAATTCATTTTAGGGTTATTCAAATGTATCACTTTTACCCTACAATTTGATGAAAATTTAAAATGGCCATAACTCTTGCCACAAACCTCTGATTGAGATGATTCAAAAAATTGTAGAAATATATTGAGCTCATATTTTCAATGGTACTAGATTTTCATAATTTTAGACATGAATTATTTCCTAAAATAGCAAATTTCTGAAAGTAATATGTGAACTTATGAATCTAATAGCTCATGATCCACAATGAATTGTTGAATTTTATTAGTATATTTGGATACCTATTTGGCCCATTTAGACATATGAGAATTTTCATAAAATTATGGGTACTTTACTTTTTGACCTTTTTTTTTCAAGTCACGTGAATGAAGTCGGGGAAATCTAGAAATTCTCAAATTTGTGGGATCAATGAAAGACAAGGAGAAATTCATAAATTCATTGGGTTCAATGGAAGAGAAGAAAATTTCCAACATATGCTTTAAATGAGGCTGATTCCATATTTCTTAGTAAACAGCGTGATGAAGAGAAAACCTTTGAAATGTCAAAATTGCACAAAATCATTGAAATCCTTGAATTCATGGAAAAAAACCAATCTGCGAGAAAAGGAGAAAACAAAGAGTGCAAATGATATTTCCTCATTATTTTGTAAGTTGAGTGCAAACAAGACTTCTCACAAAAATAAGATTTCTCAGGAAAATGATATTTCCTCACTCCTTTGTAAGTTGAGCAAACAAGATTTCATGCAAAAAAAAGGTTTTAGGGGAAATTAGCTCTCTATAGATTTCAAGAAAAATTAGTGCAAAAAACATTTCGCATGAAAACAAGGTTTCGGGGGAAATGAGTTTTCTTTAGATTTTAAGCAGAATGAGTGCACAAAAACAAGGTTTCAAGGGAAATGAGTTTTCTTTAGATTTCAAGCAAAATGAGTGCAAACAATATTTCACGTGATTCTTTGTAAAATGATCAAAAGTATGATTTATTCACTCATTTTTAAGTTGCGTGCAAATAATATTTTGAGTGCATTTCAAATTTCCTTCATATGAGAATGAATTTGAGATTTTATTGTATTTTCATTGAATGAGCGAAAACAAGATTTCGCTTGAAAATGAGATTTCTAAAGGAAATGATTTTTCTTTGTATTTCAAACGAAAGTGATGTTTCTTTGCTCCTTTGTAATTTAAGCATAAATAAAATATACCAAGAAAATGAGATTTTGCACGATTCTTAGTAAAGTGAGCAAAAATGAGATTTCTTTGAAAGCCAAGCTATATCAAGATAAAGAGTTATCAAATGGATCGTGTGGTCACCTGTACTTGCTAATGATATTTCTTTGAAATCCAAACTATCTTGAGATAAAGGGTTATCAAATAGATCATGCATGTAACAACCCCAATTGTTACTCCTTATCCATATTTTTTTTTCCTTTCACATATATAAATGTTCATCTTCGTATGGAAAAAACATAATCATATCCTAGGATAGACATATTCCATTTGGATTGTAACTTTCAATGCAAATAGCTTTAGGAGCTATAGAGACTTGTTCGGAGTCTCTTTAAGTAGAAGTGATCAGCTTCTACGAAACCCTCATACCCCACTAGTATGAGTATGCAGGCCAAGCGTTAGGTTTTATCCCACACAAAGGGATAAAATCACCAAATGGTCCACCAAGACCAGGTGAATGCCTTGAATATGGGATACCCATCATAATGAATTAACCCTAGCAATGGTTATTCATAGATCTTAGATATGATCCACTCCATCTAGAATGGATGTCTAAAATAATAATATCACTATTGTGACAAGAATCCATGGAATGTCCTCTTAAACATGATTATATAACCTTAAACCCCTTAGAGCATATTGGTACATTCTCCATTTAGGCAACCCTCTTGTTGCTCACATTGAGTTTATTACAAATGGATGTTACTTGTCCAATACATGTGTTTTACTCCACCTGTAAACTTAATTCTTCAATGTAGAGTGTAGGGTCTATCTTGGTTTGTAGATCAATATCATTTTGCCATCTTGAGAGTTTCATTCCACACAGTGTTCTATATTAATTATCTTGAGTGATTTTAAGGTGATTTTAACTCCATGAGACATTTTATGGTATAATTATTTATCTCACATCCTTAGGTTTGAAGCATTACATGAGAATTCTACCTAAGCAAGGTTTATATTCCCTTCAAGGATAAGTGTATAATGTTTAGATCAGCATAAAACCAATTATCTCTTAAGCATTAGCCTCTATTACATAATAGTTCTTGGAATTCGTCATAGAATAGCCAAGATGTGTATAATCAGTGTTATATGTGGAAAGGTACATCATTCATAAACATTATAGAAAGCTAAGTAAATATCATTGATTCAGTAACATATTTAATAAGCATACATCCTTCAAATAAGATTATTATTTGGACAACTCTACCTAACTATATTACTCATCATTACCCATCATATTCCAAAAGTAGATGACACAATCGCATTAAATTATCATCATATTAGAAATTGAGCATACATTTATATGCATATTTAACCTACTAAAAATTTAGCATGCATTATATCAAATTTTGATTACTCTCAATTATAGTGCATGAAGAGAAACATTACATCATATATCATTTTCAATTTGAAAATAAATGGACCACCCGCATGACATAATAAAGCAACCCACAAAATAGAGTGACACAAAGATTTATCCTGGGAACCCTCAAGGGAATAAACCCAGCATCCAAAATATGTTATTCCTCTTATTCATAAGCTCAAGATGTCAAGTATTACAAGTGTATAAGGGTCTCAATAGTTCCCTTTTCCTCAATATATAATTCAAGGAATGCTACTGTTCCTACACACATACATGATGCAATTAAGGAATAGTTAAATCCCTTTCTCTAAGTCATCATGATAATATTAAAATATTTGCAAAGGAAACCACCTACTCCTTCATAATTTGAGGAATCCACTGATTCCTTTTTCTAGTCATCTTGAGGGTCTATAACATCTTGTGTAGGTTTATGATAATCATTGGGCCATATTTTGGAGATGACTTCTCGACATTGGAGGAAATTTCATAAATTCCCTTAGAATGAATTCTAAATTCATTCTTTCAGGTTGATAAATGATCAACCTTCTCTTCATAAATTAAGGTCCCATACCCTTTATTTATGAAGCATTCATTATTTTCTTAATCATCAATTTCAACTAATTTCCTATACAATATGATTTAGAAAATTTACTGATAACATGGTTATGTTTGATTATATTATACTTTTATTATATATGTATTCCATAAACTCTAACTTAATTCCCACATTTACCACCAATAAATACCCCATAAATAATGTCCCATAAAGGCTTAGTTTGAATATTTTAAAGCTATTTACCTTAAATAAAATACTCTTTTAAGCTTTTAAATATCAATTCCTTACCAATAGAATACTATGGTATTAAACCATATTCTAATATGGATAATCCTAAAAATTTCCAAAGTTTTTAAAGACTTTGGGCTAGGAATTTCAAACTAGCTTAACTATTAAGTTCCATTAGAGTGGACAACCATGGTTCACCCAAAGAACCTTCTCGATTACAAGCTTGTTCAAGGGCAACAGTCATCAACTTCATCGCGTTTTATGTCAACACATAATCCAAGGGGTCTACTACATTGTAGGTCTATTGGTTGTTGGATTAGGTCACGACTACACCACATGTTATTGATATACACATCCCTTCTATAAACTAAAACTTTATATGATTCCCGACCTTCGATGGTCGAGTCTTAGCTTAGAATGGGATGTTTTTTGTTCTTCCATTTTATCGTGCCTCACTCTAGTTTTTTAATAGATGTTTATTTAGGAAGAAAAGTGGCTTCTTCCTTGAGAATTTTTCGAGCACAGGAAATATTACATCGACAACATCCAACTAAATCCATCCTAACATATGTGTAAACCAGAAGTTAACAAATGCCTCCTTTATGCCTTAATTTAGGTCTTCGAGAAATTAGGTGCAGATACAAGTAGTTTGCTCCTCGGGTCTCCTATTGTGGTCACAATAAAATGAGGTAAAGGAATTTCTCATCTCTGGTCAGATCGCCATGGTGCATAGCTTCATCCACTAGGGTGTAATCTACAGAGTCCAACATTGCCATGGGTAGTATCAAAATTAATAGCAAAGTGACCATTTGCCTTTAATATTGAACTTATATAGGTTTCAATAAACACCAATAGTGTACATATGAAGAGCTAAGGAACTCTACAAACCCTAGGATATCTAATGATCTCTCATATAACAGATAATAGTGAAAATATTATGGTTGGTGAGGTAGAGTAGTACTTACCCTATAATGGAGGCTAGACTTACTCTAATAATTGACCTCCCATTCAATTCATTATCCTTCCAACTTCAGAGACTAATATTTATTACATTCCATGAATGGCCTATACAAATGGGTTTCATTGTCTCATGGCTGAACAGGGGAAAAGAAAGTTCAACTAAATCGCAGGGAAGTTTATACAGGTGTTAGAAACAAGTCGATATCGTCCTCCAAATAGACATCCTATTTGCTAGTACAAGCCTTTATTTGGCTTCAAATATTCCTATGGTCTATGGGTGAGTTTTTTTAAAGTAGCTATAGACCATATAACACAATGCCCACAGAAGGATTTGACACAACGATAGTCCACTATCAGGGTACAAATTTAAATTAATATTTGAGTAATAGATTAAACAATTTATAATGTGACCATCATGGGATTTAAGCCTTATCATGCACATCTTTAGATGTGTCATATCCCCACCCAGCAGTGATCAAATAAGCCTAATTAATGATGTGTGCAAAATAAATATTAAAATATTGGCTAAGAAACCTCACCCTAGATTCATGCCAAAATTCCCATTGTTCTCGCATGGTTACAGAAAAGGACATCAATCGAGCAAAGAAACAGTCAAGACTAAGGTTTATAGATGGGAACATGGTCGATCTATGGTCTTCCTTGCATGAAATTTATGACCCTATTAGGATCAATTTTGGGTTAGGCGCTTTGATGACGTCCATGACCTAGCAAGCCGAACTCCTCAATTTTATGTGTTAAAAGAATATTGTCCTATATCAGATATGCAAAGGAGGATTTGGGTTATAAAAAATTCTACATCCCCTTAATAGAATATCCACTGAGGAGTGGTTGTCATAACTATATGGTAGGTAGCCACAAGTGGTTACTTTGAGTGGTAAGGATACTGAGATTTTCTTTGATCAAATATAACTTAATACATGCCACATCGTATATTAAAGGCTTACATCAAAATAAAATATTAAAGAAATCTAATATTACATTAGATCGAAATAAAATTTGATCAAGCCTTTGATATTCGAAAAGAAATCTAATTTTAAATTAGATTGAAATGAATACAATCTCTAATTAAAACCATATGAAGACAACATTAGTGCAATCTCCCCCTTTCTCCTTAAACTTGTTCTTAAAGAAAAATGAGAGATTATCCTAGGTTTTAATTCTTCTATATCCAATTGGTCTCTTTCACATTTTCCAAGACCTCCTTCTTTCAATGATCCTCCCAAGTTGGCTCTCTACCATAACTAGAAAATCTATCAAGCCTTCTAGTTTCTGATCCACCCCAAGGTGGAGAGCATACTCCCTAGACCATCGAGATTTCCCTAGATACCCTTCTTCACAATTTGACCTCTAATTTATAGGAAATTTCTCCACTTATGGCCAAATAGTGGTCTTATTATTTTATTATTTTTAAAGATGCCTTGGACCCATTAGACTTATCAAGTCATGTGGAGTGTAAGGAAAAGGGGTCCTACTAAGGATAAGGTAAGTGTCCTTATTTTTGTCTTGTATCTTTTCCCATGGGGACAAGTATAAGACTAATACTATTAAAGCATAGACTGGGAACAAAGTTAGAACTATTATTGATAAGGTAAAGGACTTCCCTTTTAATTTCCACCAATATAAGGAAGCCATATGGGTATTTCCCAATAGGTAGGATAACCCATATGCTATTTTAAAAATCCTCCAGTCCTTCTTAAGTCCCATCTAGGTTGGGTCCACTAAATTTACACCTAATTTATCATATTGTTCTAATTTTGCAAGAGATAATTTCTCAATTTTATTTTTCACAAAATCTCATAATTAATTATCTTTTCTAAAATATAATTAATATTTTTCTATTCTTCCTAAAATTCCTTTATTGGAATTTTTGTAGGATTCTTTAGGGTCATGCCCATTTTATCAGGAACTAATTGATCCCTAAGATCAATTAATATTCTTTAAGTAAGGTAGGAGGGTAACGGGTCATGACATACACTCTCCATTATATTAAACACAATCCTCTGTGTTTGCACATCTACCTTCCAAAAACACATTTGTCTACCAACCGCTAGCCTTTATCCTGTTGTTTTACAATAAGATTTTTTTATTATAAAGCACTTCAATCTCGATGGAAAGCTTCATATTCCATCCAAGAGAGTACCTAGACCTGCAAAAATGCAAAATATAAGCAGTACCATGTCCTTATAAACAATATAGCATCCATATCTCATAACATATATTAATGAAAACATAATATCACCATAAATATTACAATTTAAATCCATCTATTATTGCATAAATACTGAATTTGAAACATAGAAATAATAGAATTTGCAAAATGGTGTTACAGAGATATCATGGAATTATGCATTTGTACCTTATTAGACGAAAAAAATCTTGTTAAATTTTATCAAAACTCCCACCAAGGAGTATCACAGTATAATTTGGTTAACCTTTGGCATGAATTAACCTAATAAAACCAAGTGCTAACAAAGATACAACATAATTTCATAATCTCAATTTAGGATATTCACATATATCCTAGTATGCATTTTAATACAAGAGCATCCACCCAGATGTCTCCTAGTTCATATCATCATAAAATCATGGAGAAGTCCCATACCTTCTCCAAGAATGGACACCAATCCATTCCTCATATTCATTTAACTAGATAGAGTTCAATATTCATGCATTCCCTTGTATCACATATTAACTAATTAAATCTATCATAAACAATAGTATTCAGATAGCATTCAAACAAAAATATAATGTTCAAAAATTTCTAATGTTTATGCCTCATCCTTGGCATTAATAGACTACTAAAAAATGATGGTCTACAGAGTGGGTGTCCAATGGACCTTAAGGTTGACACTCCTAGGTCCATTCTTCACCTCGTACTGTGCTAGTACTTACGGTTGGGGATGGCGATGGAGCTACTATTCTAGCAGCTTCTTGATCATTACCTCCTCTTCTCCCATGTTGTGTATTAATATTTTGTTGTGATGGAAGAAGCATACCATGATTCATCAAGGCAACCAAACAAGATTCCAGGAATGCTACAGTGAATTCCTCCCTTGGTAAAATTGAGGATTTTTGTGAGTATGGATGCCATTTTTGTTTCTCTCCAATTATTTCTTTGTAGATTTTCAGATCTAATTCGATCCCGCTCTGCTATGGTAGCATCTCTCTATTATTAATATTAATCTTTCATGTGCCCAAGCATCCTCCAGGGCACGTTGCACTAGAGATTTCCTCTTTGTTGCATTGATGGGTTTCCTAATTCTTACCATGATTATTCTACCTACTAAATTTGGTGTTGCTTCAGGTCCACTTCTACTCTTCAGGGTATGTGCAACAATATATCAGTAATCAGAAGCAATAGAATCATAAAGCACATAATGGGGTTCACTCCACTTAAAACCAATATCATCTAGGTGAATCCCACCATAAATATGATCGTATTGAATGTCATGGGCGTAAAACTTCTCCAATACTCAAATGATTGTTAGGTCCGTCCATATTGATTTTGTTCACACATTTATCGATCGTATCCTGACAATCTCGAGGTGAATCGTTCATCTTCCATGATACACCCTTTTCTTCGACTTGATTGTCCTATAAATTATTTTTGTGTTGACTCGTTAGGCTCATTGCTCCTCTTTAATTTTTTGAGGTAACATGTGTTCTCTTATCATGGCTATTACCTTTACACCTAGTCACATCATTGTTCCTTCAATGGCTTCGAAGGTCGATCTCGTGCACACTTATTTGTGAATAATATCATCGATACTATTTTTCAAGTTTGTAATGAGTGTTTGTTGACATCAAACACCTCATCAAAAAGGGAGAGAAAAATTCTCTTAACTTCCTTTCGATAGAAAATCGATTCAGTAATTAGCCACCATGTTTTGTTATGAGGAAGAGCAACACGAATTTTATGAGTCTTTTGTTTGGGCTCCTCGAAATTTGCTTCAACAAAGGGAAAGATTGTAGAGCTTCTTACGAAGTCAAGCTATCAAAGCCCGTAATGCCCTTATATCCATGGAACAGATATATTGCAATACTTTTTACCAAAATGCACTTTGTGATGTGTGGTTAAGAAATAATTCCCATAATTATTTAGCCTTTGAAAGTCCTTTAAGTCATTTCGAGTGGTTCTACCGATTCTTCAGTTGGCCTAACTGGACTTTCCATGTCCTATTTGGGGATTTCTTGTTACCTCCCATAGGTGATCACCTAAATATTCTATTTCAATTTCTACCAACCTGCTATTTGGATGTGATCAAAAAATATGTTCCCATCGAAAAGGATGCTTTTGATAGTGAACTTTATCAAAGTCTTCTGTATCAGAGGTTCGTGCAATCTCACTTATTCTAGGAAATTCATAATAGGCTTTCTCAGACTTGGTGTCTGACAAAAATGGATCTTGTGTCGTGTGGACATCGTGGCACTCCTTGGCCATATTATGTGTTTGATAGATATATTGTAATTCGCTACAATATTCCTCTTCCATTCATCTATTATGATCGTAGCTCATCTTCAGTTGAAGATTATGATAGCTCAGATTTTGACTAAGACTATGTTGTTTTCATCTTACCACTACTATTATATCCAGTTTTCTAGTTCTGGCATATTTGTAGGCAATAAAAAATATTTTGTTTAATAATATGCTATTTTTTGTCCAACTATCCTATGCTCTAGTTTTCTTTGAAAAATAATACCACATGCATGGTATAATGGGTAGTTTCAGATTTAAATAGCGTAGTATACTTCCATATATTCGACCATCTCCAGAGTGGTTGGGTGGTATACTTTACTACTGAGCCTGGACACATGGATTATCAAAGCTAATTGGTGGAGTTCTGATATATTTCACCCCAAAATTTCATATCAAGAAAAATATGAAGTTTCTGGTAAAATTTGGGACGGTTTCCATGCCTAAATGTGTCCTTGCTTTCTTTCGCCATACTTGGGTTTCAGGTTTTGGTGTTGTTGGATGGCTTCTTCCACCATTTCCTACACCTTAGCCTCTGATTGGAAGAACCCCAAGGTGTATTGTAACATTGATCAAAAATCAAAATAGAGAAAACATTGTTTTGTTGATTTGCAGTAGTCAATTTTCAATGACTAACTCATACTTACACATGGTGATAATTCCCAAACTAAATTCAATCATTTTCAATAAGAATTATGTTTTTACCATCCGTTTCTCATGTATGGGTTAATACCACATGCATCACTTCGCGTCTTGTTTTAGTTCTAAAATATCGTGAAGCACCTCCATTAAGTTACAATAAAGAAAGTGGTATTTCTAACTATGGTAAAGGTTCAAGTTTCGGCTATCTCTGGGTGAGTTGTTACTATTTGGAATAGTAATCCGCTAGAGTTTGTTGTATTTGATATGTTTGGTCTCATGGCCTAAGGCCAAAATGTAACAAAAATTAATTAAAGAAAATATTCTTTTGATTATTCCACTAACTCAAATTGTTAGACACACTTGAATATAAGGAGTAGGCAACCAAGAGACCTAGATGTCGAGTGATTTCCCAAAAGAGTCTAAGGTACACCACTTAAAACCCATACAGGGGGTTCGCTTAGCTCTTCCACTTTCAAATGATTGTGGATCTACTCATGGGGGATAGGTACTCAGACATTATCATCCCAAGCACTAACCTTGACCTTACCAAGTGTGCATTTTAAAATTATGGAATTTCCTCTCAATTTTAGTTTCATGCCCCAAGTATTTGCTAACCTAGACTTTAACTAGAGCCTATCAGTTAGCCTAGGCTCTGATACCAACTGTAACAACACCAATTTTTACTCCTTCTTATCCATAGGATTTTTTTTTCTTTCACATATATAAATTTTCATCTTTTTATGGAAAAAACCTAATTGTGTCCTAGGATAGACATATTCCATTTGGATTGTAACTTTCAAGGTAAATAACTTTAGGAGCTATAGAGACTTGGTCAAACTCTCTTTAAGTAGAAGTGATCAGCTTCTAAAAAACCCTCATACCCCACTTGGTATGAGTACGTTGGCCAAGCGTTAGGTTTCATCCCACACAAAAGGAAAAATCACCAAATGGTCCACCAAGACCAGGTGAATACCTTGAATATGGGATACCCATCATAATGAATTAACCTTAGAAATGGTTATTCATAGATCTTAGATATGATCCACTCCATCTAGAAGGGATGTCTAAGACAATAATATCACTATTGTGATAAGAATCCATGGAATGTCCTCTTAAACATGATTACATAACCTTAAACCTCTTAGAGCATATTGGTACACTCTTTGTTTAGGCAACCCTCTTGTTTCTCACATTGATTTTATTACAAATGGATATTACTTGTCCCATACGGGTGTTTTCCTCCACATGTAAACTTAATTCTTTAATGTAGAGTGTAGGGTCTATCTTGGTTTGTAGATCAAGATCATTTTTCCATATTGAGAGTTTCATTCCACATAGTGTTCTATATTAACCATCTCTGAGTGTTTATGAGGTGAATTTAATCCATGAGGCCCTTTTATGGTATAATTATTTACATCAACTCCTTAGGTTTGAAGAATTACATGAGAATTCTACTTAAGCAAGGTTTATATTCCATTCAAGGATACATGTATAATATTTAGATTAGCATAAATCCAATTATCTCTTAAGCATTAGCCTCTATTACATAATAGTTCTTGGAAGAATAACCAAGATGTGTATAATCAGTGTTGTATGTGGAAAGGTACATCATTCATAAATAGTTATCCCACAACATTATAGAAAGTTAGACAAATTTCCATTGATTCATTAACATATTTAAGTAAGCATACATCCTTCACATGAGATTATTATTTGAGCAACTCTACCTAACTATATCACTCATCATTACCCATCATATTCCAAAAGTAAATGACACAATTGCATTAAATTATCAACATATTAGAAATTAAGCATACATTTATAACATCCATACATCATTAACCTACTAAAAATTTAGCATACATTCTATCATGTTTTGATTATTCTCAATTATAGTGCATGAAGATAAACATTACATCATATATCTCTTTAATTAACTTATTTTCATTTTGAAAATAAATGCAACATCCACAAGATATAATAAAGCAAACCACAAAATAGAGTGACACAAAGATTTATCCTAGGAACCCTCATGGGGAATAAACCCAACCTCCAAAATATGTGATTCCTCATATTCATAAACTCAAGATGTCAAGTATTACAAGTGTATAAGGGTCTCAACAGTTCCTTTTTCATCAATATACAATTCAAGGAATGCTACTGTTCCTACACACATACATGATGCAATTAAGGAATAGTTAAATCCCTTTCTCTAAGTCATCATGATAATATTAAAATATTTACAAAGGAAACCACCTGCTCCTTCATAATTTGAAGAATCCACTGATTCCTTTTTCTAGTCATCTATAACATCTTGTGTAGGTTTATGATAATCATTGGGCCATATTTTGGAGATGACTTCTCGACATTGGAGGAAATTTCATAAATTCCCTCAGAATGAATTCTAAATTCATTCTTTCACTTTGATAAATGATCAACCTTCTCTTCATAAATTAAGGTCCCATACCCTTAATTTATGAAGCATTCATTCTTTTCTTAATCATCAATTTCAACTAATTTCCTATACAATATGATTTAGGAAATTTACTCATAACATGGTTATGTTTGATTATATTATACCTTAATTATATATGTATTCCATAAACTCTAACTTAATTCCCACATTTACCACCAATAAATACCCCATAAATAATTTCCCATAGTGGCTTAGTTTGGATACTTTAAAATCATTTACCTTAAAGACAATACTCTTTTAAGCTTTTAAATAGAAATTCCTTACCAATAGAATACTATGGTATTAAACCATATTCTAAGCTGGATAATCCTAAATATTTCCAAATTTTTTAAAGACTTTTGGCTAGGGATTTTAAACTAGCTCAACTATTAAGTTCCCTTAGAGTGGACATCCATGGTTCACTCTGAGAACCTTCTCGATTGCAAGCATATTCGAGAACAAATATCATCAATGTTTCATGTCAACATGCAATCCAATGGGTCTGCTACATTGTAGGTCTATTGGTGATTAAATTAGGTCATGACTACACCACATGTTTTTTATCTATGCGTCCCTTCTATAAAATAAAACTCTATATGATTCCCAACCTTCGATGTTCGAGTCTTGAGCTTAGAAGGGGATGTTTTTTTTCTTCCATTTTATGTGCCTCACTCCAGTTTCTTAATAGATGTTGATTCAAGAAGAAAATTGGCTTCTTCCTTGTGGATCTATCAAGCACAGGCGATATAGCATTGACAATGTTTCGACTGAATCCATCCTGACATATGTGTAAACCAAAATTTAAAAAATGACCCCTTTTATGCCTTAACTTATGTCTTCAATAAATTAGGTGTGGATACAAGTAGTTTGCTCCCTAGGTCTCCCAGTGTGGTTGCAATAAAAGGAGGTGAAGGACTCATCTCTGGTCAGATCGTCATGGTGCATAGCTTCGTCTACTAGGGTGTAATCTACGGAGTCCAACATTGCCATGGGCAGTATAAAAATTCGTAGCAAAGTGACCATTTGCCTTTTATTTTTATCTTATATAGGCTTCAATAAACACCAATAGTGGATAGATGAAGAGCTAAGGAGCTCTACAAACCCTAGGAGATCTAATGATCTCTCATCTGACTGATAATGTTGGAAATATTATGGTTGGCAAGGTAGAGTAGTACTTATCCGATAGTGGAGGCTATACTTACTCTAATAATTAACCTCTCATTCAATTCATTATCCTTCCAAATTCAGAGACTAAGATTTATTACCTTCCATGAATGGCCTATACAGATGGGTTTCATTGTCTCATGGTTGAAAAGGGGAAAATAAAGTTCAACTAAACCACAGGGGAGTTTACGCATATGTTGAAAACAAGCAAGATCATCCTCCAAATAGACATATTATTTGCCAGTACAGGCCTTTATTTAGATTCAAATATTCCTATGGTCTATGGGTGAGCTGTGTTAATTAGCTATAAACCATCTAGCATAGTGCCCATAGAAGTATTTGACACAACGATAGTCCACTATCAAGGTACAAAGTTAAATTGATATTTGAGCAATAGATTAAACAATTTATATTGTGACCATCATGGTATTTAAGCCTTATCATGTGCATATGTAGACAAGTCATATCCCCACCCAGAAGTGATCAAATAACCCTAATTAATGATGTGTGCAAAGGAAATATTAAAATATTGGCTAATAAACCTCACCCTATATTCATTCAAAAATTCCCATTGTTCCCGCATGGTTACAGACAGGGACATCAGTCAAGCATAGAAACAATTAGGACTAAGGTTTATAGATGGGAACAAGGTTGATCTATGGTCTTTCTTGCATGGAATTTTGACCCTATTAGGATCGATCCTGGGTTAGGCGCTTTGATGATGTCCATGACACAACAAGCCGAACTCATCAATTTTATGTGTTAAAAGAATAGTGTCCTATATTGAACATGCAAATGAGTATTTGGGTTATAAAATCTTCTACATACCCTTAATAGAATATCCACCGAGGAGTGGTTGTGAGAACTATGTGGTAGGCAGCCACAAGTGGTTACTTTGAGTGGTAAGGGTACTCAGATTTTATTTGATCAAAGATAACTTAATACATGCCACATCGTATATTAAAGGCTTACATCAAAATAAAATATTAAATAAATCTAATATTACATTAGATCGAAATAAAATCTGATCAAGCCTTTGATATTTGAAAGGAAATCTAATTTTAAATTAGATTGAAATGAATACAATCTCTAATTAAAACCATATGAAGACAACATTAGTGCATTCTCCTCCTTTCTACTTAAGCTTATTCTTAAAGAAATATGAGATATATAACCTGGGTTTTAAGTCTTCTATCTCCAATTGGTATATTTCACGTTTCCCAAGACCTTCTTTCAATGATCCTTCCAAGTTGGCTCTCTATCATAACTAGAAAATCTATCATGCCTTCTAGTTTCTGATCCACCCCAAGGTGGAGAGCATACTACCTAAACCATCAGTATTTCCCTAGATACCATTTTCAAAATTTGACCTCTAATTTATAGGGAATTTCTCCACTTATGGCCAAATAGTGGTCTTATTATTTTATTATTTTTTTAAAGATGCCTTGGACCCATTAGACTTATCAAGTCATGTGGAGTGTAAGGAAAAAGGGTCCTACTAAGGATAAGGCAAGTGTCCTTATTTTTTTCTTGTATATTTTCCTATGGGGACAAGTATAAGACTAATACTATTAAAACATAGACTGGGAAAAAAGTTAGAACTATTATTGATAAGGTAAAGGACTTCCCTTTTAATTTCCACCAATATAAGGAAGTCATATGGGTATTTCCCAATAGGTAGGATAATCCATATGCTATTTTAAAAATCCTCCAGTCCTTCTTAAGTCCCATCTAGGTTGGGTCCACTAAATTTACACCTAATTTATCATATTGTTCTAATTTTGCAAGAGATAATTTCTCAATTTTATTTTTCACAAAATCTCATAATTAATTATCTTTTCTAAAAGATAATTAATATTTTTCTATTCTTCCTAAAATTCCATTATTGGAATTTTTGTAGGGTTCTTTAGGGTCATGCCCCTTTTATCAGGCACTAATTGATCCCCAAGATCAATTAATATTCTTTAAGTAGGATGGTAATGGGTCATGACAATTCAGTCACCTCTTCTTGTTCATCGCTCGAATTCCATCTCACCTATCCATTTAGTTTTAATTGATTAATTCAAGTTCATAACCCTAAAGCCTTGGATTTTAATTAATAATGAAAACCTTAGACGGAGATTTTTATTAATTAACATGATTATGTTCTAAACCTTAGACTTAGACTAAATATTTTTGGATATTTTGATTAATGAGAATTATTATCACAAAAACCCTAGAATTAAGTTTAATACTTTGGCATTAAAATTGAAACTAATTATTAATATAAATATCATAATATGAACCTAGAATTAAAATTAAAACCTTAGAAAATAACATAAAATTAAAATTTTAAATGAATTACAATGTTAAACCTTAGAAAATCAATTAATAAATTTAATAATCATCAATATTAATAATAATAATAGCAATAAAATGATTTTGTTTGCCATAGTTTTAATTTGATACTTTGTTGCAGGTAATTAAACCAGAAAAAGAGGAAGAAAAAGTGCTAGATATGGAGATGAAACACCAGATCGAGAAGATGAAACGATGAAATTTGGGAGCTTCAAGAATGATCTAGTGAACATCTATCATGGAGTATCACTGTAAGAACAAAGGATGACTCAGATTGAAGCTTAGCTAGTTAGAAGACATTAAAGTTGAGCAAGTTGCAAAAACTAGTCATAGAGAATAAGAGTTGAAGGACGAAGAGGACTTACAGGTGACCAAACCAGGCCATGAAAGATACTAGAAGCCAAAATATTGGTGCTACATTCACTGAATCTGGACCTAATTTCAAATAACCTGGAGTGTGATGATTCAGCTACCCTACCTTTAGATAGAATCTTCCAAGGTAGTTATAAAAATCAATAGTCGAAATTGCTTATCTAAATCAATAAGAAACTTAAGAGGATACATCATCTATCCAGACATTAACATACAACTTATCTACCTCTATAAACCACCAGAATACAACTGTAAATCTATCGTAAAGCACTAAATTTAAAATTGTAGGGCTATAAATAGCCATTGAGACCCCATTACAAAGGGTCGAATGTCATTATTAGCAATAGCAATTTAGGAATATTCTTCTTATTTTGTAGTTTCATGAGCATCTTCACCCCTGACATTATACTTTGAGAGTTGTATTTACAATCATCTATAGCAAGCATTCTAAGATTGTAATCATTGAACATATTTATTAATACAAAGTACTATGATTATTGTTGTAATATACGCATTATGATGGTGGTTGTATTTGAGTTAATACCAGCATTTTGTACCCTTTCCATTTGAATATGGTACCATCTTAGTTTATATTATGTGAATAATAATCAAGCTAAGACTGGTTGATTCAAAGTTGGCTTCTGCAATAGATGTTTTGCAAGGCTTCAAGATTATAATGGCTTGTTTTCTTTCTTTCTCTAACCTTTTATTTTGAATTTTATTTGAAAATCAAGTAGATTAGAAATAGTTTAGTTTCATTTTCTAAAAATTTATTTTCATGATTGTGCATTTACTGTTTGAAGTTTTAGAATATTCCTTTGAATATGTTTCAAGATCATAATTAGAAGATAGCAAGCCTAGAATATTGCTTTTCATGTAAAATTCACTATGAAAATTTTCAAGAATAGGACAATTAATCTTTGGTAATTGTAATAGATCAAACATGAATTCAGACCCTAAAACCAAAATTAATCACTCACCCTTGTAATAGTTACATGTGACCCTAAATATTCCAGATAATTTCTTTACTTTTTTTTTAAGTATTGAACAACAGGTTAGACCAACCTTACCAGAATCTTGGGAAAAAATTATATTTCCTTTCAAGAAAGGACTTTCGAATGAGTCCTAGCTATTAATATATGTTTGCAATTGGGTAGATATATCACTCAACACTAGATTTGTTTTAACCTAGTCCCTCTAATCGAGTGGTAGTCCAATTGGACAAAACATAAGTAAATGTGGTTGGTACACTAAAAAAAATCATATACAATTAGCATCAGAGCCCATAATTCAATAGTACATAGACATTCAAGTAGTAAATATCCCAGATGGATGTGGAATGTTACTCAGTAGATATTGGTCAAGAAATATGAATGGATATACGGCCACCGATTTTTCTCACATGTGGTTTTATTTTTGAGGTGTAGCGAATCATATTACAGTAGAAATAAAACCCAAATGTAAAGAATTCATAACTAATTATGATAAGCCCAATTAAGTTCTCTATAATAAATAAGAATTAGGAGTTTACACTCTAAAATCTAAATAGATCGTTGATAAGTGTGAAACTAAAATGTCATTGAGTAAAAGAAATAAATATGAAAATTTGGTTTAGGCTCTCAAATTTGATGGATCCAAATATAGGTAAGGTAATAGAGCAGGTATTGAGATTATCAGACCCAAAGAAAAATATTGTCTAATAGCCTATAGATTGCAATTCCCTTGTACCTACAACATTGTAGAATATGAAGCATTAATATATGGACTATAGTTAGCCCTTAAAAATAAAATTAAATGCTTGAAAGTGCTATGATATTCTTATTTGGTGGTTAAACATATTAAAATTCAATATTTTTACCATGAAAAATGATAATCCACTATAGAAACAAAGTTAGAGATCTTACTAATGAATTTCAAGATTTAAAAAAACAAATATCAAGGTAAAACAATAGAACTATAGGTTCTTTAGGAGTGGCAACAAGTACATTGAAACATATGGATAACATAAATCTTAATAATTTTTTCATAGATTAGTAGCCTATCCATCCATTCCAGATAACATACATAATTTTCAAGTGTTTGAAATTGATAAGCATATACAAAATTTCATTACTAACTCTAGAATTTTTGAAAACCAAGTAATAGATGAAGATGACATAATAAGGGATGAATTTGATGAAGATAATGAGGTAACCCTATAAACAAATACAATTTCTAAAGGTATGGTTTCTCCTAAAAAACTATTTGATATAGACTACACAAGTAATAAATGTAGTAAAACTTCTTTTCAAAATAAATCTTATGATATTGTAAACATAGGGACTAGTGAAAATCTCCATAGTTTTAATTTGATACTTTGTTGCAGGTAATTAAACCAGAAAAAGAGGAAGAAAAAGTGCTAGATATGGAGATGAAACACCAGATCGAGAAGATGAAACGATGAAATTTGGGAGCTTCAAGAATGATCTAGTGAACATCTATCATGGAGTATCACTGTAAGAACAAAGGATGACTCAGATTGAAGCTTAGCTAGTTAGAAGACATTAAAGTTGAGCAAGTTGCAAAAACTAGTCATAGAGAATAAGAGTTGAAGGACGAAGAGGACTTACAGGTGACCAAACCAGGCCATGAAAGATACTAGAAGCCAAAATATTGGTGCTACATTCACTGAATCTGGACCTAATTTCAAATAACCTGGAGTGTGATGATTCAGCTACCCTACCTTTAGATAGAATCTTCCAAGGTAGTTATAAAAATCAATAGTCGAAATTGCTTATCTAAATCAATAAGAAACTTAAGAGGATACATCATCTATCCAGACATTAACATACAACTTATCTACCTCTATAAACCACCAGAATACAACTGTAAATCTATCGTAAAGCACTAAATTTAAAATTGTAGGGCTATAAATAGCCATTGAGACCCCATTACAAAGGGTCGAATGTCATTATTAGCAATAGCAATTTAGGAATATTCTTCTTATTTTGTAGTTTCATGAGCATCTTCACCCCTGACATTATACTTTGAGAGTTGTATTTACAATCATCTATAGCAAGCATTCTAAGATTGTAATCATTGAACATATTTATTAATACAAAGTACTATGATTATTGTTGTAATATACGCATTATGATGGTGGTTGTATTTGAGTTAATACCAGCATTTTGTACCCTTTCCATTTGAATATGGTACCATCTTAGTTTATATTATGTGAATAATAATCAAGCTAAGACTGGTTGATTCAAAGTTGGCTTCTGCAATAGATGTTTTGCAAGGCTTCAAGATTATAATGGTTTGTTTTCTTTCTTTCTCTAACCTTTTATTTTGAATTTTATTTGAAAATCAAGTAGATTAGAAATAGTTTAGTTTCATATTCTAAAAATTTATTTTCATGATTGTGCATTTACTGTTTGAAGTTTTAGAATATTCCTTTGAATATGTTTCAAGATCATAATTAGAAGATAGCAAGCCTAGAATATTGCTTTTCATGTAAAATTCACTATGAAAATTTTCAAGAATAGGACAATTAATCTTTGGTAATTGTAATAGATCAAACATGAATTCAGACCCTAAAACCAAAATTAATCACTCACCCTTGTAATAGTTACATGTGACCCTAAATATTCCAGATAATTTCTTTACTTTTTTTTTAAGTATTGAACAACAGGTTAGACCAACCTTACCAGAATCTTGGGAAAAAATTATATTTCCTTTCAAGAAAGGACTTTCGAATGAGTCCTAGCTATTAATATATGTTTGCAATTGGGTAGATATATCACTCAACACTAGATTTGTTTTAACCTAGTCCCTCTAATCGAGTGGTAGTCCAATTGGACAAAACATAAGTAAATGTGGTTGGTACACTAAAAAAAATCATATACAATTAGCATCAGAGCCCATAATTCAATAGTACATAGACATTCAAGTAGTAAATATCCCAGATGGATGTGGAATGTTACTCAGTAGATATTGGTCAAGAAATATGAATGGATATACGGCCACCGATTTTTCTCACATGTGGTTTTATTTTTGAGGTGTAGCGAATCATATTACAGTAGAAATAAAACCCAAATGTAAAGAATTCATAACTAATTATGATAAGCCCAATTAAGTTCTCTATAATAAATAAGAATTAGGAGTTTACACTCTAAAATCTAAATAGATCGTTGATAAGTGTGAAACTAAAATGTCATTGAGTAAAAGAAATAAATATGAAAATTTGGTTTAGGCTCTCAAATTTGATGGATCCAAATATAGGTAAGGTAATAGAGCAGGTATTGAGATTATCAGACCCAAAGAAAAATATTGTCTAATAGCCTATAGATTGCAATTCCCTTGTACCTACAACATTGTAGAATATGAAGCATTAATATATGGACTATAGTTAGCCCTTAAAAATAAAATTAAATGCTTGAAAGTGCTATGATATTCTTATTTGGTGGTTAAACATATTAAAATTCAATATTTTTACCATGAAAAAGGATAATCCACTATAGAAACAAAGTTAGAGATCTTACTAATGAATTTCAAGATTTAAAAAAACAAATATCAAGGTAAAACAATAGAACTATAGGTTCTTTAGGAGTGGCAACAAGTACATTGAAACATATGGATAACATAAATCTTAATAATTTTTTCATAGATTAGTAGCCTATCCATCCATTCCAGATAACATACATAATTTTCAAGTGTTTGAAATTGATAAGCATATACAAAATTTCATTACTAACTCTAGAATTTTTGAAAACCAAGTAATAGATGAAGATGACATAATAAGGGATGAATTTGATGAAGATAATGAGGTAACCCTATAAACAAATACAATTTCTAAAGGTATGGTTTCTCCTAAAAAACTATTTGATATAGACTACACAAGTAATAAATGTAGTAAAACTTCTTTTCAAAATAAATCTTATGATATTGTAAACATAGGGACTAGTGAAAATCTCCATAGTGTTTTAATAGGAAAATCTTACACTAGTTAGGAAAAAGAAAGAATCATACAAACTCTCAAAGACTACAAATATGTCATAGCTTGGAGCTATGAAGACCTAAAAACATACAATCAAAAAATAATTAGTCATACTATCCTATTAAAACTAGATGAAAATCCATTTAGGAAAAAATAAAGGCCTATCAATATATTATTAGAACTCCTCATTCATAAAGAATTTCAAAAGCTATTAGATGTGTGCAATATATTTCCTGTTAGGCAATCCACTTAGATATCTAAGATAGTACATGTTCAAAAAAATAATGGTGAAATTCACTTATGCATTGAATTTAAGAATCTTAATAAGGCCCGTCAAAAGGATAACTATCCTCTACCTTATTTATATTACATTTTACAAATCGTAAATGGATCTAAAATGATGTATTTCTTATATGGATTTTTTGGATATAATCAAATTATGATAGATCTATAAGGATAGAATGAAATCAATATTTACTACAAATTGGGGAACCCTTGACTATAGGAGATTGCCCTTTGGATTGATTAATGTAGGTGTTATTTTTCAAAGAGAAATAGATTATGCTTTTAGAGACCTAATTGGTAAATGCATAACAATTTATATTGATGATATTCCTATATTTTCAAATAAATATGTTAATCATGTTAATGATTTAAGAAAAACATTCCAAAAATGTAGAGAACATGGCATTTATTTAAATCCTAAGAAGTGCATTTTTGATGTAACTAAAGGAAAAATTCTAGGTCATCTTATTCTTAAATATAGTATTTCAATTGATCCTAAAAGAATAAAGGCAATACTGAAAATTTCTCTCCTAAGTAGTAAGAAAGAATTAAGATCATTCTTTAAAAAGATCATTTTTTTAAGAAAATTCATCTCAAGATTTGCAGAGATAGTTATGCCACTGAATGGTATACTTAAGAAATATGTTGACATTACTTGGACTTTTGAAGCCCAAGTAACATTTCAAGGAATTAAAGATGCCATATCTAATACCTTAGTTTTAGTGAGTCCTAACTATACTGAGCCCTTCTACATCTATTCATTCACTTTTGAAACACTTAATTGCTAGTGTCCTAACACAAAAGAATAAAAAAAATGATGAAAAACCAATAGCCTTTATGATCTCCCCTTTAAAATATACCCACATGAAATTTATAGTTATAGATAAACAAGCATTTGCTTTAGTAAGGGCAGTAAAGAAATTTAGACATTATATTTTACATAGTAGAATATTTCCAATTATGCCAGACCCAGCTATCAAAACCATGCTAATGCAAAATAAATTAGGAGAAAGAAGAGGAAAATGGATGACAACCTTATAGGAATTTTATTTAGATATCTAGCCTATGAAAATAGTCAAAGGCCAAGGATTAAGTAAAAATTTAGCAAAAATGGACCCTCAAATTCTTCGCCAATAATATTTTATGGATAACATCACAAGTGACAAATGGTACACAGATATAGTGTACTACTTATTGAATAAAAATACCTAGATCATTTCAATGCTACTCAAATAAAAGCATTACGTCTAAAGAGTGCTAATTTCATGATAAAAGTAGATATTTTGTATAGAAGAAACCATGAAAAGATCTACTTGATATGCCTAGATAAAAATTGAAGCTACTCAAGTTCTTAATTAATTTCATGGAAAATATGGGACTAGACATGGTTCAACCAATGCCACTACATATTAGATATGAGATATGGATACTACTAGCCTCATATTTATAAGTATTCCTATGCCCATGTTAGGTCATGTCATACTTGCCAAGTTGCTACTAATATAGAAAGAAACACTTATTCCTTTATAGCTAGTATTTGAGGCTAGTCCTTTTGCCTAGTGGGGATTAGACTTTGTAGAAGTCAAAAATACAAATTCTTTAGCCATTCACAAATACATCTTGAACACAACAAATTACTGCACTCAATGGACAGAATGTCAAGCCACTAGAAACTGTACGACAGATGTTGTAATATAGTTCCTTGAAGAACACATTGCCACCATATTTGGAATATCTTATTCTTCAGTATGTGATAAATGTTCAGCCTTCAACTCACTTCAATTTGTAGAATGGGTCTATGAAAATAAATCAACTTAAATTTTTTTCTAATTACTATCCACAAGGGAATGGTTTAGTTGAGTCAACAAAAGCTTATTGTAGATAATCAAGAAAGTCCTAGAGAAAAATCCTCGATATTGGCACAATAAACTTAAGTATACTTTATGGGCAAACATGACTAGAATAAAAGCTTCAATAGGTACATCTCATTATCATTTGGTATATGGCCAAGATCCTATTTTTCCCACTAATTTGAAGGTACTGACATTACAATTTATGAAAGATCACTTAGAAGTGAGTGATAATATAGAATAAAGGCTAACTAATTTGTTGAATTTAGATTAGAAAATGGAGGATGCCTTTCAATATTTTAGCAAACATAAATGGATAGTCAAAATAGGTTTGATAAAAGAGCTAGAATCAAAGCCTTTAGAATTGTTGACTTAGTATTAATATGGGATAAAGCGCATGAAAAAAAAGGAGACCATAATAAATTTGATAACCATTGGCTAGGTCCCTATCAAATATCAGAAATTTTGGACGATAATACATTTAGATTGAATAATTTGAGTGGATATGTCCCTTTACCTGTCAATGGGCAGTTCCTAAAACATTATTTTCATCCTTGAAATAATCATAGTAAAACAACCCTGTATTATAAATGTTTTATTTTGGATTTTCTTTTGTTTATTCCTTTAGTCAAATTTTTGATAGTGTTCATAGTTAGTTTAATTTTAATTTTTTTTATTTTACTTTATTTGTTTTCATTCACTTTTACCATTTTTGTTTGATTAGTTAGAATTCTTTTTTTTGCTTTATTGTTTTAGTCCCTACTTTCACTTTACCTATTCATGTTTTTCCTCCTGATTTTGGTGGTTCATGTAATTGCATTGAATTTTCATTCTTCTAAAATGAAATTTGCTTAATTAATTAATGATGAATTACTCACCTCTAAAATTGGGTGAAATTAATGATTAGTGAATCAAATTATTTGTTTTTATTCTTTTATTATGGGGCTAAAATAGATGAAACTGGAAATAGTGTAACACAATATTGAAGCTTCACACTTATTAACAACATTGAAATAATTTTTTTTGGATCATAAAGGATCAAATAATATTGGTTTGATGATTAGGTGAAAATACATACACTCTATTTTAAGCCTTACAGATCCCTAACCCAAAAGCACACTCAATTTTTGCAATTGATCAAATACTTCTTAATAAAAAAGGAAAATATTAATAATGCAATAAACTAAAGTGCTTGGGTGATTAAAATAACCTCTATCAGGGCTATATATGCCTATCTGGTAGTGAAGGAATATTTATAAGGGATCAAGGTAACCTCCACCAAAGCTATAAATGCTTGTCTTGTAGTGGAGCAATGTAAGGAAAATTATTTTTATAAGTAAAATATTTAATAACCTAACTTCAAACTAAATGATGAATTTATCATGGATCTAAGAATGGATATGAATGCAAAAAATACACACTTTTAGCTAATGCAAAATGGAGCCTTAATTTCAAGCAAATTTGTTTAACCCCATCTTATAATGTTATCAAATGATTTACATTTTATTAGTTAAAGTTTCATTTATTTCAAGCTGAGTTCTTTACCTGTAGACACCAAATCCTAGCCACTTGTCCACCATCCCCCTTTCCCGCCATTCAATTGGCCATTCCATGCCTTTCCCACCATCCAATGGCCCACTTTAGCCTTTTCCCACCATTTTACGACCCCTATTTGACTTATTTATATTTATTTTATATTATTTATATTTAAATATAATATTTTAATATATTTATTATAAAATATATATTTATAAGCCAAATTAACCTCAGCCATCTGATCTGATCTAATCTCAGTCGTCCATCTTCCTTAATCCATGTCACACCTAAAGTTTAATATCAGCCTTTGGATCCACTTTAATATTAGCCACACGATCAAAAGTGTTAAGCTAAAACCCTAAGAAAACCCTAGGCTTGATAATAAATAGGAGCATTCTCAATGCTCAATCCTTGGAACTTTTGCTAATTGGTTCAAACTAGCTTTGATTGGAGCTCTTGCTTTCTAAGTGAATTCGACCTACATTGCCTTAGTTGTGCCCTAGCATAGCCTCCCCAAAAACCCTAGCTTGCCCTAGGATTTTTGGATTCCATCCATCTCCACAACCCATTTCTACCACCGCCATTGTCATTCATCCACCGAGCCCTTCGCATCCCCCGATCTACTTCTGTAGATCTAACCCTAATCCATAGGTGCTATCGAGTGCCTACCTCATCCCACAGGCACTGTCGAGCACCTATTGCATTCTACAGGTGTAGCACAATGCCTGTTGTCCCCACAACCGTAGACTAGAGCTTACCGCATAAGATCATTAGGTGCCGTCAGGGCACCCTGCCATCAATCTGCAATGGAGCAACATAACAACAAAGTAAGTATTTTATGCATTTTTATTTGATGTTATTTAGATTCTGCATGTTTTTTTATTCAGATCTAGGGTTTTTAGTTTGCATTTTTGAGGGTTCACACTGTGGAACCCTCATTTTGTTTTCTAATGACTCTATGTTTGTTGTGTGTGTAGGATCAGGTAGCATTCATCAAGGATTGTTGAGTAGCTATTGAAGCTAGAGTGGCCCGATTACGGATAACCAGAAGCCCACTCATCCTATTGGAAGCAAGATACATTGGAGACACTACTTGTTTTGTAGCTAGGGTTTCGGAGAACCCTAGCACCTGTATTTATTGTATCAAAATAAGTTCTTTTGAACAAACATATTGTAACAAAGGAGTTTCTTAGCTCCCCCCCATTTATTGAATAAAATCATCTTTTGTGCAGTCTCTTGTTCATTGAAATTATTTTACTTTCATATTTGCTTTAGTGTCATATTTTTGCTTCACAAATGGTGATCACGGTGGGACCCCACAAGGGTTCTACTTTTTTATTTACTTTGTTGTACTAATTTCATTATGTTGTTCCATTTTACAAGGTTTTCTGGAGTGAAAAACCAACCGAAATCACTGGTTAGGGTTTTTGGAAGGTCCTGTGATAGTTTGTAGAAGGTGCGCAGGCGCTCTATGGCACCTGTTGATCCCCATAGGTGCCCTTATGCACCTACACATGCACCCTACTACACCTACACAGGCACCTAGCTACACCTGTTAGTGATTTGGAGCAGATCTTAGGCTTCTGGGTAAGCCCTACAACCATTCTATTTCAATTTATGTTTTTATGTATTTCATTATTTCACTATTTATTTTCAGATTTTAAGCTTAAAATGAACACACATTAAGTAATCTAGAAATAAATTCATTTTAGATTGCATCTAGGGCATTCGTGCATTCATTCATCACATATTTTGAGTTTTCTATTTTGAAAAGAATTGCAAATTCAAATAATTCTTGCATCTTTTTGTTTGCATTTGAAAGTAAAACTCATTAATTAGAATTTGCATCTTAGGAGTTAAGGGTTGCTTATTTTACTTATCTAAGTAGGAACAATACTTAAGTGCAAATAGTATTCCTACCCTTGGGTGACTCCTTTGGTAGAGAGGTGGATGAACCCTCCGGTTGCTATCTAGGTAGGGGGTTTTAAGCGGTGTACTTCACACTCTTTAGAAGAAATTTACATTTATGTGTTGGATTCTAATTTAGATTTGTAAAATTTGTTACCTTTAACATTGTTTGTCCACAATAGAGAACAAAAAATTTTAAAATTAATCACACACAAGCATGATGCACTCTAAATAGTAGTAACTGGATTTCATCATCGATTGTTGCTTGAGATTTGGTGATGGTGGCAGTCATTTCCATCCACAAATATCTGCCCTTAGACACCTTAGGACTACCCCCGAGCAAACTTGTTGGATTTCATCACCAACAAGAATCTCGTTGCCCCATCCAACCATAGTTTTTCACCTTTATTTTTCATTAAGCAAGATTAGGATACATCAAACACACAAAACTATCATTTCTAAAAGGAATTTACACTAAAAAGAGATAATCAATGAATAAGGTAAGCCACACAAGGTGAAACTTAGGATTGATTGTTTTCTTTGTTTCTAAATTCTTTAGCTTTATTTTTAGTTTTGGAGATTTAATTTGACAATCCTAAAATTGCATTTTGATTTAATTATTTTATGGTTCTAACTCGAAATCAAACAAAGATATTAAATCAAAATAATTTAATGGAAAATACAACAAACACACCTGCTACTTCAGTAGCCAACCCTTCCAATTCTATCCAACCTAGTCCATCTAGGCCCATTCACCCATCTCTCCCACAAGAGGGATCCATTCCCCAAAACATTGAGCAACCATCCACCCAAATTGACATGGACAAGGTAGAGGCCCTCTATAGGTCTTCTAACTATGTCCTTGAACCCATTAGCCAAGACTATGTTGCACAACTAGAATTGGCTACATCTTGTCCATCCAACCCCACCCGAGGATATCCTAATTCTACTTATGAATATGGTATGCCCTCTTCTCCTAGTCCATCCCAACAAAACCCAAGTTGTTTTAACACTCATCCTCCATCTGGCTATACCCAAACCTATTCCAATCCTTTGTATGAGGAGTATGTTAATGCTACCTCACAGGTACCAACCTCCCAAGTTGCCACATCAAGTGCAACTTGCTCCATGCCCATTTCCTCCAATCCATCCACATCCATACCTTCATCTTCTAATCTATCTACAGCCTTGTCAATTTCTTCTATGTCCGAACAAGAACTTCAGGACATATCGGGTCTCGTGAATAGATTGCTTCTACAACATCAAAATGCTAGACAACAAGTTCATGTAAATCCTACGCTTCCTGTAGTTTCAACCCAACCAACCATGGCCAACCAAAATTCCACTTGGGTACCCCAATATTCGGTAGTATCCATCCCCAATCCACCTCCAATTCAAAATCCAACCCCTCCAATCATAATTTCTTTTGGCCAACCCAACCAATTCTTCCAAAATATTCCTCCTCATCAATATTCTCCTTCTCTCAACCATCAATCTTCCCCCCATCAATTTCAAACCAATCAATTCCATCAAAACCATCTAATCACTCCCCAACATTTTTCTTCTAGTCCATCTCCAAATCATAAGGTTATCCAAGGCTTCCACATTCCTGGGGAAGATCTTAGGATTCAGGCCATGCAAAAACAAATAGATCAGTTGATGCAAAACACTCTTGGCATGTCAAGCCAAAAATCAACTTTAAGCCAACTGATCCATCAACCAATCCATCCTTCGGTACCATCACCACCATATCCAACAGACTTTACATTACCAAAGTTTGACAAATTTAGGGGAACCGAGGACCCTAAGGAGCATGTTAGCTCATTTGTTCATGCATGCTTTCGGATTCAAACCGACAATGCTCTCATGCTCCAAATATTTCCTCAAACATTAGGAGGAGATGCCATAGAGTGGTTTAATCAGCTACCAACTCATAGTATTTATACTTTTGAACAACTGATTGACCTATTCTTTGAGCATTTTTTCCTAAACATCAAAAAGAAGGTTTCATTATCAGATGTATACACCTTAAGACAATGGGATGATGAACCTATCTATGACTTTGGAAACCGTTGGAGGGCAATCATTACCAAATTGCCATTCTCCCTCCCAATGGATGAAATCATCAAATTATTTACCAAGAGTTGCTTAAAACCCATCTCTTGGATGCTTCAGCTTCATACCTATCATTCATTTGAAGAAGCCTTAGCACAGGCTAGCATCATTGAGGAGATAAAAATCCAAGAGGGCGTAATTAAGCCTAAAAATAAAGAATGGCAAAACAAGGGCCAATTTAGAAGCAATCAATCAGGCCAAAATAAGTCATCACAAGCCTCTTTGGCTAGTCCATCTAATCAAGTAAATCAAGTGGTGATGAGCCAACCCGTAATGGCTCAACAACCCATGCAACAACCACAACAAATTGCTTATCATGCGGTCCCCTCGGTAACTCAAGCACTCATGATACAAAACATAGTACCAACTATGGAAAACCCCTCCCATCGATAATATGCTCGACCCCAATGCCAATACACTCCTTTAACGAAGTTGTATTCTTCCATCTTTCGAAGGTTGTATGAAACAAACAAGTTGGATTTACTAGAAATCAAGCTCGATGACCCTACCAAACGTAGCAAAAGTTATAAGGAACATCTATTTTTCCCATACCATAGGCAAAATGGTCATGATATCAACACTTGCAATATTTTTAAGAATATCGTTCAAGACCTCATAGACTTGGGGGCCATTAAGGTAGATAACCCCCTAGCTCCACAAAATCAGAATTTGGGAATTTTTCAAACACCTCTTCCCAATCATGAAGAGGCCCAAACTAATGTAGGAGGTAATAATCATCACACACCTCCTAACCAAGTTAATCATGTCCAACATTACCAAAATTTTGTAGGAGTAGTCCATGTGGTCACAAGAGGTCAAAGGCAAAATCAACAAAATGCCCAACAACCAAATGTGTCACAACCTTCAAATCCACCACCCATTCAAACCTCTCCAAATCCATCCCCACCAATCCATATTTCTAGTCTACCCAATCAGCCCATCCATCATCCTCTAAGGCCAACGGTATCCTTAAGCATCCAGTTAACTACAAGTTTGAAAATGGCTTCAACCAAATTGTCCATATATGAGCTCATCCAACAATCCCCTAGGCATAGAGAAGCCCTAATGGAAATTCTTAAATGCATTGAGTTTGAAGCTCAAGACTCTAATACCTTCAACAACTTTGTAGGGAGCATTAGAACATGCATGGAGCCATCCATCACCTTCTATGACTTTGAAATAAATTCAATGACCTCAGAATCCATAGATCCTCCATTGCATATCATGGCCCTGATAGAAAAAAATCCATTTAAGAGAGTCCTAATTGATATCGGCTCATCCATCAACATTATCACTACCACTGCCCTTAGCAACCTCAAACTTTCACCTTCCCATATTTCCAAGTCCTCATTCACCCTCAAAGCATTTAATGATGCTTTGTGTACCATAGTTGGCATTGTTGTTTTACCCATTGAAGTAGGGGTTAAAATGTTGCATACTATGTTCCACATCTTGGAAGGGGCCATGGCATACAATGTACTCCTTGGTAGACCTTGGATGAGGGAGATGAAATGTGTTCCATAAATTCTCCACCAATGCTTGAAATACGTTCATGATGGTCAAGTCCATTGCATCCCCATAGATGTAGAACCTTTCAAGTATTGTAATTTCATTTCAAACCCCTATGAATCCATGTTGCCTTCCACCCACCTATTCTTATCCCCATCATCTTTGAATCCATCCACTTCATCTTCTAATCCATCCACATCTTCTTCCAAAGCTCCTATTTTTGAGGAGTTACCCATCACCAAACCCCCTCAATCATCCATTTCTTCTTGTACATGTGGTCAAGGTCAACCCACTTTCACCACATCATCCACCTCAACCACTCCTTCTACAACCATTTCTTCTTCATCATCATTGCCTCATCCACCTTCTTCTAATTCCAAGCCATCACCCAATATTTCTCCATCAGTCGATGTTTCACAAGTCAAACTTTCGGATTGTGAAATATTCAACTCCCATCCACCTTCCATGGCCCCCTCCAATCCTGAGCCATCCATTTCCACATCATCCACCACCTCATCCCAAGTCGAGGTCCACATCACTAGTCTTGGTATTGGTGAATACATGGTCCAAGATGTTACCATTACCCCACTTGCCATCCCTACATCCAAGGATTTCGGTCACCCACATGACCCTCCTTTAACCATAGGTGTTGTCTATGATATGAGCTCCACTCCTAATAGTATTAACTTTGTCTATGGAGGGATTGATTCCTCAATTGAGGCAAATCCACCCGAAGAACCAAAAGAGCCAAGACATGCCAACATACAAAATATGATGGGATTTCCATCTCGTTACTTCCATATAGTCAATTGGTAAGGTCAAGGTCTAGGTTCCCATGAACAAGGGATACATGACATAATTGATTTCCCATATCGAGGAGCACATGATTATTCATTGTTGTGATATACCCCACTTTCATAACCCCTTCCCTTGAGCAAGCCTTCCAAAGGCTTAGCCTCAATGAAGAAGACAAAGCCCCCCTTCCATTTTCCTCAACCACTTCTCTTGAACAAGCTCTTCAAGAGCTTAGCTTCAATGAAGAAGAAGACCCACTAAATTTTTCCTACCCACTTCTAGATTTTGATGATGAAAGTTATGAAGAGTATGAACTTATGTCCAATGCTTCTGATGATTCTGAAGAGGAATTTCAGCCCATTGTTCCCCTTACCCAACAGGATGAGTTTTACCTCAGACTATGTTTCCCATCCATCAACCCATATTTCACTTGCTTCTTCCACAAGAACAAGCTGACCCACCTGGTGAACCACCCCCACCTGAGTTCCATTGAGCCATTCAGCCAAGCCAAAATTTGTAACATATGTATATAAACAAAAATTAAAAAAATCAAAAAAACAAAACAAAAAAAAAACAAAATCTTTCTTTGCATGTACATAGCATTTAATTTCATGTTTTTTTGTTGCTATCCAGGGTTAACAAGACTCAACATCGGTTCCAATCCAATCATTCCACCCATCCATTCTTCCAATCCATCTCTTCTCCTACTAAGTCAGTATGAATCCTATTGACTTATTCACCCCACTCCACAATCCATACAATCCGGCTAAGCCAATTCCAATTGACATAAGCCTTGTTGACATGGACTAGATTTCTTCCCCACCCTCCTTTTCGGAGTTCATCCTATCCGAGGAATTGTTAAGGGCTTCTGCCAACTACATTCCTCCTTCCCCTCCACCTTCACCTCCATCTTCTACCAAGAATCTTGAGGTCTTTCAGGTAGAGTTAGATGATGATAAGTAGGAAGAGTTGGATGACATCTTAGATGACATTCATCTGATCCCAACACCACATCAACTTGAGGAAGGTTCACATATGTCTATTGAAGATACCATCGAAGTGAACCTTAGTTCAGATCCTGACAATCCCCAAATTGTCAAGCTTGGAAAAAGCCTATCATCCGATGAACAAGAGCAATTCATTGCTCTCCTCAAGAAGAAGAAATATGTGTTTGCATGGTCCTATAAGGATATGCCTGGTCTTGACCCTAGTCTTGTGGTCCACAACCTCACCTTACATCCCGATGCCAAACCGATCAAACAAAAGCTTAGAAGGATGCATCCTACTATGGCCCTCTTAGTCAAGGAAGAGCTTCAAAAACTTCTAGACATCAATTTCATTGTTCCTATTGACTATCCTGAGTGGCTTTCAAACATGGTACCCATTCGTAAGCCTAATGGGTCGATACATATTTGCACTAATTTTTGAGATCTTAATAAGGCATGTCCTAAGGATGACTTTCCTCTTCCAAACATTGATACTCTTGTCGATACCTGCGCTGGCCATGAAATGCTTTCCCTCATGGATGGTTTTTTAGGATACAACCAAATTCACATAAATCCTGATGACCAACACAAAACAACATTCACAACACCTTGGGGGACCTTTTGTTACAAGGTTATGCCCTTTGGCCTCAAAAATGTAGGAGCTACCTATCAACGAGCCATGACTTACATCTTTCATGATTACATGCATAAGATTATCGAAGACTATGTGGATGATCTCTTGGCTAAATCTAAAACTCGACAAGAGCACATTAGTGTATTGGAAAATATTTTTGACCGACTTCTAGAACATAAGGTGAGGTTAAATCCCAAAAAGTGTGTCTTTGGTGTTACCTCAGGTAAACTTTTAGGATTCATTATCTCCAAAAGAGGCATTGAAGTGGACCCAAACAAGGTCAAGGCCATCATGGAAATGCCTCCCCCAACTAACATTAAGGAATTACATAGTTTACAAGGAAATATTCAATCAATCTAATATTTTATTATACAACTTTCTAATAAATGTAGGCCATTCAATTACCTACTACAAAAGGGGTGCCATTTGTATGGATAGATGAATGTCAAAAAGCCTTCGATGACATCAAGAAATACCTAGCTTCTCCACTAGTCTTAGCTCCTCCTCATTCGGGGGTCCCTTTCTATCTTTATGTCTCAGCAATGAACTTTGCTTTAGGGACAATGCTTGCACAAAAAAATGAACAAAATCGAGAGCAAGCCATTTATTACATTAGTCGAACATTGGTAAGTTATGAAACCCGATACGCTTATGTAGAGAAGTTGTGCTTAGCAGTGGTTTTTACCACTAAGAAACTTCGACATTATATGCTTAGCCATACAACTTATGTCATAGCTAGAGAAAATCCTCTACATTATATGATATCTCGCACTTACAATAACACTCATACCACTAAATGGATAATGCTCCTTACAGAATTTGATCTCAAATTTATCAGCCAAAAATCCATTAAAGGTCAGGTTATAGCCGATCAACTTGTGGAAGCTCCACTACCTAGTGATCATCCTTTGATTATAGAGCTCCCAGATGATTCGGTATTTTCTATCACTGAATTAGAAGAAGATGTCATTCCGGAGGAAGACATCGATATCACCTTATTCTTTGATGGATCTAAGTGCGAGAAAGGTCAAGGTGCTAGAGTTGTCTTTCATACACCTCATGGGATACCCATCCCTTTATCATTCAAGCTAGACTTTCCATGCACAAATAACACTGTAGAGTACGAAGCCTTAATCTTAGGTCTTCAATCCGCTATAGCTATGGGCATCAAGCGTATTAGGATATTTGGGGATTCTCAACTTGTTGTCAAATAGGTAACTAGAGAATACCAATGCAAAGAACCTACCATTAAGCTTTATCATGAAGTAGCAATGAAATTGCTCTCAACATTTGAATGGTATGAAATCAACAACTTGCCTCGTTCGACTAATAGATTTGTAGATGTGATGGCCTCTCTTGGATCATTGATTCCAAAATATGACTTAGGAGAGGTACAACCCCTAATAATCTCAACAATCTCTAAAGCAACCATTGTCCGTATTGATCCTAAGGATGAAAAAGACATTTGCTTTATCCATTCAGAACCATATGAGTCTTGGTCAAGCCAAATAGTGGCCTTTCTAAAATTTGGAACACTCCCATCTGATATGTCTCGGTCTGCAAAATGCTCTTTCAAGAAAAAAGTAGCCCATTTTATTCTCTTGGGGGATGTGTTGTATAAACATGGTTATGATGGAATCCTTCTTCATTGTCTCAAAAAAAGTGAGGCTCAAAGAGCCATAGCTGAAGCCCATGATGGTACTTGTGGTGGTCATTTTAGTGGGATGGCCATTGCAAAGCATCTTTTATGCATGGGTTATTATTGGCCCACAATGGAATGCGACTATTGCAACTATGTCAAAAATTGTAAGCAATGTCAAGCACACACCAATTTAACTCATGTACCATCACAAGCTTTACAGCCTATCCAAAGCCTTTGGCCCTTTTCACAATGGGGCCTAGACCTAATTGGAAAAATTTCACCTCCTTCCTCGGGACAACATACATTCATCATCATGGCCACTGAATACTTCACAAAGTGGGTTGAGGCCATTCCTCTAACCAATATGATAGGACCTCGAATTGTGGACTTCATACTCCACCATATCATCTGTCATTTTGGTATTCCCTCTAAAATCATTTTTGATAATGGCAAGTCTTTCAAGAACAAGGATGTTCGAGCACTTTGCGAGAAATATAATATCCAACATAGTTTCTCGACTCCTTATTACCCACAAGCAAATGGACAAGCCGAAGCTACCAATAAGACCTTGATTGCTATTCTCAAGAAACTTGTTAACAAAAATCATAGAGACTGGCATACAAAAATCCCTTTGGCACTATGGGCTTATCGAACAAGCATCCGAATGCCAATAGGAGCAACACCATTTTCCTTGGTCTATGGAGCTGAAGCTATCATGCCTCTTGAGCTCGAGATTCCCTCCTTGTAAATTTCTTTGCAGGAATTCATAGATGATGACACCGCTAGACAAGCACGTCTTGACCAACTTACTCTTCTTGATGAGAGGTGAGTCAATGCACTAGAACACTTACGAGTTTATCAAGACCGCCTAAAGTGTGCTTACAATGCCAAAGTCCATCTTCATGAATTTCAAGTAGGAGATCTTGTACTTAAAGAGAACCAACAAAACACCAATGCTTTACCGCACCTTCATGACAAATTTGTGGCTAATTGGTTAGGTCCATACATAATTTCCCAAAAAGTGGGTAATGGTACATATAGACTTGCCAATTTAGAGGGAGTGGAGGAGCCCGAACCACTTAATGTTATCCATTTGAAGGTATTTTATTGTTAATATGATGTTTATATGTATATATATACATGGCTTAAAAAAAAACAAACAAAACAAACAAAAATAGATCATTCACATAGGCATGTTCCCATTGCATACATCTTGCATTTACATATAGGCATCTTTACATGTATTTTTCACATTACATTCATACATACTGCATACATATTCCATTTGCATTCATTCCACATGCATTCCACTACATTTTACATATCATATGCATTTCACTACATTCCTTCATTTTGCAAATTGCATTCATCCCATCCCACGTTCAATGATCTTTTATAGTAGTGATGATATGGCCAAATAAAAAAAGTCAAGTTTCCACAATTGGGGGTACCTATTTTTGGCATTTATGCAATTTTACCCAATATCATAAGCCAACAATCCCATTTGTCAAAAATCATAAACCCCAAGTTTTCAGTCACTCAGCCATTACTAGTGTGTCTAGCAACCTCCAAAAAGATGTCCAATTTTCTTTAGGACCAAAAGCACTTTTTCACATTAAGAAAATCTTGAGTCTTGTCAACTGATTCCAAAAACAATCTTGCACCAACCACACTTCTTCACATCTTAAAAAATATTTTGATTCAAAGAGGGATAACACCATACTTGGGTGGCACCTTGAAGTGAAAAGGGTATTCCTCGCTTGTCCTATCATGCAACATAGTCCAAAATAAAAAATAGTGGTTTTCACCACTATCACAGTTGCTCTCCAAATATAAACACAAAATATAGAGTAGTAAGGATAGGGTCACATTCTCATCACACTTCGATTGAGAATCTGATTCCCCAAAGCTCTATCCAAAATTAACAATTTCTATGCACACACCATAGATCCCTAAAGTTGTAAGGATCGTACTACATTTCCCTCAGAAAGTTATGTAGTCATCCCCAAGGCCTAAAGATCAGATCATTGGACTATGGAGTGAGTCTCCATCAGGGCTATAGATGCTTGACTAGCAGTGGAGTAAGCTCATGCGGGGTGACATGTCTCTCTTCCAAAAAAGGGAGACCTCTGACCGCACATACGGATAAGCTAGCTTCTTGGTCCTCTCCATAATAGGTCATGCCTAATTTACTCATAATGGGTTAATGAACTTCACATGCACACACATTGGTTCTTGATTGCCTAGGGTCATTTTCATGCTCAAGATTTGGTACATGAACTTCACTTGCACACACATTGGTCCTAAAGAAAGTTAGACAACATTTAGTGAGTTTGGTTGATAACACTAGTATGTTTGAGTCTCTAAAAATCTTTCAATATTCCATATCAACATCCATATCTTCTTCCATATCAACATCCATATCTTCTTCCATATCAACATCCATGTCTTCATCATGGATCAACCCGCATAACGCCACCAAGTTTGGTGCCCCCGATTGCAAAACAATGAACAAAAATGGCCAACAAAATTCTGAACTATAAATGATCATTCGAACATCATGCATTCCCCTCATATAGCTTGCATTAATCATCCATAAATTTTCCATTTAGCTTGCATTAATCATCCATATAAGCACTATGCATATCCATATAAGCACTACGTATACACATCATGATTAGCTTGCATTAATCATCCATAAGACATTCATAAAACATTTTCATAAAACATGCATTGCATACACATAAAACATTCACACAAAATATAACACAAACATAAAAGCCATGTATATATATATAATATCACATGTACAATGAGTGCCAAAAAGGCTACAATGGAGCACCAAGGCTCATATACAAAAGTGCATCTAAGCACTAAGCTAATGTCCATGAGAGGACCCCTGAGACCTAGTAGGAGCCCTAGACCTAGAACTCTACCTAGATGTCGTATGCCTCGATGACTCAGTCCTAGAGGATGATGGAGGATCTAACAAAGGAATGTGATAAGCCATGCACAACTCCTCCAAAGAGTGTGCATAGGTCTCACTAGCCTGTAGTCATCGCAAGTCAATCTGATGATGATGCTCTCTCACCAATATCTCTTCCTGGAGCCTCATGACCATCTCTTGATCACCTACACTAGCCCTATCTACTGGCCTCTACCTCCATCTAGGCTATGGTAGCCTACAACCCAGCTATGACCACATCCCACTCTTCCAGAGACTCCCTATGAGCCTCCATCGTAGTCTCTCACTCCTCATGAAGTTGCTCCACCTCAGCCCATAGCCTAGCCACCTTGGAGATCTCCCCCATATCCTCATCATCCTCCCCCTCATCCTCCACTACCTCCACCTTGGGATTCTACTATGACACTCCCCTCGATCTCCTCTGACTCATCGATCATTGAGACCTCATCCTCTTTAGAGTCATCCTCGACTCCATAGCTATCACATCCCCACCCATCACCACCTTTGGCACCCATACTGGTTGGGTACCAAACCATGCTGTATACTCAAGAGTCACTCCTACATCATCTACATCTGGGACCTCTAGCTGCTCATCATCCTCTATCTACACCCTCCATGGCTCTACACATGGAAGCCCCACCTCATCCCATCGATACCGGTACAACACTAGCTCATCAGGCACACCCTGAGGCAAACCAAATTACCTCAACACCCATGAGTACTGAAAGTACTCCACCTCATCATCTCTCCTCCCAACTAGCCACCATGCCTATCTCACCCACCATAGCTGCTCCTCATCACCCTCCCACATGGCTCCCTACCATGGCCTCCATATCACCTAAGCCAAATTCAACCCTACCCACATATCCCTATACCATCGGTTGGTATGCTCCTCCCGACTCAGTTGCACCTCCTCAGCCACTACCCATCTCCTAGCATAGGGCTCACCCATCTACCATGCCTAGAAAGGTAACCCCTCTGGCTGAGCTACACTAAAGTGCTCCCACACCCAACATTGAATAAGGAAGCTACATCCAATCCCCTTCCTCCCTCTCCATGTAATCTCATATAGCTCTTGGTATAATTACACCAATAAAGTAGGAGCCCATGCATACACCCTTGGATTGGTGAGTAAGTCACTCACCAATCCCAATAGGTTCCAAGGGAACCTACACCCCATGCTATTGGGGAGCACTATGTTCGCTAACATGAACATGATCAAGGCTAGGAGTGCATCCAACTCCTTAGCCTTGTACATGCTCAAATAGCAAATCCCCCCATCTCCCATCCTCACCTCCCACCATCGCTCACCAAACATCTTCATCATATTTGCATTCTTATCATGCCCAACCATCACCTTCACACCCTCTATTGGCACCTTGAGGATGCGATATACATCCTCAAGTGTGATAGTAGCCTCCCTAGTCGATAATTGAAAAGTCCCCCTATCTGAATCCCACCTCTCTATCAAATATGAGAGGTACCCATCATCCACCCTCACCACATCCAACCGAGCCACTCCCTCCAAACCCACCTTCTTCAAAAGGTCCCAATCATCCTTCGTAAGCTTCTTCCTCATCCTAAGAATGATAGGAGAGAACCGATGTCGAGGCTCTATCTCCCTCAACTGCAACAACAAACATTTTACATTAGTATTAATTTCAAAAAAAAAACTTCAAAATTTTTGCACAAAAGAACAAAGTGTTTTTCAACATTACCAGGGCAAATCATGCCTCAGCTCCACCAGCAGCATTCGCTCCCTCCACCACCATAGCTCCCATGCAGATTTCCACTAACCTCACTTCCCTCACCAATCCACTCCTCTCCTCAGGCAACTTCACAATCTCTCAAACACACAAATGAGCCTCAAAATCCATCCTACAAGCTATTTATAGCTACATCAAGTGCACTCAAGTGTAGGGTGGTACCTACGGTCCATAGGAATGCACGGAACCTCCAAGCGCACTTAGGTGCAGTCAGGAACCTACTGAATACCACAGGAACAACAGGGTGCCTGGTGCCAAAATGACATGAAGATAAAATCAATCAAAATAGCATTTGCCCCCTCAAAATCTCACCAAATTTCATCCACACATCATACTCATCATAAAATCAGGTTTTGTGAAAATAGAAATCATTTTGCATACATATTTTTTGAGCATGACATAAATTTGTAAAATGCACAAATCGAGTTACAAAACACATCAAATGAATCCAAATTTTCACAAAACCAACACTCATCTCCTCTACTTCATATTCTTCATCATCCCACAAATTTTTGCAAAAATTGGAGTTGATTTGACCATTGAATCAATTGTTTCCATCTAAAAAAGTGCAAAATCAACCACTAAAAGCTCTAACATTTACAAATCAACTCCAACTTTGGTGACATCATCACATTTCTCCTATCACATTCTTCCATCAACATTCTTCCATTATCATAATCCACCATCAGTTCTTCCAACACGTGTCAAAATTACAAGTGAATCTCGTATATAGTGGTTTATTCTATATACTTGGCGATTGCAATGATTTGCATCCATGCAATTCGGTAAGATGAATAAATTACCATAAGAACACTTGGTCATCATCATCATCACTTATCTCCTTGATCAAGATCACAATCACATTTGGTACTTCACATTTTGAGTGAAACCTTGCCAAGAACAATTTGCACAAAAGCAGTCATTGATGTCCTTTTTCATGGGGCAAGAAAACATGGATAATTAATATCACAATCACTCATTCATTTGACCATAGTCACAAGATAGGTAAGCTCTGGTAGGTTGATTGGTTCCATGATGGAATTATACGAAGATTTTTCCATAGTCACTACCCAGCCCCTACGTTGACTTTGTCATCCTGCATCTTCATAACCTGCATACTCAATGATGCCAATAAGGCATTTTCTTCAATAGCATTGAATCACCCCAAATTTGGGGTAACCACATTTGATTTTGATCCTCCCACAATGGGATACATCTTACATGATCATGACATCCACATTTGACACAACCCCCCTCCCACCATTGGGGCAAAAATGGTATCACATTTTACATCATTCATATCATCCACATCATATCATCATTTGCACAAATTTTTCAATTGGCTCATGAGATTCATCCGTAATCTCATTCACCAATTGAGGGGGTAAGCTACGCAAAATTATTTATTCTTTTGTCTTCAACATTATTGCTAAAAAATCCAACGAGAGAGAGAAGTTGCTTCTGCACCCAAAGCCCAACCAGGTGTCTCATATTTTTGCACCATATTGTGTTTCATGCAACATGGTACAAAAAGGGGCATCTGTAGACACCAAATCCTAGCCACTTGTCCACCATCCCCCTTTCCCACCATTCAATTGGCCATTCCATGCCTTTCCCACCATCCAATGGCCCACTTTAGCCTTTTCCCACCATTTTTTGACCCCTATTTGACTTATTTATATTTATTTTATATTATTTATATTTAAATATAATATTTTATATTATATTTTAATATATTTATTATAAAATATATATTTATAAGCCAAATTAACCTCAACCATCCGATCTGATCTAATCTCAGCCATCCATCCATCTTCCTTAATCCATGTCACACCTAAAGTTTAATATCAACCTTTGGATCCACTTTAATATTAGCCACACGATCAAAAGTGTTAAGCTAAAACCCTAAGAAAACCCTAGGCTTGATAATAAATAGGAGCATTCTCAATGCTCAATCCCTGGAACTTTTTCTAATTGGTTTGAACTAGCTTTGATTGGAGCTCTTGCTTTGAGTGAATTCGACCTACATTGCCTTAGTTGTGCCCTAGCATAGCCTCCCCAAAAAACCCTAGCTTGCCCTAGGATTTTTGGATTCCAACCATCTTCATAGCCCATTTTTTCCGCCACCATTATCGTTCATCCATCGAGCCCTTCACATCCCCTCGATCTACTTCTTGTAGATCTAACCCTAATCTGCAGGTGCTTCTATGCACCTACCTCATCCCATAGGTGCTACTAAGTGCCTTATGCATTCTACAGGTGTAGCACAACACCTGCTATCCCCACAACCACAGACCAGAGCTTACCACATAAGATCATCAGGTGTCATGGGGCACCCTACCATCAATCTGCAATGGAGCAACAAAACAACAAAGTAAGTATTTTATGCATTTTTATTTGATGTTATTTAGATTCTGCATGTTTTGTTTATTCAGATCTAGGGTTTTTAGTTTGCATTTCTGAGGGTTCACACTGTGGAACCCTCATTTTGTTTGCTAATGGCTCTATGTTTGTTGTGTGTGCAGGATCAGGTAGCATTCATCAAGGATTGTTGAGTAGCTATTGAAGCTAGAGTGGCCCGATTATGGATAACCAGAAGCCCACTCATCCTGTTGGAAGCAAGATACATTGGAGACACTACTTGTTTTGTAGCTAGGGTTTCGAAGAACCCTAGCACCTGTATTTATTGTATCAAAATAAGTTCTTTTGAACAAACAAATTGTAACAAAGGAGTTTCTTAGCTCCCCCCCATTTATTGAATAAAATCATCTTTTGTGCAATCTCTTGTTCATTGAAATTATTTTACTTTCATATTTGTTTTAGTGTCGTATTTTCGCTTCACATTACCCAAAATGCTCAAGAGCATTTTCCAGTAGAGTCACCATTTATTGTTGTCATTGCACAACCACCCCAATTGGGATCCCACTTGAAATTTTGATTTTGATCTAAATGTGCCTACATAAATATTTTAACCTTGCTTGCATTGAATTTCAATTGTATTAATTTCATGATTTCAATAAAATAAGGTTCATTCTCCATCAAATTAGGTTTGATACAAGCTTTCTAATGAGTATAAATATGCCTATACCCGTGGTCTTTAATTGCCTTCTCCATCACTAGTTAAATCACCCATTTTAAATACATATTGGTGCCAAAATCAATTTAAAGTTAAATTCAAATTTGCTAACCACTAAATATGATGTCCCCCATCATTGGTATTTTATTATTAAAAGGTTAATATTTTTTTTGCCAAAATTTCCTAAGGTTAAAACTTAATATTCATGTCTTATAAAATAAAGTTCTTAGCCTAAGTTACCAAAATATATGCATATAGTTCATCCTCTAGAATTAAGGTTTAAAACCTAAGGCATAAATGATTTAAAATCATCCCATTTAATACTTTGCTTATGCTAAAAGTTATGAAAACATTTAAAATACCCAAACAATAAGGTCATCCATCCTAGACATTTATAGATCATGCATATCTCAAGAAGATAGAAGGCTTACATCTATTCGTGCATCATGATCTTAATCAATGGCCACTATTGTATCACTAAAACTACCCATACCTTCTTTTAACCCTTAAGCCTTTGTGTTTTAACCAGCTAAGATCATGTAGTCCTTTTTTTACTTGCTCATCACCTTAAATCCAAATAGTTTTTCTTTTAAGTAAATTAGGTGTGAGTGTTATGCATCTTCACCTCACTTTGTATCATCCATTTTACTAACCAATAGAATTCAAGCTCTGAGTATTCCCCAAATCAATCTCAACCATTGATTTTGTCAACCAATCATATTTCATTGTACAAATTTAAATGAATTAACCCCCGTTGTTGATTTTATCTGCTTAACTCCTAGCCATCGATTCTAACATCCAATAGTATTTAGGTGTTGCACATGCTCTGACATGTTCCTATTTGTCCATTTATCTAAAAAATAGTATTTTAGCTCTCAAATTGACTTGATGGATTTTGGGCTACTTAATTTCTTCATAGCATTCCTAGTAATTAATTATTTTAGCCAATCTAAACCCTCCAAGTCACACATATTATTTTTGATATAACCTTAGTCGATAATTTAATTTATGAAAATAATTAAACCTTGGTGATATGAATTAATCCTTAGACTTTGAACTTAGGTAATAGGGGTGGGAGATTCCTCAACGTGACCTAACCCTTATTCCTTCACCATTGAAACTTAGTAGGAATAAAGTGAAAGGGAAAAATGTGTGCCATGATCCTAACCCTAGTATTTAACCAGTGAGCCTTAACATTGTAGAAATTAGAATTAAAATAAAGGAGAAAACATTGTGTCATGAGAACCTAACCAAAACCCTTTGAAACTTAGTAGATGTAAAATCAAGATAGAAAGGGAAATGTTGCTCCATATTTTCTAGCCCTAAGGCCTTGGAACCTAAGCATTGGACCTTAATAAATAGAGGAAATCAAACATTATATTGAAGAACTTGGGCATCAAAATTAAAAATCAAAAAGAAGAGGAAGAATTTTCCCAATGTGCATATCCCTCATGAATTTAATATTTATTGATTTATGTGCTCCTTACACCTTAACCAATGGTCCAAATCCAAATGGAGAAAATTTGTACAAACATGTGTCATCTATTGATATACCAATCAAAAGTGAGCACTATTATCGCACGATTGAATATGAGCCACTCATTTATAGCCAATCAAAATTTAGTGATCGAAGTGGAGCGATGAAGTGTCGACCACAAGTTCTAAAGGCAATTAAAACCTTATAAATATCAATTAATAAATAAAATAACTAATAGGATGCATACTTTTGGGAAATTATCTATTAAAAGGATATCATAAAGGAAATTAACCATTAAAATATAAAGTGATAAATAAAAAATTAAAGCCACTGATACTTTAAAGATTTTTTTAAAATGGAACATTGCAAATATTTTCTTGCCAAATATAAATTTGAATTAATTTTGGTTTGTTTTCTTGATTTATAGGTAATAAAAGGATGAAAGTGAAATCCAAAGAAGAATTGGAAGAAATTAATTGAATATGGACCTAATTCTAAACTATTTGGTGCATAACAACTCAACATATCTAGCTTCAAAGAGACACTTCCAAGGTAGCTAGAAGATTCATGACTAAAATTTATAGATCAAACTTAATAAGAACCTTAAAGTGACACATCATCGACTCAATTGAATATAGTTGGACCAATACAATTGTAAAATACTAAAAATTCAAGATTGTAAGGCTATAAATAGCCATGAAGACCCCATTTCAAAGGGTTAGAATCCACTATTAGCATTAGACACTTTAGGTTTTCTTTCTTGTTTTGTAGTTGGTGGATATTTGAACCCTTGTCATTGTACTTGGATATTTATCCTTGCAATCATATGATGCTAGCAAGTCTAATATGTAATGATTGAACATCTTTAGCAATGCAAGATATTAGAATTCTTGGTGTAATCTACACACGATGATGGTGGTTATAATTAATTTATTTATAGTGTTTTGATTATTTTATCCTTTGAATATGGCACCATGGTGATCTCAAATTGTGTGAACACTAGTTGGGCTAAGGCTAGTTTGATTTAGAATTGTTGCTTCAATAGATTCAATATAAGGCATCAAGGATTCAATGACTTGTTTTATTTCTTTCTCTAACCCTTGTATTTTTATTTTATTTTTTAAAATTGGATTAGAATAGGAGTAGAGTAGTTGAATCCCAAATTCTAAAGCTTACTTTGCATGATTACATTATTATAATTTTTTGTAATTTTTAGAATAATCATTTTTATTTGCCATAATGATCATGATTATGATGCAATGAATTATGCATGTTGATAATATTAAGGCAAAAATACTAGAACCAGGGTTATACACAGTGGCAAATATTCACAAATTGGGTTAATATTAGGATTCCTAAAATTGGAAATTGGCGGATATGAGGACCGTTGACGTGGCCCATTCACCTTAAATTTTCAGGACCAAATTTATCTTAGGGTAAATTTGCCACAATATATATTCAAACATAGGCATATTTGTACTCATTGAAAATATCTTTTCGAGCCTGATCTAATGGTGGTATTTTTATGAAGTTATAAGGTGATTTAATAGGTCAAAATATTCCCCAAATATGACCTTAATTTTTAGGGCTTCAAATACCCCAAATTTTAGTGTGAAGATGATTGATTTGATTTGCTTAGGATTCACATTCATTTCGATTATGATTCACTATTTTTTTACAATAAATTTTGAGACCAACCCCTTATGCATAACCCTGCCTAGAACCCTACTTTTCCTTATTTCTTTAATAAAATATTCAATATTAAATTTTCATATCTTGATGATTAGATGAGCAATTAGATTAGATATATGTTTCTTAAATCTTAGACAATAAATTGAAACTTGCCATTGTAACAATTATATGGAACCCTAAGTTATCCATTTTCCTTCCCATTTTATTATTTTAATTTAAGATTTGACAATAACATACCCTATCACCCAAACCTTAGGGGAGAAATATTCTCTTTCAAGAGAGAAAAATTGTTATTCTAATAATTGGTGTATGTTGATAATTGGGTTGATGTATCACTCAAAAGGTTCATCCATAAATTATGCTTGGTATCAAAAAGGTCATACAATGATTATGCTAAAAATACAAAAAATAAAGAAATTATAGTTCATGTTAGCATATGACATGGCGTTGTATTTCATTATTGTAAAAATATTGCTCGTAGGCAATCTCCAAATTACGTTGATTAACCAACTCATCGGTTAATCAACTGCTTCAACTGTTTTGTAAATCCTTATATTGAAATCAATGAGAATGAATCGAATGCTTCGTAAAGTTCTATATGGCATCAGAGCCACGGACGCAGGCAACGATACTGGTGGATAGGTAGACCGAAGACAAGACTGGACGACACAGACAAGACCTGACCTGACAACAGATAGCCACGGATTGACGACAGAGACTGGCAAACGAATTGGACGCATGATAGAGACTAGCTGATGGACTGGACGCACGACAAAGATTGGCAGACGAAATGACAGACCTGATAGCCATAGACGGACAACACAGAAAACCGTATGACAAAACATGTAGATCGAGGACGACGGATCGGGGTGGTTCGTGGATCAGAGTGTTTCGACGGTGGCTGTGGAGGCAAAAGGGAGGGGGTGGTTTCCCGAAGGCAACCGAAAGGTTGTTCGCTTTCCACGGGTTTTAAACCCTCCCAAAGTGGTAGCATAGGCCATGTGGGATTAAGGTTTTTTTTTTAAACTTCTCCGCCCTCCCAGCGTATAAAACCGGCGTGCTCCTGGTTTATTTCATCGGGGTCTCCGGCTCCCGTGGTTGGTATGGTCCTTGCTTGGTGGCAGGTTATGGTTTCGAAACCTGTCGAGGAAATTTTGGTGGATGATTTTTCTTTCGTGACGCTTATGCCTTGTTGACGCCCGAATGGTCGAGTTGACGCCCGAATGGTCGAGTTGACGCCCGGCACGGTCGTTTGACGATCGGCTTCTATTTTTTGATGCCCGAAAGGGGCAAATGACGGCAGTGACACAGAATTGACGGCGGTGACGCACCGTTGACGCCAACAAGGTGTCATTCAAACACAATGATGCCTTGAAGACTCCCATTTTCTATTCTTTTGGGGTTTTCAAGTATTTTTTTTACACATTCTTATCTATTTTGCAAATTGAAGGGGGGATTTCACTTGATTTCACTTGCAAAATCGTCAGATAAAGGGGGGAATGTGTAATAGGAGTTATAATTTGTGGGCATTTATGATTGTTTTTTTTTTGCATTTAAATACACTATTTTCTTGCATTCACAATCATAAATTAAACTAAATATAAGACCCCAAATTTATACCCTATTTGTGCAATTTATTGCACAGCAGTGTTCGGTATTTGAGATACCTCTGGTCCACACTTACAGGTAATGTTGTCGTGCTTTGGACTACTGTATTCGCCGCCTAATATAGCTGCAACAACGACGTCTGAGCTTGTTCTCTATAAATCGTTGGGGAGAAATAAGGCAAACTTGTTTTTTTTTTTTCCACTTCATACCCACATCGTGATTGTTGTTAGGCGTAAATCCTGACGAAAGTCTTTTCCAAAGTGTTTAGGGGAAGTTACGCCCCACGCATGCGGAATAAAACTTTCTATGGTAGGTGTCATTAACAACACGATGCCCTTTCAGTATCGCCTATGTTCAATATATTGTGCTTCTCATATGTACTTATAGTCTCCCTCACGTAAGGGCGAGTACATATTGAGTAGTATACTGTTCATATATACCTATAGTTTCCCTCACGTAAGGGCGGGTATATGTTGAATGGTTACAGTATAAAGATCTGGCAGGTATAAAGAAAGGGAGACCAATTGGTGATATAAGGAACCTTCATAATGGCCACCATTCATAAGTATCTCTCAGACTCACAATTGTTGAAAGGTCCTAACTTTGTTCCATGGAAGACAAAGATGAAAGCCATACTTCAGTTGGAAGATTTATGGGATGTAGTGACTGGCACTGAAACATGTCCTACATCACTAGGAACAGATCAAGATGCTTGGGATAAAAAAGACAAGAAGAGTTTTGTATTTATCTTACTTGCTACTACAGATGAGGTGCAGCCTCATATTTGTGATGCAAAAACTAGTAAGATAGCCTGGGATGCCCTGATCACAGTTTTTGAAGGCAAGAATCAATCCTCTATTCTTCATCTTCAAACTCAACTACATAATCTCAAGATGAGTTCGGAGAAACAGCTTGACATATTCCTTTGCAGAGTGGCAGACTTGAAAGCAAAATTGAATGCTATGGGAAAACTTGTGGATGATGATGTCTTGAATTCTGTTATCTTGAGAGCATTACCAAGTTCCTACAAGATGTTGATCACTTCTCTCAATGTCTCTGGTAGACAAGTCTCTTTTGTGGAACTGGTAAACTTGCTTCAAACTGAAGAGGCAACTCAGGTCCAGAAAGATGATATGCCTGATAATGCTCTATCCACACAACAAAGTGGTAAAAAGCAAGGTCAGTTTCAAAAAGGAGGTGCTTCTTCCAAAGGAAAAGGGAAGCAATCTCAACAACAAGATACAAAATATTGCAAAATTTGTGACATGAATAACCATGACACCAACAGGTGTTGGTTCAAAAACAAGCAACCAAATGACAAAGGTCCACACAAGAAGGGCAAGCACAAGAAAAAATACAATAAGCATAAGCAATCTAAAGGCCATGTTGCTTATGCTGAATCCAACTCAGACTCAAATTCTCCTGAGTCCGATTCAGATTCTGACTCTGAAAGAGCACACAAGGTGCTCATGACTCATACTTCGTCTTCCCAGATAGATGTTGTATGGTATATTGACTCAGGAGCTAGCAAACACATGACTGGCGATAAATCCTGGTTTGATACTTTTGTGGCGAAAGAGGGCAAGCCAGTCACAATTGCTGACAATCAGGTATATCAAGTACAAGGAGAAGGAGATATTTCTGTGTCTCTTCCTGATGGTAATTGTTAGATTGAAAAGGTTCTCTATGTTCCTGGCTTAGCCAATAATTTGCTATCAGTTCCACAAATGTTGGATAGAAACATGGAAGTCATGTTTCGCATTGTCAATGGCAAGAAGAGATGTTTTATCACACACAGTGGTAAACATGTTGCAACTGGCTCTTACAAACATGGCTTGTTTATTCTCGATGCTATTTCCACTCCCCATATTGCTTTGGCTACAACTACAAAGGAGGCCACCTCTCTTTGGCATCGACGTTATGGTCATCTCAGTTTTGGATATTTGCTTGAATTACACAAATATGGGTTGGTGAAAGGTCTTCCACCCCTCTCATCTACCTTACCAGTTTGCTCGGATTGCTTAGCAGGGAAGCAACATCGAGTGCCTTTTGAAGCCAGCTCCTCTCGAGCTGCAAAACCTTTAGAGCTTGTACATACCGATCTGTGTGGTCCTATGCCAACTAGCTATGGTGGGAAAAAGTATTTTCAACTATTCGTTGATGATTACTCACGAAAGATGTGGGTTTTCTTTCTTCAGTTGAAATCAGAAGCGTTTCTCTACTTTCAACAGTTCAAGAAACTTGTTGAGAAGGAGTCGGGATGTTTGATCAAGACCCTCCGCTCAGATCGAGGGGGGGAATATACCTCTAAAGAGTTTTTAGAGTTTCTTAAGGAACATGGGATCAAAAGACAATTGACTATAGCCTATACACCTCAACAGAATGGAGTTGTAGAAAGAAGAAATCGTTCCATTATGGAAATGGTTCGATGTATGCTAAAAGGAGCACATATTGAGGATCAATATTGGGCAGAAGCAGTCAACACAACATCATACCTTCTAAATAGAGCACCCACTAGAGCTCTACAAGGGAAGACTCCACAAGGAGCATGGAGTGATAAGAAACCTTCCATTGCTCATCTAAAGGTGTTTGGATGTAAAGCATTCATGCACATTCCAAAACAGAAAAGGAGGAAGTCGGATGAGAAAACCCTGCAGTGTATCTTTCTTGGCTATGATGAGTACTCAAAAGGTTATCGATTGATTGATTCTAAGACTAAGAAGACACATGTAAGTAGAGATGTTATATTTGATGAAGCTCTCACATCAAAAGACACATCCACAACTGTATACCTAGATGAAGAAGAGCCTAAGAAGGAGGTTCAACTTCCATAGCAAAAATAGAAAATTCCAAAATGGTATACTAGCACTTTGAGAGATGCTAAGTTGAAATCCCTTCCAGATCTATCTCTTGATAGGCCATGTACTCGCAGTATGACTCAAAATATGAGAGCAGAAGAATCTACTTCAGAGGTTGACGAACTTTGTCAACACTTTGATGATTTGTCAGTGGGTACAAAAAATGATAGAGAGGAAGAAAAGGATGGAGAAAAAATTTATATGTCTACAGTGAATACAAACGAACCCACAACGGTTCAATCTGCACTTGATGAACCACAGTGGAAAGAGGCCATGGATGTAGAACATCAATCTCTCCTTAAAAATAATACTTGGAAGTTAGTCGATCTACCAAAAGGGAAGAAACCCATAGGCTGCAAATGGGTGTTCAAAGTGAAGTATAAGGCAGATGGGTCTATTGATAAGCATAAATCCCAGCTTGTTGCAAAGGGATATGCTCGTAAAGAAGGCATAGATTATGAAGAGACTTTTGCCCCTACTGCAAAAATGACTACCATTCGTGTACTTTGTGCCATGGCAGCTCAGTTTGGGTGGAAATTACATCAGATGGATGTTAAAAGTGCCTTCTTGAATGGTGACTTACAAGAAGAAGTATACATGACTCAACCATAAGGATTTGTGGTCAAGGGGAAAGAACAAAAAGTATGCAAATTGATTAAATCCTTGTATGGGCTAAAACAAGCTCCTCGAGCTTGGTACATCAAGATAGACAATCACCTTGTGCAGCATGGATTCGAAAGAAGTCCTTCAGATGCAAATCTCTATATCAAGAAAAATGGTTCTGATATAGTGATTCTTGTACTTTACGTAGATGATCTGATCATTACAGGAAGCTCAGAAAGTATGATTAGCTTAGTGAAAAAAGACTTGAAGCAATCATTTGAAATGACAGATCTAGGACTTCTGCACTATTGTCTTGGTTTAGAATTTACTCAAGAACAATTTCATATACGAGTAACACAAAAAAAATATGCCAAGACTTTAGTAGAAAAATATCGGATGACTAATTGTAAGTCCAAAGCAACTCCAATGGAGCAAGGACTTAAGTTATCTCGATATGATGAGTCACCTCAGGTAGATGGAACTCTCTATCGTCGCTTGATTGGGAGTCTCCTATATCTGACAAATACCAGGCCAGATCTCAGTTTTGTTGTGGGATATCTTTCAAGATTCATGCAAGAGCCTAAGATGAGTCACTGGAAAGTAGCAAAAAGAGTTCTTCACTATGTTCATGGTAGTACAAATTATGGCCTGGAATATAGAAAGAATAATAATTTTTTCTTACTTGGATACACAGACTCAGATTATGCTGGATCTCTTGATGATCGTAAATCCACTTCTGGATATGTTTTTCATCTCGGGTTTGGACCAATCTCATGGCACAGTAAGAAATAGCATGTGGTTGCTCTATCTTCAATAGAAGCAGAATATCGTGCAGCCAGTGAAGCAGTCTGCGAGATAATGTGGTTAAGTCGCATTCTTACAAACATGGGCCTTCCAAAGAATCTTCCACTTCATTTGTTTTGCGACAATCAAGGTGTTTTGAATCTTGTAAAAAATCCAATTTTTCATGAATGTACCAAACATGTTGATACCAGATGTCATTTTATTCGGGATGAAGTTCCAAAGCACCATATACAACTTCAATACATTCCTACTGATGAGCAAGTTGCAGATATCTTTACCAAAGCCCTTGGACGTATCAAATATGAAAAATTTTGAGAAACTATTGGAATTTGCCAATAATGTAATAAGGGGGGATGTTAGCATATGACATATATTATGCATATGACATGGCGTTGTATTTCATTATTGTAAAAATATTGCTCGTAGGCAATCTCCAAATTACGTTGATTAACCAACTCATCGGTTAATCAACTGCTTCAACTGTTTTGTAAATCATTATATTGAAATCAATGAGAATGAATCTAATGCTTCGTAAAGTTCTATAGTTCATCAATTGATCTAAGAATCAAGTTCAAGCCAAAAATAAAAAGAAAAAATAAAAAATACAAGAGCCAAAGTTAATACCAAATAAAGTATAAGAACTTGAGAGGGAAATAAATTAAGAGCTAAATTTAGTACAAGAGTCATGGATGGAAAGGAAACCAAAATCAAATATCGATAGTATACCATGTTGAGCAAGGTGCAGCGACATTATTGTCATTGTTGTCAACACAGTAAGATAGATCAATTGATGCAGTGGACAGGAGTTTAGAGGTTATTCAAAGTATGTACAATGATGTTAAATGCTTATGAGGATGTTTTTGATGTTTGGGTGAAGTTGTTACAAGAGAAATAGAAGATAAAGAGCAAGAAGAGAAGAGAAAGAGCAAGAAGGAAAAAGCAAGAAGAGAAAGAGCAAGAAGGAAAAAGTGTCGTGATATCGCGACATGTTGCATTTTCGTGACCAAAAGAGAAGAGAAAGAGCAAGAAGGAAAAAGTGTTGCGATATCACGACATGTTGCATTTTCGCGACCAAAAGAGAAGAGAAAGAGCAAGAAGGAAAAAGTGTCGCGATATCGCGACATGTTGCATTTTCACGACCAAAAGAGAAGAGAAAGAGTAAGAAGGAAAAAGTGTCGCGATATCGCGACATGTTGCATTTTTGCGAGCAAAAGCCAAGAAAAGGAGCAAGGAGGCGAAAGTGTCGCGATATCGCAACATGTTGCATTTTCATGTCCAAAAGCAACAAAAGAGGACAAAGAGATAGAAGTGTCATGATTTCGCGACATGTCACATTTTCATGATGCAAGAAGAAGAACCAAGCTGAAGACATAGAAATGTCATGATTTCATGACATGTTGCTTTTTTGCGACTCAAAAAGGGTAGGCAGGCAGCTGAAATAAGAAGTGTGACAGTGAACGAAAGTCAGTATGGTGGTTACAGAGGTAATTGTATGTCCAACGCACGGTGTTTGCCTCTATGGTATAAATTCCACGCGTATCAAATATTTAAGATGTGGGTCCTCCCTTAAGGTCTTGCTAGTCACGTATTAAATCAAATATTAAGGTGGGGTATCATTATGTTTTAAAGTATCATCAAAATCCCATAACGTATGTGGAGAATAAGGACAAAACACTACAAAATAGATATTATTGAAGGGGCCATTTCAATGACACTTCAGTTATGAACAAAAGTCCTACGTAGGAAACAAACCCAGGGATTTGAAATCAAATAGAAATAAAACGAGAGGAAATAAAAAAAAAGAAAAAAAATCATTGGAAATGGCAGTGAAATAAAATGAAAATAGATAAAGACCAAGAGTTGGAAAGAAAAATGTTTCGAGGCCCAAACAAAGAGCCAAAACAATGAAGAGGCATGGGAAAGCGAAATGAAAGGCTTTGGGAAATGAAACGAAGGGCCACAAGGTGGAAACCAAGAGTCAAAGGAGAAATGAAGAGGTTTATTGGGAAAACTTCAAATACGCCATTCAGAGAAGTTGTTGGTGTTGGAAACTTTTCAGAGAAGTGTTTTATTGAAGAGTGGGATTTTATTTTGTGCAGAGAGAAAAGTGTGTGGAGAAAAATAAAGAATGAAAATCCGTGTTTTTGGAAAAAGGGTGAAAAAAGTCACTTTAGTATTTTGGGCATAACTTTCTCATACGATATCATTTTTAGCTGAAATTTTGAGAGGAGGTCATAGACAGAGTTTTGCACAATACCCAAAAATCATTTAGCATTTGACATAACGATCTAAGAGAACAGTTAATTTTTCTGTGAGAAGTGAAGATTCATAAATGTCATTTTATTATCAATATCAAAATCAAGTGGGTGCTTGGTAGAGGGGTTGGTGCTCCTTTCTGTTGGTGCAGATGAATTAGGGGTTAGTGCTCCTTTTTGTTGGTGCAGATAAATCATGGGTTGGTGCTCCTTCCAGTGGGTGCTGGTAAATTGATTGTAAAGTTGGTGCTTTGCAAAGGCTAGATTTGGATGGGAGTCCAAATAATCATTTTGAGGAGTAGCCAAATCGGTGAACCTCGGTACATCTTGTGTTGTGTGATGTTCTCTTGTTATACTTGCTTTATTTGGTTTTAAGTTTTCATTGTTTCAGCTTTAAGAGTTGAAGATTTAAGTTTAAAAGAGCTACACTGATTCACCCCCCCCTCTCAGTGTCATTATGAGACTAACAATTGGTATCAAAGCCAAGTTCTTGAACAAGCTTAACCGGCTAGGGTGATCTTGGAAGTGACACAATGGCAGGTGGTGAAGGCTTCTCATCAAACAAAGCACCATTGCTTGATGAAACTAATTACGCATTTTGGAGACTCGGGATGCAGACATATCTTTGTGCTTTGGGATACGACATTTGGGATTCAGTAGATAGTGGATACACAATACCCACCACTTCTCCAACCGATGTTGCCGGTAAGAAACTATTTGAGAATGACTCAAAAGCAAAGAATGCTATCATGTGTGGTTTAGTGGATAGTGAACTGGTAAAGATTATGAGTTGTAAAATGGTAAAAGAAATATGGGACAAACTGAGGAGCATTCATGAAGGAGACGTTAAGATCAAGGAGGCCAAGTTACAAACACATCGAGCTCAGTTTGAAGTATTAAAGATGAATGATGATGAGAACATAGAGGCATATATGTTGAGAGTTAATGAAGTCATTAATGCGATTAGAGGACTCGGCAAGGAAATTGAAGATTCTATCATCGTGAAAAAGGTATTAAGATCTCTTCCCCAAAGATTTGATTCTAAAGTTTCAGCTATAGAAGAAGCTAAAGATCTAAACTCTTTTAGTATGGATGAGATGCATGGTTCTTTGATTGCATATGAGATGATAATAGGAAAATCTAAACCCACAGACAGAGAAGCTACTTTTAAAGCCCATAAATGAAGAACAAGAATTCGAGGAAGAAGAGACATCAGATGAAATGGAAGCAAACTTTGTTCGAAAACTAAAAAGGGGAAAAGGAAAATACAAAGGAAAGTTACCGTTTAAATGTTTCAACTATGGAGGCGTTGGGAATTTTGCAGCTAAATGTCCACTTAATGAGAAGAACAAAAGTGATGAAGGATCGCACCAAGAAAGAAGTGACTGGAAGAAAAAAAACAAATTTCAGAAAAGGCAACTTCAAGAAGAAAAGTTTCATCTCCAAGAATGTCAGTTCATCAAAAGATAGCTCTAGTGAGGATTCTAAAAAGGAAACAAGTGAAGCTCTTTTCATGGCACTCAAAGAAGAAAAAATAGAAAAATAACAGGAATGTGATGAAGAAGAAATTGATGTAGAAGTAAATTTGGAAGAGGAACTAATTGCAGCTCTGGATGAATTGAAGATAGAAAGAAAAAAGAATAAGAAAATTTCAAGAAATCTTGAGGATGCAAATGAAATCATAACCAGTTTGAAAGTACAGATAGACGAATCCAAGAAAATATCTGAAGATCTCGAAGTGCAAATAACCATGAAAATAGATTATTGTAGCAAGCTAGAAGAAGATATTGTTGGTTTAAGGATGCAAATAGAAGAGATGAATCGTAAAATTAGTTGTTATCACAAACGTGAAGAAAGTTCTATGAAGCTGGATAAGATCATAAATAACCAAAAGACTACAAGCATAAAATTTGGTTTGGGTTTTGATGAAGGAGAATCATCAAATGGATCAAAGGCCATAAATGAAGAATCCATAAAGAATGAAGATAAGAAATAGGTTGATCAAGAAAAAATGACTCATGCAAAAGAAAGCAATAATGCAAGGCACGAAAGGATAATTGACAATGATGGATTCACCAATGTCACACATCAAAGAAGAAGAAGATTTATGGCTCCTACGACAACATGGCAAAGAACATCACCCAAGTTCAATCATCTCTTTTCTAGTTACTGTTTTAAATGCAATGGTTATGGACATAAGATTTCAGATTGCAAGTATAATGTAGGACCAAGGAATTTTACCAGTAGAAATGTTTTTTCACCTTTGATGGATTATGCGAGAGAATGTTATAATCTGTCATAATTTTGGGCACATTGCAAGAAATTGTCGAAGTACATTTGCATCAAATCAATTTCAGGAAAGAAAATTTCAACCAAATGGAATGAGACAAAATAGAAAATTTCTCGAAAAACATGCACAAGCTATTGAAAAAGAAAAGTCAAAACAAGAGCCCAAAACTATAATCAAACCAGAGTGGAAAGAAAAAGAGCGACCTAAGGAAGAAAAGGAATCCTTGATCGTACAAACAACATTTAAAGCACAGAATAAATCTGCACCATGGATACTTGATAGTGGATGCTCCAGTCATATGATAGGTGACAAACAAAAATTTGAGAAGTTACAACAATATGAAGGTGGTTCAGTAAAATTTGGAAATAATGATGGAGCTAAGATAGTTGGTAAAGGTTCAGTTAAGATCAATGACGGAAAAATCAAGTCAAAAGAAGTCTTGTTTGTGGTTGGTCTAAAGCATAACTTGTTGAGCGTAAGTCATATTTGTGATAGAGGTCATGAAGTGATTTTTAAGAAGCAGGGTTGTGAAGTTAGAAAAGCAAACAGTGGAAAGTTGATAGCAAATGGATCGAGGACATATGGCAACTTGTACACTCTCTCAGAGACTTCAGAAGGAGCTTGCTTGATTGGACAGGAAGAAGAAAATTGGTTGTGGCACAAGAGGCTCGGTCATACCAATTTTGACAATCTAGTAAAAATCAGCTCAAAAAGGGCAGTGAGAGATATTCCCACCATTGGCAAACCATCAAATAGCATTTGTGCTTCATGCCAAAAGGGGAAGCAAACTAGATTCTCATTTAAAACAAAAGAGTACTACATGAGCAAACCTTTGGAACTAGTACATACTGATTTATGTGGACCCATGAGAACGCAAAGCATAAATGGTGACAAATATTTTATGTTGTGTATAGATGACTATTCCAGGATGACATGGGTACTATTTTTGAAGCATAAATCAGAAGCTTTTGAGATGTTCAAGGTTTTCAAAAACCAAGTTGAGAATAAAACAAGAAAAAGGATTAAATGTTTAAGATCAGATAGAGGAGGAGAGTTCATTTCAAAGGATTTTATAGAGTACTATGAAAAATATGGTATTAGGAGACAGTTTTCAGCATCCAGGACACCTCAACAGAATGGTGTGGTAGAAAGAAAGAACAGGATAGTGTAGGAAATGGCATGGACTATGTTGACTGAGAGCAAAGTAGCAGAAAATTTTTGGAAAGAGGCAGTCCATACTGTGGTATACATCCAAAATAGGTGCATGTTGAGGACGCATGAAAGCAAAACTCCTTATGAGTTGTGGTTCGGTAAAAAAACAACAACAAGATACTTTAAAGTTTTTGGCAACAAGTGTTACATCAAAAGAACTGAAGAAAACCTTGGTAAGTTTGAAGATAGAGCGGATGAAGGTATTTTTCTTGGCTATTCATCAAAAAGCAAAGCTTACAAATGCTACAACAAGAGGCTAAGGAAAATTGTGGATAGTTCTGATGTTAAATTTGATGAAGGTAGGGAACGAGTAATTAGCTATGAAGAGAACTACCCAATTTATGAAGAGGTTATTGAAGGAGATGAGGAAAAGGAAACGAAAAAGAAACGAAAAAGAAACAATAAATTGACTCAGATGATTCAAATAGTGATTCAGAAGTGGAAGAAAATAAGAAATTCAAAATAGGCAGCTGGCAGAAAGATCATCCTAGAGAGCAAATAATTGGAGACCCCACAGTTGGTGTTCGAGAAAGAAGAAGAGTAGTAAGTAACTACTCTCTATTATCCAACATTGAGCCCAAAAATGTTGTTGACGCAAGCAAAGATGAAATTTGGATGAAAGCAATAAATGAAGAATTAGATCAGATCGAGAAAAACAAAACTTGGGAGTTAGTACCAAGACCTGCAAATAAAAATATAATCGGTACTAAATGGGTCTTTCGAAACAAATTGAATGAAGACAAACAGGTAGTCAAGAATAAAGCAAGATTGGTATGTAAAGGCTATGCACAAGTTGAAGGTATTGACTTTGAGGAAACCTTTGCACCTGTGGCTAGACTAGAGGCAATTAGAATGTTTTTGGCTTTAGCAGTTTACAAGAATTTCAAAGTTTATCAAATGGATGTGAAATCAGCATTTTTGAATGGGAAACTTGAAGAAGAGGTTTATATTGAGCAGCCAGATGGTTTCCAACTTGGTGATGATCCCAACTTGGTTTGCAAGTTGAAGAAAGCATTATATGGCTTAAAATAGGCACCCCAAGCATGGTATGCAAGGCTAGACAACTATCTTACTCAACAAGGGTTCAAGAAAGGTATGGTGGATAGTAATTTGTATGTCAAAACAAAAAATGGCCATCTTATTGTTCTTGTTGTATACGTAGATGATATCATATTTGGAAACAACAAATATGAGTCGTGTAAATATTTAGCAAATAAGATGCAGAAAGAATTTGAAATGTCAATGATTGGTGAACTTTCATATTTCCTCGGGTTGCAAGTTAATCAAAATGAGAAGGGCATATTTATTTCTCAAATTAAATATGTGAAAGAGATGCTAAAAAATTTCACAATGGAGGATTGTAAGCCAGTTAGCACTCCCATGACAACAGGTTGTAAGTTGAGCAAGGATGAGAAATCTCCACATGTTGATCAAACCATGTATAGATCTATGATTGGGAGCTTACTATACTTGACAACTACCAGACCAGATATTTTGTAGGCAATATGCATGGTAGCACGATTTTAGGCTAGTCCCAAGGAGACTCATGTGACAGTAGTGAAGAGGATTCTTCGGTACCTCAAGGGTACTATGGAGTATGGGTTATGGTATCCGAAAGGTAAGGACTTCACCCTTATTACGTATTCAGATGTAGATTGGGCAGGATGTGTAGATGATAGAAAGAGTACCAATGGAGGTGCATTCTATCTTGGAGACAGGTTGGTCACGTGGCACAGTAAGAAACAAGAGTCAGTCTCCTTATCCACAGTAGAGGTAGAATATATTACAGCGACAACGTGTTGTACACAGGTATTATGGATGAAACAAACCCTGAAAGATCTTGGTATTAACTTCAGTGAGCCAATTTTAGTTAAGTGTGATAACACCAGTGCCATTAACATCTCAAAGAATCTGGTTATGCATTCTCGCACAAAACATATTGCTATCCGGTATCACTTTTTGAAGGAGAAAGTTGCGGAAGGTGAGGTTAAGTTGGATTTTGTTCCAACAACAGAGCAAGTAGCGGATATCTTCACAAAACTGTTGCCCAAGGAAGTCTTTGAGTACCTTCGATAAATTAGGAGTGGCCACTCCCAAGAATTGACTAGCTATCGGGACCACATTCTCAGGGGAGCATTTGTGTATTTGTTTATCCTTTTGCTCATGTTTGTGATTTTTGCTAAGTGTAATAATTTTTGCCTGAGAATGTTGTGCATGGACTCAAGGGGAGTTTGTAGCATCCCTTTGGTATTGTTGTCAAAGGGGGAGAAGAGTTACAGGAAATTGCACATGTGTTGCCAACAATTCCAAAGGGGGAGATTGTTGAGCAAGGTGCAACGACGATATTGTCATTGTTGTCAACATAGTAAGATAGATCGGTTGATGCAATGGACAGGAGTTCAGAGGTTATTCAGAGTATGTACAGTGATGTTAAATGCTTATGAGGATGTTTTTGATGTTTGGGTGAAGTTGTTACAGGTTGTTTGTGCAAATTTGCAAAAGTTGAAAAAGTGTCACGATATCATGACATGTTGCATTTTCGTGGCTGAGAGCAACAAGAGGGAAGAAAAAGTGTCGCGATATCACGACATGTTGCATTTTCGCGACCAAAAGAGAAGAGAAAGAGCAAGAAGGAAAAAGTGTCGCGATATCGTGACATGTTGCATTTTCACGACCAAAAGAAAAGAGAAAGAGCAAGAAGGAAAAAGTGTCGCGATATCGCGACATGTTGCATTTTCGTGACCAAAAGAGAAGAGAAAGAGCAAGAAGGAAAAAGTGTCACGATATCACGACATGTTGCATTTTCGTGACCAAAAGAGAAGAGAAAGAGTAAGAAGGAAAAAGAGCCACGATATCGTGACATGTTGCATTTTCACGAGAAAAAGCCAAGAAAAGGAGCAAGGAGGCGAAAGTGTCGCGATATCGCGACATGTTGCATTTTTGTGACCAAAAGCAACAAAAGAGGACAAAGAGGCAGAAGTGTCATGATTTCACGACATGTCGCATTTTCACGATGCAAGAAGAAGAACCAAGCTGAAGACATAGAAATGTCACGATTTCGTGACATGTTGCTTTTTCGTGACTCAAAAAGGGCAGGCAGGCAGCTAAAATAAGAAGTGTGACAGTGAACGAAAGTTAGTACGGCGGTTACAGAGGCCATTGTATGTCCAACGCATGGTGTTTGCCTCTATGGTATAAATTCCATGCGTATCAAAGATTTAAGATGTGGGTCCTCCCTTAAGGTCTTGCTAGTCACGTATTAAATCAAATATTAAGGTGGGGTATCATTATGTTTTAAAGTATCATCAAAATCCCATAACGTATGTGGAGAATAAGGACAAAACACTGCAAAATAGATATTATTGAAGGGGCCATTTCAATGACGCTTCAGTTATGAACAAAAATCCTACGCAGGAAACAAACCCAGGGATTCGAAATCAAACAGAAATAAAATGAGAGGAAATAAAAAAAAAAAAAAAATCATTGGAAATGGCAGTGAAATAAAATGAAAACAGACGAAGACCAAGAGTTGGAAAGAAAAATGTTTCGAGGCCCAAAAAAAGAGCCAAAACAATGAAGAGGCATGGGAAAGCGAAACGAAAGGCTTTGGGAAATGAAACGAAGGGCCACAAGGTGGAAACCAAGAGTCAAAGGAGAAATGAAGAGGTTTATTGGGAAAACTTCAAATACGCCATTCAGAGAAGTTGTTGGTGTTGGAAACTTTTCAGAGAAGTGTTTTATTGAAGAGTGGGATTTTATTTTGTGCAGAGAGAAAAGTGTGTGGAGAAAAATAAAGAATGAAAATCCGTGTTTTTGGAAAAAGGGTGAAAAATGTCACTTTAGTATTTTGGGTATAACTTTCTCATACGATATCATTTTTGGCTGAAATTTGAGAGGAGGTCATAGACAGAGTTCTTCACAATACCCAGAAAGTGTTTAGAATTTGAAAAAACGAGCTAAGAGAACAGTTAATTTTTCTGTGAGAAGAGAAGATTCATAAATGTCATTTTATTATCAATATCAAAATCAAGTGGGTGCTTGGTAGAGGGGTTGGTGCTCCTTTCTGTTGGTGCAGATAAATTAGGGGTTGGTGCTCCTTTCTATTGGTGTAGATAAATCAGGGGTTGGTGCTCCTTCCAATGGGTGCTGGTAAATTGATTGTAAAGTTGGTGCTTTGCAAAGGCTGGATTTGGATGGGAGTCCAAACAATCATTTTGAGGAGTAGCCAAATAGGTGAACCTCGGTACATCTTGTGTTGTGTGATGTTCTCTTGTTATACTTGCTTTATTTGGTTTTAAGTTTTCATTGTTTCGGATTTAAGAGTTGAAGATTTAAGTTTAAAAGAGCTACACTGATTCACCCCCCCCTCTCAGTGTCATTGTGAGACTAACATACCAAATAAGGACAAATTTATGGAGGGACGTTTTTCGTAGGACTGCCCAAACTATTGAACTCGTTTCGGCCATATCTCACTCATCCAGACTTGAATTGAGCTAAAATTTTGAGGGTAGATGCCTGAAAAACCCTAGAACGTCTCCACCAATTTTCATATCATTTGGAGCAACACAGATCCTAGCGCATCCCTATGTGTGAATGAGATATTTGGCAAGCGGCTATGCGAGGGTTTCATCTGGGTTGAGTGCAAGCAGCTCTAGAGGTTGGTTTTTAGGGCCTTCGGGCCCTAGCGGCCAATATTTTTGTGGTTTATGCTCAATATTTTAGCAAGAAATGTTGTAGGGGATCCAAGATGGGTTAGAAATTTGTCTTTCAACAGATCATACTATGAACTTGAGTGACAACGGCTTCCAATTTGCTGCACAAAAGAAAAGTGAAAACCATACCTTTCCACGATGTCTAGGGCAAGGATTAAAGAGATCACGAAACAAGTTTCAAGTAGTTGATCAAAAAATGGCTCATATCTCAAGTGAATCTGGTGCTAAGGTGCACCCACAAAATAATTCTACTGTGAAAACCCCTGTCAAGGGTAAGAATTTCGAAGACTCAACCCCAAAAATGAATTTTAGGGATGCCCTCCATGGTGGACAGCCTCAACCCAATGCTAATATCAATCTTAGGGCTTCCCATAAACCTCTAAGAATGCCTAAGATTGATCCCAGGAAAATGAAGTCAGGATGTCTTAAAGCAGTTGATGGAACTCCTATTGTTAAGCTTGATATGGGTAACATTCAGACTGGCATTGAAGATTTGGAAAAAAGAGGACTAATTTGTCGGTTCATGGGTTTTCGTCCGAGTCTATCTACTTTCAAAGTCTGGGCTGCAAAAATCTGGAAAACTAAAGGTGAGTTACAAATCTCTATTTATCCAAATGGTTATTTTCTTGTTTTATTTGCTAATAATGAAGATAGAGAGAAAATTTTTCAAGGGGGTCCTTGGTTTTTTGGAAGGGCAGGGCTTTTCATGAAGCCCTGGCATACTAAATTTAAAGCCGAAGAAGAGATGCCTTCTATAGCTCCCGTGTGGGTTAGACTCTTTGGCCTCCCTATTGAATTTTGGAATCCTACTATTTTTTCTTCAATTGGAAACTCTTTAGGAACTTTTATGATGACTACTGATTGTACTCAAAATTTTGAACATATTATTTATGCTCGGATTTGTGTTTTAATGGATTTTGACAAACCCCTACCTAAAAATATCACATTACAATTTGGGGAAGACACTTGGGAGCAAGTAGTGGACTATGAGAACATTCCTTTCCATTGTAGAATTTGCCATGAATATGGTCATTTGGCCAGTGCTTGCCCAAATAAAATTCCCGATCAAAAGAAAGAAGATATAAACTCAAGAGGTTTCCAAATACCTAAGAAGAAGAACACTCAAAAAAACCAGTTATGAAGGATCAATCAAAGTCATCTGCTAATATGTTTGAAATCCTTTCCACAAATGATGTCCCAAGTGAGGAAGAGGAAATAATGGAAACTGAAATCTTAGAAACACAATTTAAATATGAAGGGAAGAACTCGGAGACAAACCAACAAATCAAAGGTTTTCAATAGAAAAAAAGGGAGAAAATTTACACAAGAAAAACAATATTTCAAATGTCAAAACTTCAAATAATGCAGGTCCCAATATAGACTCCGTTGAACCATCTAGTAAAATTTTGGTTGTGTATGAGCATTCTTCAAGGTTAGAAGCCATCTCAGATTCAATTGGAATAAGTCAAGAAATAGGGAAAAAAAATTGAAGATGGATTCTAATCAAAAAGTAGGTCGCAAGACCAATCAATATCATATGGTAAAAGAAGGTGAAAAGCTTGTAGAGGAAGGTAATATTAATGCCCTTCCCAACTTTTTTAGCCCTGGTATTAATGAAGATCATCACTTGGAATATTAGAGGACTCAAAGGGAGTCTTTCAAAACAAAATGAAATTAGAAGAATGATTCAGATAAATCATCCACATCTTGTTTTCCTTCAAGAAACAAAGATGTCAATGGAGGATATGGACTCAATTGCCAGTAAAATTTGGCCAGCTGGAAAAGTGGTTTCCCTCGGTTCCCAAGGACTTCGGTGGCATTGCTTGTCTTTGGGACCCAAAAGAGGTAGTTATTCACCATATGGTTGGCAGTTGGGGTTTGTTGGCTATAGCTATTCAAAGTAGACATTCCAACCAAATTATGCTCTGCATTACTGTTTATGCTCTAACTTCTTTGGAGGAAAAAAGAAGAAAGTGGAAGGATATTACTCATATTATCTCTCATTTTCCTGAAGCTTGGATCTTGATCGGAGGAGATTTCAATACCATCCTCTCTCTGGATGAGAAAAGGGGGGGAAATAGAAATTTGGACAAAAGCACTGACCTCATGAGCGAATATATTGCAAACCTCCATCTTGTGGATATCCAACCGGATAATGGCCTTATGACTTGGTCTAATAGAAGGCAAGGCTTAGCTTGTATAATGGAGAGATTGGATAGGTTTTTGCTCTCTAAAAATTTCTTAATCCATGGTCACATTCCTAAAGTGAAGACTCTTAATAATGTTGGTTCGGATCATTGGCCAGTCATGGTGGAAATGTGGAAAACCAATGTGAGTTTCTCTCCTTTTTGTTTTCAATTAATGTGGCTTAGAGACATTTCCTTCAGACCTCGTGTGCAACAATGGTGGAAGGAAGGTAAACCTAGGCATGGGACTAAGATGTTCTATTTTGCCAAAATACTGCAATACATTAAATCCAAAATCAAGACTTGGAACTGGAAAGAGTTTGGGGATGTTCATAAAAAACATGAAGTTATTGCTCATATTGAAAATTTGAATAAGAAAATCCATTTAGATGGCCTCACAGAGAAGAGAAGTGCAGATGAAATTAAACTCACAACTCAGTTAGAGGAATGGGAAAAAAGAGAAGAAATATTATGGAAGCAAAAATCTAGAATTCAATGGCTCAAAGAAGGAGATCGAAACACAAATTTCTTCCACAAATCTCTTCTAGCTCGAAGATCTCACAACTTTATTTCTTCCTTAAAATCAGATTCTGGAGATGTTGTTTATACTTGGGATGGCATGAACTCTATTGTTGTTGATTACTTTTCCAATATTTTTGTCTGCTACTCCTCTTGACTCAACTTCACAACAAAATGTTCTTCAAGCAATCCCTTCTCTTATCACTTCTGAGGAGAACTCTATTTTGACTACTCCTGTTACTATCAATGAGCTTCAACAAGTAGTTTTTAAAATGCAAAAATGGAAAACCCCAGGTCCTGATGGTTTTCCCATTGAGTTCTACCAAGAGTTCTGGGATATCCTTCATGTTGATTTATTAGAGGTGGTGGAAGAAGCCAGGAAAGCCAAAGAAATTTTGAAGGTTATCAATAAAACTTATATTACTCTTGTTCCAAAAGCTCAAGAGGTTGATCATATCTCAGCTTTTAGACCTATTGCTTTATGTAATGTTCTTCTCAAAATCATTACTAAAATCATGGCAGAAAGGTTGAAGCCTCTTTTGCATAAGATTATTTCCCCAGAGCAAGGGGGTTATGTGGAAGGACATCAAATAGTAGATGAGATAGTTCTTGCTCAGGAAGCCATCCATTCCATGGATATGCAAAAATCTCCTTCCATGTTCATTCGGTTAGACTTATCCAAAGCTTATGACAGAGTGGATTGGCACTTCCTTATCAAAGTTTTGAGGCAATTTGGTTTCTCTAAGGATTGGATGGATTGGATTATGGGATGTATCTCTTCATTTTCCTACTTAGTTCTTATCAATGGCAGGCCTTCTCAGTCATTCCCAGCTTCCAGAGGTATTAGGCAAGGTGACCCGCTATCCCCTTATTTATTCATCATTCTTGCTGAATGCTTGGGTAGGACTATAACCAAAAAGAGGGAAAACAAAACCCTTGAGGGAGTTACCATTGCTCATGGAGCTAGACCTATCTCTCATATTCAATTTGTGGATGACTCTACTCTTTTAGGTAAAGCTACAGTTAAGGAAGCTTCTAATATTAAGCAAATCATTAGCTATTTTTCTAAGGCTACCAGGCAGTTGATCAATGAAGACAAATCTAAAGTTATTTTCTTTCACTGCTCTTCTAGACAGGAATCCATGGTCTTGGATAAATTAATATATAAGAAGACCTCCCTTCCAATCACTTATTTAGGTATTCCCATAAATATTCAAAGGCAAAAAAATAAAGATTGGAATTGGTTGTTGGACAAAGTCAAGAAGAAAATTGGAAAGTGGACCAACAGGTGGCTTTCTTCTGAGGGTAGAATCACCTTGGTAAAATCAGTCCTTCAAGCTATTCCTATTTATGTTTCTTCCATTTTGAATATCCCAAAGGTTGTTCTTCGAGAATTGGATCAAATCAGTCATCGTTTCCTTTGGAGTGGTACTAAGGAGAAAAGAAAATGGGCCTTGGTGAAATGGGATACTTTATGTCTTCCTAAGAGTGAAGGGGGGTTAGGATTCTGGTCTTCTATTAATAACAACAAAGCTTTAGCTGCTAAATTATATTGGAGGATGTTGCATAACCCCAATGCTCTTTGGGCCAATAATCTCCGTGCTAAATATGCTGAGAACAAAAGTCCTAAAGACCTTGTTCGCTATCAACTTCCTACCAAAGGTTCTCCCATTTTAGCAGTTCTTAAGACTGGTGAGGATTTGATAAAGAAAAAATTATTTTGGATCATTCATAATGGTCAACATGCAAATTTTTGGATAGATTCTTGGGATGGTCACAAGCCTTTGATAACTCGGCTTCCCGATTGGAGGCCTTGGATGGAGGAGCTTCACCGAGCTAATTGGATAAAGGTGGCTAATTATTGTCGGTACCATACTGGTAATTCAAAGGTTGGTAGATATTGGATCCCTATTGAGGACTGGCCTATTCAAATCCCAGAAAGGCAAAGACAAGATATCCAAGGCATCCTTCATATGAGATCCCTCTCTTGGTCCCATGAAAAAGATTGTTTTGGATGGAACAACACTACTAAGGGTGAGTATTCAGTTGCTCAAGGTTATTTGACCTTATGCCATAATAATCCCAACCATTCTTCTGACATATTTTCTCAATTGTGGGCTCAAAAGCTCTGGCCTAAGGTGAGGTTCTTTAATTGGCTTTTATTGCATCGTAGGGTGCTTACTGGTGAGCAACTTATGAAGCGTGGTTTTCATGGCCCTTTTAGATGTGAAATGTGTGAAGAGAATGTAGAAAATCTCAACCATATTTTTATTGAGTGTACTTTAGCCTCTGAGCTATGGAGGAGAATGGCCACTTTACTTGGCTTACAAGTGGTCCAATTTTTTTACTTTTGAACAGCTTTGGAGGGATTGGCCTAATCAAGAGGGTGTTGATCATTTTATTAGGTAGTTAGTTTGGATGGGTTCTACCATTCTTCTTTGGAATATTTGGAATGAAAGGAACAACCAAATTTTTAATCAAGATAGGAAGGATATTCACTATATTTGGAAAAATACCATAGCCAACTTAGTTGAATCAGTCCATCAACTCCTTAATCACCCCCAAAACTCCCACCAAATATGGGATCAAGTGATGCAAATATTGAAGATTAAATATTCTAAGGGCAACCAACTTAAAGGGAATGTGAGTATTAGTAAGATGGATAGGACAAGAAATTGGCAACCTCCTCCTAAGGATTTTGGAAAAGTCAATACTGATGGAGCCTCTAGAGGGAACCCTGGAAAAGCCAGTGTGGGAGGAATTGGTAGACTTTTAGATGGCTCCCTGGTTTTTACTTTTGCTTGAGAATTTGGGTATTCTTTCCAATAACCTTGCTGAGGGGTATGGTATCCTCGGAGGCCTTCAGGAGGCTACTAAGGTTGGATGGGAAAAGGTGTTAGTTGAGTCTGACTCTCAACTTATGATTAATCTCTTGAAGACTCCTTCTAAGAATCATAAGGTGGATTGGAGAATAAAAAGAATTATTGAGAAGATTCAATTAATCCAGATGGGATTTTTGAAAGTTGATTACAATCATGTGGTCAGAGATCAAAACAAGAGTGCTGATGCTTTAGCTAATTGGGCTTTGGACAAAGGTGATCTTACTTGTTATGGCCACCCTCCTAGATGGTGGGCTTCTCAAATTAGGGAAGCTCTTCTTTCTATCATTTCTTTGGATGGCTCCAGTTCTGAAGGTACCTAGTTTCTTCTTTCTTTTTTTTTTGCTTCTCTTTGGTTCATTCAGTTTTTTTTAGTTCCCTAGCTCATTCTATTCTTTATTTTGTTTCCTCTGTTGATTCTTGCCTTAATAGTCTTCTGGTCTAGATAGGTCATTGTTATGTTCAATTTTTTTTTTTCTTTTTTGTTTTTTTTTTTTAGTTTTTTAAGGTGGGTGGGTTCTTTTTTTTGTTTTGTTTTTTGTGTTGTTTTTTTTTGTTCTTGTGTTTTTGTTGTTTTTTTTTTATGTTTTTTGTTATTGTTCTTGTGTTTTTTTCAGTTCTTGTTCTTGGGTTTCTCTTTGTTTGTGTTAATTCGTGTTTTTATGTGTGAGTGTTTTCTATGTTTTTTGTTTTTGTTTATTGTATGTTGGTTGTTTTTGTTTTTTATTTTTTTTTATTTTTTAGGTTTTGGTTGTGTTTATTTTTCATGTTTTTTTTGGGTTATGTCTTTGTAGTGTTCTGTTTTTTTTTTTGTGTTTTGTTATGTGGTTCTTGTGTTTTTCTATGTGGTTCGTGTTGTGGTTTCTTTTATCTTATTGTGCGTGTTTGGTTGTGCTTTTGTTTTTGACACACTCAAGGAGCATGTTTTTTATTTTATTTTATTATTTTTGTTGTTATTTACTTATTTTTAAATTGGTTTTGTGTGTTTGTTTGCTCCTTGAGTATGTCAAAGGTGGTAGGCCAGGTCCGAGTCCTAGGCGTTTTTGGCAGAATGGATACCCCTGCCTCCTTGGGTCTTACCCGAAAGTGGCATCCCTTTTGGGATGTTTTCCACAAAAAAAAACAAACAAAAAGATAGTATACCAAATAATATATATGAGGGGGTGTTAGAGTATATTACATTTTTTGGTACCTTGCAAGTATTTTGTAAATATTCAAAGTCTAGGAGTCTTTCTTTTTGGTAGAGTGATATTCAAAATAGGTTTTTAAAGGTATCCAAAATATTATTACATGTGGATAAAGGAGTACTTGCAACAAGTCCAAAGACAAAACAAAGGGAACAAACCCATCCCACGGGGTGGTCCTAAACAACACTTACAAATCAAAACTGGGATCGTAGTCCTAGGGGATAATCTCAACCACAGAAGAAAAAAAAAAAACTGGTAGACCAGAACTATTGGATGTAGGGGCTTCAGTTATTGTGTCCTTACCAGTGAAAAAGATATTGAGTTGAGTATGGATATTTTCCATCACCTTAGCAACCTAAATATTGAGCATCCAACTTACCTTTGTAGAATTTTCTACCATAGACAGGTTGACCATGAAAGACGTAACCAAGCAGAGGATGTAGTTCTACAATGTGAATGTGGAACATTCTTCCATATACTTAGCTTTTACCTTTAGGCATTTTTCTTTCTTGGATTCTCCTTGCAGGTAACCTTGAGATAGAAACTCTTAGTCTTCCATTTTATGTTCTCGGGAGTGCTCTTGATGGTGGTTGGGCTTTCTTCCTTCTTGATCTTGGAATTTTGTAGGGATTGATGCTAAAATTCATAACCAAAGAGGGGAGAGGCTTGTGTGACTTGGCTTGGAGAATGCTTCTTCAGTTTAGGGGTGGTATACTCAGGATCACTATCATCACTAGGAACCTCATTGATAACGATATCATTTATAGGGATCTCTTTGGGAGGATCGACATGGAAAGGGTTACAAATATTAGGAGGCATAGGGTTACAAAGGATAACCACTCTCTTTGCTTACTCCTTAAGCGTATATTTGTACAAGATAAGGAATAGTTCTTGGTGGGTAGGATGGGTTAAATTTCTCTTTCTAACTCTATCAAGAGATATTTCAATTGATCGATAGAGATAATCAAGGATGTTTATGATTTGAATACCCCTAAGGTGATTCAAAATGGTAAGGTAAAAACTATCATGAGGGGTATCAATATTATCAACCATAAAAAACTGCATAATTGGAATCATTACCTCATCCCATGGAGGAGGAAGATATTTTTTTACTATACCACCATTCTCCCAATCAAGTTTCTTGGCTTTATCAACAAATTAGTTTGTCTCCACTACCATGTAATGCCTATCATGCCTAATGATGCACCCATACTCTAGGAGCCCTGACACCTCAAAAATCATATGCACAAAGATATAAAATTCAAGGCCATGAATAGTGACTTGAACTTGATCCTAGGTTTGGAAAATTATGTTAGACACCTCCTCGTCACTACCCTAAAACTTTTTAAGGAACGAGATGAATCCATGGGTAGTTAGGATGAATTTAATGAAAGGGTCAAGTTGGATATTATTAGGCTCAAGCAAGGCCATAGCGATTGAATGGGAAGGCTTATAGGATAAAATCTTATTGGGATCCGACATCTTCAGGGACTAGAGCTAGAGGTAGAGAACCCAGAAAGGCCAAAGGAACATGTGATGGATTAGGCAATGGGATGGGATTGTGCCAAGGATAGATTTAAATAGGAAATCTACCATACCAAAATTTTTGGACTTAGATTTTTTTAGGGACCATTGATTTTGACCTTTGAGGAAAATGGGTTCATGGGCCAAGGTGCAAAAAATATTGTACACATGGGAAAGGTACCACTTGAAGTCACTTTTGGTATGAAAATAAAAGGGTTGAGTGGTGTATTGGAAATGATTGCCCTCAGGTATGGTAGAAGATATGCTACTATGAAGAAACATCAGAGAAGCACTGATAACCATAAGGGTGGTAGAAGACACACTACTGCCAAGAACCCTTAGAGAAGCATTGATAACCATATGAGGATAGGTATCGACAATGATAGGGTTGCAATGGAAAAAAATATTAGAAGTGGAAGAGTGTGAGTTAAAGTGACCATGATGGAAAAAATTCTAGACTCATGTAAATATTTATCTTTTAGTAATAATTAGATGTTTATAATTAAGGAGTTAATAAATTTTTCAAGAAATATGAAGAGTCGCATGCCTTGAGAGTTTGAGGTTTTTTAGGAGATAAATAGATATATGAAGATGAAATATCGAGAGCCTCTCTATAAAGGCTATTTGTATAGTAGCACATGAACTTGTATGTAAAAGGAAGTAGTGCATATTGTTGTATTGTAATACTTTTTACCCTTGTCATCTTTGTGAATATAATGTGAGCATTTTACCTTGAGTTATGGATTCATTATATGTGAGATTGTATTCCATTATTCTATGAGTAATTATTTAATATTTGTATCCAAAGTTGATTAATAAATATAGATAATTTGCTAACACTTATTTTTTAGGGTAAATACATGGTTACAAAAGGTTTTGTAACGTTTTATAAGATAAAATGAAGCTATTAATGTATTAGGTAATGCTAGGAAATCGAAATCTTATCAAAAGTAAAATAGTGCAACACAACTTTTAATACTACTTCGTAAAGGATGTAAGATGCAAAACGAAACATAATCCTAAATCAATAAACTCCTTTTCTCTTTTATTTTATTTTCATGAGAGTAAAGAAGATATACAAGACATGATTAAAAATTCCGTAAAGGGGTAACTATATGTTTTTCACTTATTTGTGCCTAATCATACATAAGAAAAAATAATTTTACAAAAAGACTTCAAATAGCTAAATATTTTAACAAAAGTTGATTAAATGACAATAGTACATCACAAAATCCTAAGATTATGTGTAATGCAACAATTTATAGATCTAGAAATGATCTATAAAAAAATGTAAGCCTAATTTACTTATGAGAACAAGTACTTATAAAAACTAAAATAGACACTTAGGTTGACTTATTAACCTACGATGTAGTAGATATAGGAAAAATAAGCACAAGAAAGCATTAATTTTCTTTAAATGTAATGTCCTAACTCTCTATCATGGAAACTCTAAATCTTAAGTTATTATTAGAATAATAATTTATAATTATATTAAACTATTTAAGGTAGATAGACACATGAATGACAATTTTTGAAAGCATGTGTAACTCTCTTGTGCCAAATTTCATAGGTGAAATTATGGGGCTTGTTTTTTAAAGGGACAATTTGTTTTGAGCTACCTAGTTCTAAACATAGGTATGATCTTAGACGACAAGCTATAATCTAAAATATTACACATTAATTTTCTAATTGAGGAGGATCTTCCAAAATATTGACTAATTCAAATCCTAAGATGATAATTTTTTTACGATGATACCCTAGTCTTTGATTTGAAAAAATAATTAAGGTTATATTATGAAAGCTAGAAAATTGTACACCAATAACAAAGTAAATATAGAAATACATATAACTGAAAACATGATGATAAAAAAATGAAATATGGAGCCCTTTTATATAAGATATTTTCTTTTTCAATGTGTTACAATCAAGTCCCCTTTGAGGGGATGCTACCCATGATATAATGAATACAAATAAAATATCTAGGTGCATTGTAAATGATCTTATTGCAATTGAAGTTCATTTGGGAGCGGGTTTTTTGTGACCACAACAGTGAGTATGATGTGAATGTTGTGCTCCTTTGCCTTCATGTTCATATAATTTGCACACAAATAAACTAGAAAGGTATCAAAAGTATATGAAGAGACCACCGAAATTGGGTCCATATTGATCAATATGAATGTGATAAATGTAATGAATAATAAGCATATGTAAGCCTAAAATGAAATCTATTTGATATAGACATAATAAAAATATTGTTCTAAGCTATGCTGAAAGAAAATTTAGAAAACCAAGTCTCTGGTCAAGACCACCTTGGGTCGAGATGGTCTTGTCTATGAACCATCTAGGGTTGAGATAACTGCTATTATGAGATTATGTACTTTTGTAATCAATTTTGAGCAACATTCAAGATACTCTATAGTGTTGTTGATGGATTGGTGCTCTATGGAAGCATATTAATAGATTGGATTGATCACCAAATTTTAGATATTTTATCATAAGTAATATGAGAGCATGAATTTCAATAATTTACAGTAGTTTGACAACATGGTCTCAGTGACGGGAGGGCTTGGAGGATAAAAAATGGTAGCACTTCATTACATGAAATCATGAACTTTGTATTATTAGAAACTTCATATAAAAATTTAGGGATTCAAATTGAGGGGATGAGTGCCAATTTATAGACTTCTTGGGTGGAAGCTAATAATAGCAAAAAGTACTCTGTATGAAAAAGCAAAGAGGTAGTCCACATTAAAAAAACCATATGCTTATCTCTAAAATCTTATATGATTGATATGTGCATGTGTATTTTCTAATTTGGACCATGTAGAGTGCTTAATATCAACGTGAGATCATGCACGAGGTTAACTGGGAGATTTGACTACCAATTATGCCCCACTTTATTTTTAAACTTGCTTTTTGGTAGTCTTATTGGGTCAAGATGACCATGGTTTGGAGGTTGTTTCGAATTGATATGGCCATAGTTTGGAGGCCATATCGGATTGAGACGACCATAATTTTATGGGGAATTATACCCATTTAAGTGGTGAAAACCACTATTTTAGCCTTGAAGTTGTCTAAGGTGGGTTATGTAGTCTAAAAAAAATCCATTTAGGTAGTCTCCTCAAAATGATGTGTTTTAGGTGTCTACAGGTGCCCCTTTTGGGAATTATTTATGCAAAATCATAATGCAGAGAAAAAATAGAGAACCCAAAATGGTTGATTTTATGGTTAATGATGTTCATTAAAAAAATCAATGTAATATGTCCCAATAATGAAAATAGCATGCATTATTGAATCATTGCTTCCAACTTATTGATGGATTTGATTTTAGTAAACTTTTCAACCATGAGTAGACATTATGATATGAGTCCACAATCAATGGCTTCGAGTATACTAAATTTTTGGTAACCTTTTAGTCATGGGAAGACAGGCTTTAGTCTACACTTTAGGCTTTAGGGATACCAATCAGGAAGTTTAGCTACCTAGTTTATTTTGTTTGAATTCATTTTTGCTTGTTGTTTTGCCCAAGCAAGAAGGGCATATGATTGTCTTTGGAAATTATTCTTAGATGAACATAATTTACAATTTTGAGTGTTTTATTATTGATTTGATTTTGAATTTTGTAATTTATATGACTACCCCCTCAAGTGATGAGTTGATAGAGGAAGTGAAAATGATGAAAGCGAAAATTCGCTTGACCAATATAATTAAATTGGTTTTTTTGGGAAATTTTGAAAATTTGAGGGCTTAGCAACCCCTTACAACCTTGTTTTGACCAATGTTGAATTTTTGCATTTTTTGGGATTTTTTTTGTAATTTTGTATTTGAGGGCAACCTTGGAGGGATTGTCTACCTTGGGCAGAGGTTGATCAACATTTGAGGTGGGTGAGACATGGTCGATTGTTGACATTCTAGCATTGTACTAAGCATGAGTACTTCCAATACTCATGAGTTACTCAATAGCTAGGAGTACGATAGGATATAACCAATGAGGCAGTTCTCTATAGGTGGAGGTTAGATGAGGCGTAGCTCTCATGACCTCAAGTTGATATTAGATTTTTATGGGAGGTAGTATAATCACAAGATGTAAAGTAAGTAATTGAAATAATTGTAAACTAATGACACAATAATATGCAAGAAAATAATAAGATGAATATCTACAATTAATTTAGAAATATACCATTAATGGAAGTGATGAAAATAGTACAATGCTATTTAATTGAGGACATGAACACTCCATGAACATATATAAAAGTATTACATTGTACCATACTCCTAACCTATAACACACTCTCTATATTCTCTTTCTCTCAAAACACTCACTATGAGGTCTTTATATAGGAAGATAGATTCCTTTGCCCTTACTCTACCTAGGACTTATGTACATGTGGAATACATGTACAAATTTGTCATTGACATTTATTACAATACTTGAAGTAACTAACTTACTTCACTCTAAAGTAAACTCCTATTCTATCTATGTACCAAAGGTGGAACATTTACATAACCCAAATGATGTAATATACTCTAACACCCCCCTTGTATTACATTATTTGGCTATTGAAGACTTTAGTCTTCAATATGGATATTTGTCTTTAGAACAATATTCAAATTGGTTTGGTTCTTTTTATTCTTCTTCTACTTCTATTTTCATGTTGTTTCTTCTTGTCATTTTTATTCCCCTACCTTTTTTTGTTTTTGAGTGTTTGGAAATTTTTTTTTATAGTATTTGTCTTTTCTGTAACAATAGTAAGAAGGATGATATTTTCCTCCACAATATTTACATGGATGAAAAATACAAAAGTTAACCTTCTAATGACCATATTTGTTGTAGTAGGTGCATAGTAAAGATATCCTCATTTCCTTGTTATCTATTTTAGGAATATCATGTTTGTCTAATTCATTGATGAAATAGCTGAACCATATGTGTATAATTGAAGCTATTATAACTTTACCATTTTCATAGATATGTATGTTATCTTCTTGATCAATATTATTTTCTACATTTTGAATATGATCTTTATTATTGTCACCTCTCTTTACTATCTTATTAGAAGATGTGCCTAAAGAATCTACTTTCACAAAACTATTAGTTTATGAGTTTTTAGAAATTCTTTTACATTCTATTGATTCTTCTCTTTCATTTGCATATTCCATTGAGTTTTTTGAATCATCAATCATGCTTTTAAGCCATATTGGTATTTTCCTTGCTCCTTTTATTATTACATTATTTAATGTGTTCTTTGGAGTAGACATAATTATAGCTCCTTAGTATGTGAACCAATTTGATACACCGTTCAAGGCTTAGGTTTTGTAGAATCTTTATGTTTCCCTAATGATTTAGAATATGCTATAAGTTTTTATAAAGTGCTTAGTAAGAAATAGTTCAAATTTTGAGTTGATTTTGTAATGTTTTGTAAATAACAATAATCAACTTCTATTTCACTGTATCTCTCCTAATGAACTATGCACTTTTAAGTTCTCTATGGTTGGATTTCTTTTGTCCCTTTAGTATGAGTATGAGACAAGTGTAAGTATATAATTTCAACTCCTTTTAAGTAAATTATGAACTTCCTTTTATAGCCATTAATATCCAATAGTTTAATGTTTCTAAATTCCAATAATTTATTTTGGTGTAGTATTCATTATAACTCCCTAATTTGGAATATTAGAATAAAAAAGGAGAATGTTTGGCAAAAATATTGTCAAATAAAAAAGGTAGTATTGAATAGATATCAAGATTGATAGATTTTTGTGGAGGAGATATACTTTGAAGTTAAAATTTGGCAAGTTAAAAGAGATAGAAGAACCACCAAATATACAATATTTGGGGGTAGTAATTTAACCATTTCTACGGTGAAACATCTCAACTGTGATTTGGAGAGAATCCTACAAATTTTTTGGGATTCAAGGACAGCATTTTATTGATGATATCGACTACATTACAATCTGATAAGTTTTATATTTGAAGACTGAAAGCACGAGATTTCGGAAACAAAGAGGATAAACCAAAATGCGATGTAATCGAAACTAAAGATAACACTTAATCCTATGTATTGAAAAGTGCATGAAAGGAAAGAACATAAACGAATGAACACAAGATATAAAAGCAATATAAAATACGACCCTTTTTATTGATATGCTTTCAAAGTCATGTTACAATGTGTCTCCTTCCTTTTTAGGGGATAGGAGCATTAAATATTGATTCTTTACAACTTGTTTCAGAATTCCTTCTTTCGTGTGCCCACATATAAGATGGGTGGACAAAAACGTCACCGCCACTTGTGTTGATAAATCTTGACTCCTCGCTGCTCCTCTGATGTTGAAGACCTACGTTCAAAGAAATAGGAAAAGAGTCAATAGCACCTGTATATGAAAATGAAAACTCATGATTTTGAAAGCTTAATTGTTAGTGAATACAAAAGATAAATAAAATGATGATTTAAATAAATCCAAATGAACTAAAAAATTGATGAAGGCATAAACATATCACTAGAAAAACACTGCAAAAGAAATAGTTTGCAAATTCATTGTAGATTCGTATTCGCTCCGGGCTGGGGCGATAAAACCTACAATAAACTAGTATTCGCTTCGGGTGAAACAAGTAAACCTGCAATAAGGCAAGGTGTGCCCGAGGGCAAACCGCCCACCGGTTAAGACCTTGTTTCGACACCAATCCACTTGGGATGGGTTCGATACCTGTTGTGATGTATTATCAGCAAATTGGTGGTATTTTGTGGCCAAAAATTGGGTTTTGGGTCTTGATTCGTGCTTACAATAGTCACCCAATAACCTCCATTTTGAATGAGAGATTATAGATGTGAAAGGCACAAATCACAAGTAGGTATGTAAAATGGTAGCACTTCGTTGCTCAAAATGCTCCTTCTCTCTCTCTCTTTTGGGTGAGGAAACTCACCATTTTATAGACCCAAGGGATCTCTTGAATTAACATGCAGAAGTGCTACTTAGCATGAATTTTTTTTCTATGAAGAGAAGACTTATTCCTGATCAAGGGCTTCTTAACTGCCTCTGTGTATGCCTTTGCAACTGCCTCTGCATGCTCAAAAAAACTCACTCGCACTCCCATGCAATGAAGGGATAGTTAAGTGGTAGATCTGAGTTGTCATGTGCCAAGGTTTGACTTTTTGCTGGTCAAACCTGGTATTTGCTCCACCCAGGAGCAAGCGCAAAATACAAATTTGTATTCGTCCCTGGGTGGAACGAATAAGTAGAGTACCTGAAAGGTGCCAAAATGATTTTTGACCTTCCAAAACTGCTATGAGAGTGGTTAGGACCACTTTTTAACCTCTGTGGGTTTCCTTTGGGGCTGTGTGTGTCAATGCAATCAATTTTTGCGGTCACTTAATCGGATTGGTGCTATTTTGGTGTCTACAGATGCCCCATTTTGGGATGCTCTGTGCGTTGCACAGTGTTGAGCAAAAATAGATAACCAAAGCACTAATGATTAGTTTTTCTCAGTAACCTAACCAACTTGTGATGCTCCAAGTATGGAAAGGGCATGCATTCTTGAATCCTTGCTTCTGACGAGCTAAGGAAATTGATTTCAAGTGTTAACCTATTTTGGTGAGGGGTGACTTGAGCTTGGACATTGATCAGTCATGAATAGGCAAAGGGCGCAACCTTTTGTCTGGGGGAACCTTGAGTTCATGATTCACTAATGCCAAGTGCTTGATCAGTTTGTGATTATTGCTTGTTTGCTACCCCAAGCAGGAGCATGATTGTCTTTGTCAATAATTATTTGAATGCATGCCATTGCCTTTATTGGGTGTGTATTTGTTGATTAGTGACTAAGTGTGACTACCCCATCAAGCGACGAATCGATGAGGGAATGATCGACATGAGAAAAGCAATGAGTCACTTGACCCAAGATGACTTTTGTGAGGGTGCCTTCAGATGTTGTCCGTTGAATGCTTAAGCAGTCTCCCAAATTTTGAACCTATTTTTGGTGGGTAGGAACCCATTTTGCGACGCCTTATGGGGTTAAAATTGATGAAAATACGATCTCCCGTGGAGCGGACCGGCCATGGTAGCCTTCTTAGGGAGGAATATAGTGACAATGTAAACCCTAAAATCTGTTTTTCTATGCCAAGAAGGGCAGGTGCAAAAGCACTCTGGTCTGGAAAAAAAATTTTATTATTCTTTTTATGTTGCATTTTGTTTGGTTTTATTTTTGTTGTTTTTGGATTTTTGTTGAATTTGGTATTCGTTCTGGGGTGGGACGAACTCCATGCTGGATTATCCCGCATGGTCTGAGGCTAAGGAGTGTCTTCGATGAGTCCAAAGGGGTAGGTGGCTTACTGGGCGGTATGGCATGGAGCAGGAGTATTTCTCCTACCTCCGAGTCACACGACAGTTTGGGGTATGCTAGGGGTTGCCTGGGGAGCCCTTAGTCTATCAACGTTGGAGTGATGAGAGGACCTTAGCTGCACCAATACTCGAGCCACTAGGGGAGGAGGTAGATGTAGTGATTGACACCTCAGATGTGGATGACATCGGGGTTACAGCTGAGTATCAGGAGTAGTGGACACTTCGATGATGTTGGGGTGAGGAGCCACTAGGAGGGGATGAGGCAACAGCAGGCGAGGAGGGTGCAGAGGCACTAGGAGAGGGTTTTGGAGCTCCTATGGTAGATGTGGAGATGGTAGAGGTAGATGATGCAGGAGAGGAAATTGAGGGAGCAAAGTAGCCAGAGATGTAAGATGCTCTAGAGCAGGCTGGTGCTCCGAAGAGGCCGATGCATCCGATAGTTCTAGGGGATGCGGATGTGGGGCTGCACGCAGAGGTGGCATGATTTATGGAGTTGCTGCATAGGCAAGATGGGGAGCTTGGAGAGGCATTGCAGGAGAGGGATATCGTATGGATGAATCTTGTGACATACCGTTAGCGAGAGAGGGACTTATTGCGATAATAGTTGGATTTGGAGGATGAGGTTATCCGTCTTGGTGGAGCCATCCCTAAGAGTTTAGTAGGTGAATCGGTGCACCGCTCAAGAGGGAGTGATATCGAGAAGACAACATCCTCTTAGCACAGGCGATGGGACAATGGAGGAGCTAGCAGGCATGATGCAGGGGCAAGCAGTAGCCACCCTGAGAGGTCCCAGAGGACCCACACCATGGGGGGTAGTTCCTATCGCACAGATCCTACATGATCATGGTGGACGATGCCCAAGACTTGGGGGTTTTTTGGGGTTTGGTTGTATGATTGCGGGGTTAGAGGACTAGTTTTGTAGGTGACATGGGCCATTATACAGAGACTTTGGCTCGACTGAATCTAGGGGATGTGGTGTGGAGGCCATACCGAGATTGTCCCATGTGGCCTGAGGTTGATGAGTGGCTTCGGTGAGTTCGGAGGGGTAGGTGGCTTATTGGGTAGCATGGCACAGAGCAGGAGTATTTCTCCTACCTTCAGGTCACACGATAGTTTGGGGTATGCCAGGGGTTTCCTGGGGAGCCCTTAGTCTATCAACATCAGAGTGATGAGAGGACCTTAGCTACATCGATCCTCAAGCCGTTGGGGGAGGAGGTGGATGTAGTGATTGACACCCCAGACATGGATGACATTAGGGTTATAGTCGAGTATCAAGAGTGGTGGACACTTTGATGATGGCAAGGCGAGGGGCCACTAGGAGGGGATGATGCAGCAGCAGGTGTGGAGGGTGTAGAGGCACCAGGAGAGGGTTGGGGAGCTCATGTGGTAGATGTGGATATGGTAGAGGTAGATGATGCAGGAGAGGACTTTGGGGGAGCAGAATAGCTAGAGATGCAGGATGCTCTAGAGCAGGCTAGTGCTATAGAGAGGTCGATGCATCTGACAGTTTTGGGGGATACAAATGCGGGGTTGTGCATGGAGGTGGCGCGATTGACAAAATTGCTATGTAGGTGAGATGGGGAGCTTGGAGAGGCATTATGGGAGAGGGATCTCCTATGAATAAATCTTGTGACGTACCATAAGTGGGAGAGGGACTTGTTGTGGCAGCTGTTGGATCTAGAGGATGAGGTTATCCGTCTTGGTGGAGTCATCCCTACGAGTTCAGTAGGCAGATCGATGCGCCGCTCGAGAGGGAGTGATACTGAGCAGAAATCATCCTCTCGGTGTAGGTGGTAGGACGAGGGAGGGGCTAGTGAGCATGATGCAAGGGTGAGCAGTAGCCTCCTTGAGAGGTCCCAGAGGACCCACACCATGGGGGTAGTTCTTGTTGCACCAATCCTACGTGATCATGGTGGACGATGCCCGAGACTTGGGGATTTTTTAGGGTTTGGTTGTATGACTGCGAGGTCAGAGGACTAGTTTTGTAGCCTACAGGCATCTTTGCTTTTGATATATATACAAATGATGTTCTTTTTTTGGATACACTTGTCATGTTTTTCTTTTATGCATAGTGATTGAGGTTGATGTATGCATGTGAATTTACATTAATGGATGCATATGTGATGATGAGTGTACGTGTTATGATGAATGCACATGTTGCTAGTTTATATGATATGCATATGGAATGGATGAAATGAATTGTTGATTTGTAACGGTGGCACCATAAACTATTTTAAACTTATGGCTTCGTGTAGTATGCAATGGCTATATGAACTGACTTGAAAATTGAGTTTGCTCTCGTCTCTTGGTTTTTTTTTTTTGAATGAAATGAAGTTATATGAATATATGTTGTTTTGGTATTTGTGGATGGCAATGTAAAAATGGAATATATATAATAGTTGGTTTAGAATGTAGTTAATTTTTTCTGAGATTCAGATGGTTTAGCTAACTAGCCAAGACTGTATTTTGAACTTACCAGACTTTTGTATAAGGTATGAATCAGACTTATTTTTGACCAAGTTATTTCACATCCCTGTGTGTGCAATTAAGTTCGTTTATGTGGTATTTTTTAGGATACTACCAGTGCCAGATAGGCTGTCAACCAAACTTGTACTGAGGATCACCTAATAAGTGCCACTAACTCCTTGGTTGTATTTAGTTATATTAATCTATTTTGCTATCTATGATACCATAAGCTAGCTCATCCACATGTAAACATTGATCTGCACACAAGTAAATGTGACAGATATATTTTCATGCAGTAGGTTTGCCACCAGTGACCTATAGGCTATCCACCAAACCGGTACTGAGGTTCACCTCATGACCTTTTGAATGCTGAGAGTTCTAAGGATTCAAGTTCGACTCCCTTCTTTTCTTCATTTGTATTGGGATACTTGCTCTATTATAGTGATAAAAATCATTGTTTATTTTGTTTGTTGTTTTTTTTTAGCAAGGGATTTGAAATGTGAGTGATGAGAATCACTATTGCTTGTGATTTTTGATGTATGCACTTTGTGGAATTTGATGTCAACTTTTGTAGTTTTGAATGTTGCAAATTTTTGGGATATTGACTTATGCAAATTTGTGTGATGTTTTGCAACTTTTCGCAAACTTGGGATTCTTGTGGAATTGGGTAGGGAAGATTCTTGTAGTTTTGCCAACTCTCAGCATTTTTGGGGTCATTTGCACAGGGGGGTGAACGAGATAACTTTTTCATTGTCTGGTATCCTGAATTGCTTTACAGGTTTCATCTTTCGTTTACACAACTTGGGAAGTATTTTATGTGTTTTTAGCTTGTGATGGGATGCTACATAACAAGATGTTGTCCAAGTAGAACTCTACCTTTGTAAAATCTATTTGACTTTGTACAGTGGTGGCTAGACAGCTAAAGGCAACTGAATGACTAAAACTCTAGATACATTAGATGACAACTGACGCATGATATGGTGAAACTGTGGATGATATGTATTTTTGCAGTATTGCTTGCAAAATGGAAAATGTGCAAAATGGTGGATTTTCCAAATTATGGTAGTCTATGGTGCCTTTGAGCTGAATGACCAAAAAATATGCAATGTATGAATGTGATGCCTAATGCAGCGATTTTTTTTTTTTTTTTGTAGTATGCATGAAAGTGAGAGGCAATTTTTTTGTAATTCTTGGTTATTCTGTTGTTTTGGAATGTTCTTGATGTTGACAAAGTTATTGTGATAATCCTTGGAGCTTTTGAGTTGACCAAAGGGTGTATGGACACATTTGGATCCTTTGGTGTTACCAAGCGATTATTGGAATCTTTGGAACTTTTTGGTTTGACCAAGCAATGAGGGAAATTCTTGGAGTTTTTTGGTTTGACCAAGGGGTTTATGGGAACCTTTGGAGCTTTTGGGTTTGACCAAGAAATGAGGAAAATTCTTGGAGCTTTTTTGTTTGACCAAGCAATGAGGGAAATTCTTAGAGATTTTGGGTTGACCAAAGGGTGGATGGGCACCTTTGGAGCTTTTGGATTTGACTAGAGGGTTTATAGGAAACTTTGGGGCATTTGGGGTGACCAAGCGATGACGAAAATCCTTGGATCATTTTGGTTTGACCAAGGGGTTGATGGACACCTTTGGAGCTTTAGGATTTGACCAGAGGTTTTATGGGAACCTTTGGAACTTTTGGGGTGACCAAGTGATGACGAAAATCCTTGGGGCTTTTTGGTTTGGGCTATGGCTCTGTTAGACATGGAATGGCCTCAAATGACTGATGTTCAAGGGTTCTAGTTTGTTTATTCCATCAAGAGAGGCTATCTGGTATGTTCCAGCTCCTATCTTACTTTCAATGATGTAGGGACCTAACCAGTTTATGACGAACTTGTCTCTCAGATGGGGTGGCAAGTTAGAATTCTGTTGGTTCTCTTTTAAGACCAGGTCTCTGACCTAGAAGTCTCTTAAGTGAACTTTCATGTTGTATGCTCTCTTAAGCCACTCTTGGTATATATGTAGATGCTCAAGAGAATTGACACATATTTCATCAAGCAACGTTAGTTGATCTAACCAGGATTGTCGTGTAGTGTCATCATCTATGAATTATTGCATTGATATGCATAGGGAAGGAATTTCCAACTCAAGAGGTATGACTGCCTCAGAACAATACACTAGCAAAAACAAAGTGGCCCCAGTGGGTGTCTGAATGCTAGTGTGATAATCTCAAAGAGCAAGCAGGATCTGAATGTGTCAATCCTTATGACTATCTGCAACCATATTCTTGAGAATGGCAACTAGCATTTTGTTGGATGCCTCTACTTGCCCATTTGCTTGCGGATAGTAGGGTGTTGAAAAACTATGCTGAATCTTGTACTTTGTGGTCAAAGCACGAACGTATTTGTTCTTGAAGGATGTCCCATTATCCAAAAGGATCTTGGATGGAATACCAAAATGACATATGATTTTATGTAAAATGAACTTCGCAATGCGGGCTCCAATCGTAGAGATAAGCAGAATTGCTTCCACCCATTTGGTAAAGTACTCTGTGGCCATAATGATGAATGTGTGATGATCAAATGATGCAGGGGATATATTTTCGATTATATCAAAGCCCCACTATGAAAAAGGCCAAGCCGATTGGATCGGTTGCAAGGCCTAAGAAGGTACATGTGTGAGATTAGCATGGTGTTGACACTTCACGCACTTCTTGACATAAGCACAACAATATTGCTCTAAAGATGGCCAATAATAACCCATGCAAAGAATGCATTTTGTGATGGCCATACCGTTTAAGTGGCCACTACATGTACCATTGTGTGCTTCGGTGATCGCCCAAGTGGACTCCTGCTAGTCTAAACAATGGAGGAGGATCCCCTCATAGTTGTGATAGTACAAGATGTCTCCTAACAAGACATGCTTTGCCACTCTTTGTTTGAATGGTAATTTTGTGGAATGCGATAATCCAAGTGGGAGGCTACCTAGCTTGAGGTAGTCTCATATGGGTGAACACCAATCCTGCTAATCAAAAACCTCGATAGTGTGAACAACCAATCCCTCTTGCAAGTCATCCCTAGCAAAAGCTGAGCGAAAAATAATCTGCAAGAACAGCGTTGTGTTGCTATTAAGGGGAGTAGGGGAGAACAAGGACCCCTAGTTGGCATGTTTCAAATGATCATGGATTCGAGAGAACTTATCTGAAGATGATTCAATCTGGATCAAGTGGATTCTTGGCATTAAATCATAGCTTGCATGCTCCATCATTGATTGCGATAATGTTTTTACTTGAATGGTTGTCATGTCACCAGTCATGTCTTGTGGGATTAATGACCCTAAGGAAGCCATAGTATCCAAAAAATTATTTGATGATCGAGGGAGTGCCTCAATGTCATACCAATCAAGCTTTGCTAGGAATTTGTCCACAAGGGCTTTATAGGCCTGCAGGACTAGGCATTTTCATTGGAATACCCCTTTCACTTGGTTGACTATTAGAAGAGAATCACCAAAGTTGTTCAGGCATTTTATGTTCATGGTGATAGATGTTTGAAGACCTATGAGCAAGGCTTCATATTCAGCATTGTTATTGGTGCATAGGAAGTCAATTTTAAATGACAAGGGTATCGGAGCCCCTTGCGATGTGAAGAATACAATTCCTATGCCACCTCCTTGCTCACATTTAGAACCATCAAAAAATAGGGTAATGCTAGCCTGTGACTCAGGCTCATCAGAATCTAGCGATTCTGAAACATGGAAGACCCCATCATCTGGTAGTTCTATGACTAGAGGCTGATCGTCTTCAAGAGGAGCCTCTGCTAGTTGATCGATGATGACCTGACCTTTGATAGACTTTTGTCCAATGAACTCTATGTCAAACTTCATCAACAACATGATCCATTTCACCGTGTGGCTACTATGATAAGTACGACTCAAAATGTATTACAATGGATTCTCCTTAGACACAACATACGTCATGTTTATCAACATGTAATGGCATAGATTTTTGGTAGCAAACACCACTACCAAGTAGAGCTTCTCAATGTATGCATAGTTAAGTTCATAACTAACCAGGGTGCGGCTAAGATAGTAAGTAGCCTGTTCTTTGTGAAGTTCATTCTTCTAGGCTAGCATGGTGCCCAGAGCTACCTCAATGGCTAAGATGTATAAGTAGAATGGCACTCCTGGTCTTGGTGGTGCCAATACTGGTGGCGAAGCCAAGTACTATTTTATGTCATCGAAGGCTGACTGGCACTCGTCATCCCAGTGAAATGCTACCCCCTTGTGCAATAATTTATTCATGGGTCGGCACTTGTTAGATAGCTATGTTATGAAGCGCTTGATTGACGTGGCCTTTCCCTATAGACTCTTGAGCTGCTTGATGGTAGTTGGGGGAAGCATTTCAAAGATTGCCTAGAGTTTTTTTGGGTCTACCTCAATTCCTCTTTTGGAGACTATGAAACCCAAGAGCTTTCCAGATGTGACACCAAAGATACACTTCTTGGGGTTTAGTCTAACTTTGTGTTCAATGAGGCGATCGAGGATAGTTCTTAAGTCACCAAGATGATCTAGGTGCAAGAGAGACTTGGCCAAAAAATCATCCATGTAATATTTCAAAGTTTTGTGCATGTGATCATGGAAGATGTACATCATGGCACGTTGGTAGGTGGCACCAAAATTTTTAAGGCCAAAGGGCATAACCCTATAAAAAAATGTTCCCCAAGGCATTGTGAATGCCATTTTAAGTTGGTCTTCAGGATTGATACGAATTTGATTGTATCCCGAGAAACCATCCATAAGGGAAAGCATTGTATGGCCCACTGTAGCATCTACCAATGCATCAATGCTAGGCAAGGGGAAATCATCCTTATGACTCGCTTTGTTTAGATATTAAAAATTAGTGCATATGTGAATCCTCCCATTGGGCTTCTTGATGGGAACCATTTTGGAAAACCATGGTGGATAATCCACACAGATGATAAACTATGCATCCAATAGCTTCTGTAATTTGTATTTGACCATCAAGGCCACCGTTGGATGCATCTTACATAGTTTTTGCTTTACTGGCTTGACTTTTAGATCAAGCATTAAATTATGCATGACTAGCTATGGATCTAGCCCCAGCATGTCCTTGTATGACCATGCAAAAACCTCCTTCTTTTCCTTAAGAAGGGCAATGTATTCGGCTTGCTCTTCGGGGGCTAAACTTACCCCCAACTTGATAATTCATGGATTCATTGGGTCAGAGCCAATGTCTATGTCAGTTGTTCCCTAAATTAAAATGTGGGATCCTTCCCCCAGCTGGTGTGGAGTTGGGATCAAGTTGATATCATTGGTTGAATTGAGATCTACGTTGGGAACCTCGGGTTCCTCTTCAGCATGAAAGATATCATGAGTTGGTCTTGGGGTGAAATGAAGCATCTCATCGAAGGGCCAGTACTCTAATGGGGATGGTGGTGAATTAACATGATCCCAGTCTATGGCATCCATGTCTAGATACAATGACCATGTTGGATTGGCTAGATTGTGAATGGGGGCGATTAAGTCAATGGAGATCATGTTGATGAAATGAGTTTGGTCTCCATTATCGCGGGTGTGGTATCTCGGACATCCTTGGTGATTTCTATGCTTCGGATCGGGCTCTGGAGGTATGGGAACAAATGGATCGGCCGTATGTGTAGATAAAAGGACAGGGTCTGCCCTTTGCACTGGTAACTCAATAGGGTCCCTAGGCAAAAGTTGCTCTCTGTATGTCCAATGTGGTAGATTCAACACTTGTTCTCGACTTGTCATAGGGCATTTGGTATCTTGGATGGTAAAGAACATGCACTCCTTGCTCATACCTGCCTAACCCATATCCATGCCAATTGCATTGGCCAAGATATCTTAAAGCGAAGCCTGGATTAGACAAATAATTGACATCTTCCAAAAAGGGCTCTTCATCTTCTTCTTTTAGCATGGTAGGTTTAATACCATAATCAAGGCCCCCATACACAAATTTTGTCTGGTTTGGTGGGTATCCTAGAGGAACAACACTGCTAATGAGAAGGCGAGATCTCCCCTTTCATGTATAGACTCAAGTGTGGGCGTTGCGACAATATTCCAGACTAAATACTCCCCTAGGCCCGTATTGGCCATTTCAACAGTGATTGTTGGTGATTGAGGGGGAGAGAACGAAAGCACTTCCGAAGTCCACTCCATGTCAGGTGGATTAGGTGTCTCAACTTCCATTCTGTTGGGTATCTCTTCAGTAGAGACGGTTGAGACCAAAGGTGGTACTTCTTCCATGGGTTTCTTCCCTTTGTCCTTTGTTGTGGCCACCATAGGTGGCATTGTTGATGAAGGACCAGCCGATGAAGATGGACCTGTCTGAGGATCCAAGGGCTTTGAAAGTGGGGATGCCTACGAAATCGGACCCTATTTGGATGGATTTAACTAAAAATCCACATGTGTTGATGGAAGGGTCGACTGCGGCATTAACTGCATCGAATTGCAGTACTTGAAGGGTTCCAGGTCGGTTGGAACTACGTGCACTTCCCCTTAAAAAGTGTACTTGAGGCATTGGTGATCTATTGAAGGGACACACTTCATGTCCCTGATCCATGGTCGGCCCAACAAGATGTTATAAGCCATCTCACCCTCCAAGATGTGGCACAATGTAGGAATTGTATTTTGTGAAACTTGAATGGTTAGGACAATTGTGCCAACTATCGAACAAATTACATCGTTAAATGCTCACAGTGTATAAGTGGAGGCCACTATGTGAGATGCGGGCAACTTCAAGTGCTTCAAATTTGCTATGGTAATGATGTTACTATATGAGCCAGTGTCTACAAACACTCTTTTATACAAAAACCCGTTGACCCGTGCGATGACATGCATGGGTGGATCTGCCATGTCACCAGTCACTAATTTTGTTTCATCGTCTCTGAAGGTGATGACTGGTTCAGTGCATCTTTGGATGTGTCCCATGAAATTTTTGAAGGCATTTGCCTCGTGGGGTTGCAACTCGATGGTCCTTAATATATCCATTAGAGCTTCTCGATTAGGTGGCAATTGTTGTATAATCTCATAAATGGAAAGCCTAGCCGATGTGGTTCTCAAGCTTTGGGTAAGCTTTCTCCAAATCGTGACCACTGGTCTAGGCAAAGGAGAGTGATGTTGGGGTTGTGACGTTGTTTGCACCTCTCTTGTAGCTATCATGGGGGCAACTGTACTCGAATGCCTCTTGTTATGCGTAACTATACTAATCATTCCTACATACCCTTGCATATGGCAATTCTATGTCACTTCCTTGACTTGTACATTCTTTGTTTGCGTATCATGAATGGGCAAGGGATCTTTGAAGACTCCCATCTATTGGTTTCCTGGTGCTACAGTATTGTCCATCGCTAATGTCTTGTTATCAATCAAGTCTTGCACCAAGCCTTTGAATTTCCAACAGGCATTAAGATCGTGCCCTCTTCATCTGTGAAACATACGATACAATTCTTCCATGTAACCTTTATGTTTTGGCGCATTGGGATCTATGTGTTGAATCTCGGGTAGGTTGATCAAATTTTCCACTGAAAAGTGGTCAAACAGGGAGTCTCTAGACTCCGTGTAAGGTGTGAATTATCACTGAGGGTGATGTTGTGAGTTATGCTTTTGCCAATTATTCTCTTGCTCATAATTTTTAGGAGGGACTGCATGATAGTTAGCCTTTTGAGGTTGTGTTGCTTATGCAGGCATAGGTATGTTGATAGCAACTTGATTAACCGTGGGGAGTTTCTATTGCGTGGTCCCTGTCTTGTTGTTGTTCTTAGACCATTATTTCTTTTTTGGCTTAGCAATTTCACCATCCTAAATTTTGATCTCTTCAATGATTCTAGCTTGCACCAGGGCTTCTTCTAGAGTGGCATATTGCTGCAACTGCAATAGCACATTATTGTTGAGCAGCTCATCTGGGAGGTCTCAGAGGCCAAACTTGGTATGTTCTATTTTGCACTAAAGGATCATGCCTCTCGTTCCTCTATACCCTTTGTATTCGAGGGGTTGGGACCCTCTCATGCACATTGTTGTTGAGCAGCTCATCTGTTTGGCACCGAATGCACTCTTTATTAAGGTGATATAGATGCTCTAGCTGCTATTGATATTTCTCAAGCTTCGTGATTTGCACTTGGCAGGTGAATGCTATATCAATTTGCTCTATTGTGTTGGGTCTAGGAGGCCTAGATGCCTCACCTACATGTTTATCTCGGTCACGATGATCCAAGATCTCTATATTCCACTTCCCTCTATCGAGGTTGGCAGCATTCACCCAAGGCTCTTGCCTCAATAGGTGGTCTTGATGAAAAGTAGGTGCGAAAGTGCATCACTCTTGTGCGGTGTATTGCTCTTGAGGAACGTAATGGTCTTCCTCGTACTCCCCTTCGTATGCATGAAAGGAGTGTACAGAGTTAACTCACCCAGGGTGAAGAGCCTTGTGCTCTGGATGTTGCTTGTTGTTTCTAACATTGATGTAGACTAGAGGAGGGATGACGAAATCATATGGCTCCTCCTTGGGGACCCTAGGCTATTCTAGCACTTCATTGCACGGTGGGTACTCATATCGAGCATCTAGGGGTGTTTTATTTTGGATGTACCCTTCTTGGAAGAGTGTGTGCTCAAAGAGGTTGTCCCTCGAAGGGGTGCCTCTATAGTCCCATTTCGTCGCGGTGTGAAGGGGACTGTTTAATGGGTTTTTCCAAAAAGGTGGTATGACCAAGTCTTCGGGGTTGTATCGGAGGTGACCTATGCCCCCTTGTACCCTCTCTAGCTTGGGCTTGGCTACAAGTGAATACCATGGTGATGTCTCTCTACGAGCTATGTAGATTTTTATATTTTTATGATTTTTTGATTTTTATGTTACACTAGACAGAAAAGATCACACACACACAAGCAATGATTATATCTTTTAAAGATTAAAAGTGTGCCCTAAATCTACTTTAGTGTGTATTGATGTTGTTTTTGAAAACTTTTTTAAAGAATGTTTAAATGCAATATGATGGCTCTTATGACTCCCATAAATGGTCGCCCCTTCGATATACCATTTCCAGGTCGATATACCAACCTCTCTATATACCTACCCTTATGTGAGGGAAACTATTGGTACATGAGAGCAGATGGTACGTGGTACGTAGGTAGTACATATGCATCAGATAAAAACCTACATAGCTCATAGAGAGACATTACCATGGTATTCACTCGTAGCCAAGCCCAAGCATGGGCAAAATCTATAGAGAGGGTACAAGGGGGTGCAGGTCACCTCCAATACAATCCCGAAGACTTGGTCATACCACCTTTTCGAAAAAATCCATTAAAAAATCCCCTTCGCATCATGATGGAACGGGACTATAGAGGCAACCCTTCGAGGGACAACATCTTTTAGCACACACTCTTCCAGGAAGGGTACATCCAAAAGAAAACACCCCTAGATGATCGATATGAGTACCCACCATGATCGCCATTGAAAGCATGAGATTTCAAAAATAAAGAGGATAAACCAAAATGCGATGTAATCGAAACTAAAGATAACACTTAATCCTATGTATTGAAAAGTGCATGAAAGAAAAGAACATAAATGAATGAACACAAGATATAAAAGCAATATAAAATATGGCCCTTTTTATTGATATGCTTTCAAATTCATGTTACAATGCATCTCCTTCCTTTTTAGGGGATAGGAGTGTTAAATATTTATTCTTTACAACTTGTTTCAGAATTCCTTCTTTCGCGTTCCCACATATAATATGGGTGGACCAAAACGTCACCATCACTTGTGTTGATAAATCTTGACTCCTCGCTGCTCCTCTGATGTTGAAGACCTGCATTCAAGGAAACAGGAAAAGAGTCAATAGCACTTGTATATGAAAATGAAAACTCATGATTCTGAAAGCTTACTTGTTAGTGAATACAAAAGATAAATAAAACGATGATTTAAATGAATCCAAATGAACTAAAAATTTGATGAAGGCATAAACATATCACTAGAAAAACACTGCAAAAGAAATAGTCTGCAAATTTGTTGCAGATTTGTATTCGCTCTGGGCTGGGGCAAGAAAACTTGCAACAAACTGGTATTTTCTCCAGGGTGAAATGAGTAAACCTACAATAAGGCAGGGGGCACCCGAGGGCAAACCGCATGTCGGTTAAGACCTTGTTTTGACACCAATCCACTTGGGATGGGTCTGAAACCTATTGTGATGTATTGTCGACAAATTGGTGGTATTTTGTGGCCAAAAATTGGGTTTTGGGTCTTGATTCATGCTTCCAATAGTCACCCAATAACCTCCATTTTGAATTAGAGATTAGAGATGTGAAAGGCACAAATCACAAGTAGGTATGTAAAATGGCAGAACTTCATTGCTCAAAATGCTCCTTCTCTCTCTCTCTTTTGGGTGAGGAAACTCACCATTTTATAGACCCAAGGGGTCTCTTGAATTAACATGTAGAAGTGCTACTTAGCATGAATGCTTTTTCTATGAAGATAAGACTTCTTCCTGATCAAGGGCTTCTTAACTGCCTCTGTGCATGCCTTTGCAACTGCCTCTGTAACTGCCTCTGCATGCTTAGAAAAACTCACTCTCACTCCCATGCAATGAAGGGATAGTTAAGTGGCAGATCTAAGTTGTCATGTGTCGAGGTTTGACTTTTTTTTGGTCAAACCTGGTATTCGCTCCACCCAGGAGTGAGCGTGAAATACAAATCCGTATTTGTCCCTGGGTGGAACGAATAAGGAGTAGAGTGCCTGAAAGGTGCCAAAATGATGTCTGACCTTCCAAAAATATTGTGAGAGTGGTTAGGACCATTGTTTAACCTCTGTAGGTTGCCCTGGGGGCTGTGTGTGTCAATGCAATCAGTGTTTGTGGTCACTTAATCGGATTGGTGTTGTTTTGGTGTCTACAAAGACAAATAAAATGGAAGCATATTAACATCACTCAGAGATGTAAAATACAGAGTTCATGGATAGTGAAAAAGGTAACAAATAAAATAAATTAAAATCAATAGTGAATATTGCTTAGTGTTGAAAATTTTAGAAATTATGGGCAACATTAGTGACTGCTAAAAATCATATTCCATAAGCAAATTATGAAGAAGTTTTGAAGCCACCAAATCCAATTTTAGAGTAGCAATTTTATAAGGTATTGAATTTGCAGAAAGGCAATCAAAGAGCATTCATATTTGGTTTTATATTAAATTTTAGTAAGCACCATTTTTTCAAAGGATCAAAAGTTGCATATAATATTTTTCATTCCAAGTCTTCAAAATAGTACAGAAGTTATAGTTTACAAGGAGCAAACCTGCACATAAAAAATAGAAGTTAGGAAGACTATATTTGCATCAGAAAGAATACAAAATATTACATTGAGTAGCTTGGGATAATAAGTTAAATAATAGCCAAGCAAGAAAAATATTATCAAGAGTTAAAGGTAATATTCTAGTTCAACCAAACTAGTCATCAAAGGTAGAATTTTAGCAAATATTTTGTAGAAGTAAATGGTAGATTATTGTGGCAAGAAATAGCCACCAAAAATGATAATAATACATCCATAATATGGAGAAGAGAATCCAACAAATTTTAGTTAGAAAAAGAGCTTAAAAGGAATAATAAATTCAAATTTTAAGTGCACATTTCCAAATGAATTTACATGATAGTCTTGTAGAAGGTTAAAATAGTCTTAGGGAGCATACATTCAAACAACCACATCAATAGATTAAATCCCACATTATAATAAAGGTAAAGGATAAATTTTCAAGCACAAGGAGGAAATTATAGTATACGTTTGTGAGTCATCGAAAGGAATCCATGAGTGTAGCAAAAGGGAAGGTTTTACAAAGGAAAAGAAAGTGTTAAGAACTCCACAAAAGGGCACTCTACAAAACCTTACAAAAAGAGCCTTCAAAAAGTAGCATAAGGTGTATTCAAGAGGTTGAAATTCTAGATTATAGAAGGTGTCAAAATACTCCCAAAGAAGTGTCATAGCCATTGGAATTATCGCCCATTTAAAGCACAAAAATGGACCTGCAAAAAGAGACAATACAAGTGGAAAATAAAAAGGTGAAGCTAAAGTCATATTGCAAATAAATTATCACCAAAAAAGGATGTGCCATCATCATTAGATCAATCTAAATATAATAGTTTTTCCACATTCAAGAGTGCCATTGAAGATAGCACAAACATTATGCCAAAGAGAAAATATTTACATCAAGAAAAATCATGGGTATAGAGCATTGAAGAATGCTAGAAAATTTAAAGGAAGATAGGAATCATTGGCCACATGGAATAGTTATTTTTAAATACTCAATGAGAAGAGTGCCATGTTGAAAAAGGATTTTGGAGGCCCAAAATTATAGTTTAACATATTCCAAGCAAGGATAATACAAAGGAGTGCCCAAAATCATAAAGTAATGCTCCTCCAAGACAAGATAAGACAAAGGAGCACCCAATGTGGAAGTAGAAGGTAAGAGCATCTATACAATCCATAAATTACCAAGGAGTAAAAAGGAAAAGCACCACATGTCATAAGCGTTACAAGGAGGTGCAAGTATAAACATTTTCAAGAAGGTGAAGAGGATAATTTCCATTTGGAACTCCCATATCATATTGAACCAAGTAAAGAAGAATCCTACATACGTAAAAAAAGGAGGAAAGCACAAGGTTGTATAGAAGAAATTGAAGAGGTGAAAGGATACTATTTTAAAGATACTTAGAAACTAGCAAGTGATAGACGACCATGTACCAAAAAAAGATCATTTTTAAAGAGAGATTTCAAGCCCAAAATAGTGCACATATTAGCCAAGTTGAATTGTGAAGAGTATAAAACGTATCCATATAGTATTCGGTTGAAGAGAGAAAAGTAAAATAGTCCTTCTTCAAGAAAGAAAACATTGAGAAGCAAGGTGAAGAGAAACAAGGAAATCAGCCCTTGCAAACCGCATACAAACAACTTGTAAATCAGAAGTAAGAATGTGAGAAACATTCATGATTATATTGCAAGTTTGATATCAAGTTTTATTAAACATTCTATATAATTTAATAGGAGAAATAAGTTGTTAAAAAGATATCTAGAATAGAATATTGGTTTTATAAGATGCAAAGTAAAACTAGAAGCATTTATATAGTTTCCATTGTTTCTAAATAATAGTTGCAAACTCTTAATATAGCGAGATATAAGTAGTAAACAAAAAATAGTTTGCAAAAATTAAATATTTCTAAAACTTCAAATTAGGGAGACATAAGGAATCCTACTTCAAATTGAATTTCTAGAAGTTTAGAACCTATCATTACATAAAATTTTGAATTCATATTATTTAAGATTTCATTTCTAATAGATGTCTAAAAGTAATTAATTGCAAGTGATAGAGGTGAATCATATTTACAACATATTAATACTAGGGATATATAAGGTACCCTACTAGGACCATCATGACATAAACTAAGTTTATCCTTTCATAATCTCAATTACTTAAAGGTACAAACTATTTCTCATGGAAAAAAAAAGTAAAGGCCATCTTGACATTTAAAAAAATCTAAGAATTTACTATAGGGACAAAAACCAAACTAGTTACAGATGATATAGAAATTTATAAATTCAAATAAAGTGATGTTAAGGCTTTAATGATAATAACATTTGCTATCATAGATGAAATACAACCATATATCAATTCAAAAAAACATCTACAGAGGCCTGGAAATCCTTAGAGAAAATATTTGAAGGAAAGAACAAAGCTACCATTTTAAACCTTCAAACTCAATTGCATTCCTTAAAAATGAACAATGGTGAAAGTATAGAGCTATTTTTAAGGAAGGTAGCATATATTAAAGGAAAGTTGTTAACATTAGGAGAAGAAGTAAAGGATAAAATTCTTGTTCAAGTGACCATGAGAGGACTTCCAAATAATTATAAACATCTAGTTACCTCCTTCTAAATATTAAGTAAAGATATTTCCTTTGATGAGTTAGTCAATGTTCTCCAAGAGTATGAGGTAGAGAACACAGTTAAAGATGAGATGACTAACAATGCTTTGGTGATAATATATAATCCACAAGGAAATATAGCATCATCCTCAAAAGGACAAAGACCTCAAAATAATAGATATTTTCAGCTATGCAGGAAGAAAGGACATATCCTTATCTAAAGCAGTATCCTCAACTCAAACATAAATGAGGAAATCATAAAGGACGCATTGCCCAAAAGATTCAAGAAATTGAATAAATGCAAGAACCTTCAAATGAACATGGAATTAAATATCTATCAACAAGGATAGATATTTATGAAGATACTAACTATTTATTTGAACAGGAATGTGAGCACAAACTACAGTACCAGATTGCATATCCATATTGAAGACTAATGTCTTCAAACCAAATAATGTAATACAATGAGGTGTTGGAAAATATTGCTATTATATCATTCGGTTATTTTCTAATTTACCCTCATTGGTGCATATTTATTTTAGGATTATATTAGGATTTATTGCTTTGTTAATGTAATAAAATACATGCACAAGTTTTAGAATTTCCAATGACGTAAATGTGCATGTAGTCCACATGTACATGAGTCTTAGGGTTGAGTGAGAGGAAAGTAACCTATATTTCTATATAAAGGCCTCATTGAGAGTTATTGAGTGAGTTGAAGTACTACAAAGGTGAGAGTAGTAGTGGTCACAATGTAGCTCCATTTTTCTATCATCGAGGAGTTGCAAAATCCATGAGACGAGCACTGTAAATTTTGTGAGCTTTCTACAATTATATAACTATGATAATAGCAAAAAACCATGCATGAAAATATGATAGAAAACTTGATACAATGCTCTAAAAATACTGAGTGGACCTAATACCACTGTTAGATTTTGGAGCCTTAAACATAAAGGAAATGCATTCACAAGTAAATAAATAATCAATGATAAAAGCCATAAGTACTATTGTTGAGTATTTGAAAACCAAACTAGTCATAGTGCATTGTTGCATGCAAATACCATCATAATATATTTTTGATAAAAGTAGCTCTAGATATATTTTTGGTTACTACAATTTCTCTTTTTCTAGTTGGCGATTCATCTCCAATAAATGATAGATTTTGATAGCTTTAGCTGGTATTTTGTCCAAGTAATCATTTGGGTAATGTATCCCTTATCCGCCTCTTGATTTTATGTAATATGTGTTTGGTTATACTTAGAGTTATCTACATTGATTGATTTTTGTGCCTCCCTTTATGTGTTGCAAGCTCTTATTATATAGGTATTGATCTAGTGGTTCTATACACCTTTAGAAACCAACTTATGGGTCTTTTTATGGCTTGATTCTTCTAACTGGATATCTGCCCCCCTTGACATCAATGTTGTAGCCATGTGATGACCATATAATGTAGGCCATTGTAATGCCTTGTAGTGGCAATACCTTTTATCCTTATTTGTTATTTAGAGGACAATAATGATGCTTATTTATCATTGTAAATATAGATATAATAGTTAAGATAATATACCTTAACTTGCACCAAGTTTTTGGATTGAAAGTCTCCTTTTCCAAGCTCTCTAACTTTTTTGATAAGGTAACTTCTTGAGAGCTAATTATGTTGCCTTCCTTACTAGACAACACTAACCTCTAATTTTTGTACTTGGATAACTTAGTAAGAATGAATCCAAGTATGCAACTAATGTGCTATTCAAGAGGTTTAACTTTGCACTATTATTCACTTTAACTAAAATATAGTGCAATAATAATGAACTCTCAAAGTAAGTCAAAGTATGCACTAATTTTCACTGAAACCTAAAAGTACTCAGTTCATATAAAAAAAAAAATAGTATAATGTAATATTAATATCACCTTATTAAAGAACTACAATATTAAATGAATTTGAAATATGCACTTAGTGATTGCTCCATGTAGAGAAATGTAATCTCTATAATTTAATGTAGTCTTCTTTGCTATAACTATAGGAAGATGATAATTTTATTTCTATCAAAATATATCTAACTCCTATTTTAATGTGTAGGTATTGACCTAAATTTTGCACTCCCTTTGAAGAATTTAAAATGAATCCACTCCTTGCAACTTTAACTTTAATATGGTGCTTAATGAATCTCTTAATAAACAATAATTTTAAATTTCAACTAATGAACCTTTTGCACCCAAGTTGATTACCTTTAATAACTCCTGAATATGGTGGATGTCTTGGTGATTTAATTCTCCAAGTTGCTTCCCTTGACTTGATGATCTTCCAACCCTTCTTGGTTATACACAATAACTCCATAACTCACCAATTCATAGCTTAGTAACTCCTCTATCTTGTTGCTTGAAATTGTAGTATGGTGGTTTTGATTGTCCTTTAGAATTCTCTGTGTAGCTTTGAAGTTATGTAGCTAGTAATGTTGTCCTGATCGTTGCTCTCTCATAGTCAATTTTTGCAGTGAAATATTATCCTTGAAACTCAAAAATTTGGTAGGAAATTCCCCTAAATTGTCCTTCAATAACCCTTCAATATTTTTCTAAAGATTCAACAAATCCCTATCTCTAAATGAGCCTTCTAGCCTTCAATGGCAATATTTAAACCTTTTAGGTTTTTTAGTAAAGTTAGGCTCCTATATCCTTCAACCTCCTTTTTGAATTCTAATTTAAATTTAGGTATTCTTCTCAAGAATCTAAATATCTTGAGGCCTTCAACAATATCCTATGGGATTTGATAGTCCTTTCCAAATTCTTCTTCTTTTGGGCTTGTTTTTTAATGGTGATAATTATTCCCAATTATGTTCTATCAGTAACTTCTCCTTGCTAGTAGATTTATCCAATGTGTTCTCCTAGGAACTCCTTTAATAGCCTTCTCTTAATTATGAATTAAGGATCTTTCAGCCTTCTTCTTGTTTCTTCTTGAGACCTCACCAAGGTCTTCAATCTTGTAGCTTCTATGATCTTCCAAATGAGACCTTTACTTCAACCTCCTTCTAGGGAAGTGTTGGTAATGATATCCTCCTCTTAGATCTATGAAATCTGCTACTACTAGAATTCTAGAATAGGATCTTGTTGGTCCTTCACTTTTGTAATCTACAAGATTTAATGGATATCACCAACCTCCAATTTTCCAAAACTATAAGTTTTGTAATTGGACCTTTTAAGGGTCTCTTCAACTTATTTAGGCTAATTTATTTAATCTATTGTTTGTAGTCTTTAATGGAGATCACCAACCTCCAATATTCTTCTAGACTCTTCTCATGAGTCTCTTGAATTAGATGTAAGGCTACTATAGCATTTTCTTCTACAATATGTAGGTCTACAATCTCTAGTAATGGGACCTTTTCTCAAGTCTCTTAAATATTTAGTCTACTACTTGTTGATGTGAGTGCTATAAATATTCTAAAAAATATGTTCTTCCTAGATCTATGTAGAAAGCTTCTCGACTCTCTTGAATCTCCTTTTCCCTACAACAAGATGTTAGAAGCTAGAATGTAAGAACTCTTAAATCTAGAGATGACTAATATTCACTAGTTGATTTGTCAATCTAGTGGAATCCATACTGAGTCCTAGTATTCATGATTTTTCTATAACCTTATGGAAATACTCTAGCCAAATGTAATCTCAAATATTTTGTAAATGAGATTTATAGATTTCTTTGAGTCACACTTGTGGCTCTCCCTATTTTCTATAGATATACCTTGTGCTTTGATACCATTTTTAGCTTTTTATTGGAGGTAGTATAACCACAAGATGTAAAATAAGTAGTTTGAGATAACTATAAACTAATGGTACAATAATATGTAAGAAAATAATAATAATATGAACATTTGCAAATAAAAAAAAAAATATGCCATTAATGAAAGTGATAAAAATAGTACAATACCATATAATGGAGGGCATGAACACTTCGTGAATAGATATGAAAGGAATTCTTTGTACCATACTCCTAATCTATAACATACAATCTTCACTTTCTCTCAAAACACTCACTATGAGGCCTTTATATAGGAATATAGATTCCTTGGCCCTTACTCTACCTAGGACTTATGTACATGTGGACTACATACACATTTACAACTTGCACATTGACACTTGTGAATTTATTATAATACTTGAAGTAACTACCTTACTTCACTCTAAAGTAAACTCCTATTCTAGTTATGTACGAAAGGTAATACATTTACATAACCCAAATTATGTAATATACTCTAATATTTGAGCCTGTCAGGGAGGATTCAGATGATCCATTAGATGACCAACATGTAGAGGACCCTAGGATAACTCTCGAGTATGAAACCTAGTGGATGGAGTGAGTATGGTAGGGAGACATGATAGATAGAGGTGAGGCTGGGGTCGGTGGAGAGGGGGCAGTAGATATGGTAGGAGATCTATCCCAATGATGAGTTCATCATCACATAGAGGAGGAGTGAAGAACATGAGCTTATACTAAGAGGGGGGTGAAATATATAAGATAACACTTTTTACTCTTTAATCCAAATGATAATAGAAATAATATCAATATAGTAATGAAACAATAAATAAATCATCACACATATTAGAGACACAAATTTAACGTGGTTCACCCAATATGGGCTACATCCATAGAGAAATATTGCTTATACATTTCTCAAAAAAATTCATGGGCACAAACCCACAGGAGACACCAATCCTCTATTACAATGTTCATGGAAACCAATCCACACAAGAAACCAATCCCCTCTCAAGTTCATGGATGTCAATCCACAAGAGACACCAATTACCTCTCAAGTTCATGGACACCAATACATAGAAGACACCAATCCCTTCCCAAGTTCATGGACACCAATCCATATGAGACACCATTCACCTCTCAAGTTTGTGGACACCAATATAAAATAGACACCAATATCCTCTCAATTTCATGGACACCAATCCATAGGAGACACCAATCCCATATCAAGTTCATGGACACCAATCCATGGAAGACACCGATTCCCTCTCAATTTCATGGACACGAATCCATGGGAGTCACTAATCCCCTCTCAAGTTCATGGACACCAATCCATAGGAGACACCAATCCCCTCTCACTGGTTTGTGGACACACATCCACAAGAGACACCAATCCTCTCTCTCAAGTATTATCAACACTCTGCTCAGTCCTATCCTCAAATATTACTCACAAACACTGCTTCAAATCTACTCCAAGACTTTCTCAAATATTCTCCATAATCTTCTCACAAAAACTACTCAAATCTGCTCCATAATATACTCATAAAAAATTCTCAAATATGCTCCATAATCTACTCACAAAAACTGCTCAAATCTACTCCAAAACATGCTCACAAAAACTTGCTCAAATCTGCTCTAAAATATGCTCACAAAACCTGCTCAAATATATTCTATAACCTACTCACAAAACCTCTAAATCTACTCCATAACTTGTATATAAACAATCCTCGTCTATTCCAAAATATTGCATAATGATGTCATCATTTTCTTCACTTATTCTTCAATGTGCTTTCCTCAACTAAAGCAATTAAGAAATATTCTACCCAAAATTCTTTTATCTTCATGAACATATAAAGAATGATATGCACCAATAAAATGCCCAATATGTTCTTCATATTCATTAAGTTTGTCACTTCCACATGTCTCACATTTATTTCATTAAAAGTATCTCTAGTCTAGCACTTGATAACTGACCTTGTAATTATTAATTTGCACCTTTAATTCCCTTTTATAGATAGTTGAAAATATCCTTCTTTTCAATTGAATTATTTCACACTATCCTTGCACTATGTGATACTTTTGACTTGCTTTAAAACAACCCTTCTATTTGTGTGAGACTATACTATTTTTTTTATTTCTACATTCACTTCAAAACCAATCACAATGCACAAATATATCTTTCTCATCTACTCCTAAAATCAATCATGAACTATCCTTCTTCTTGCTTTACTTTGAGAGCTTTGGGAACATTGTTCTACACCATTTATCTCTATGCCCAAAATTGTTGCAATTGTAACAAATGATGTTGTAGTCCATGAAATGTGTAAATGAATTGACATTTCTTCTACAATTTACAACTTTATGAACAAAATTATTACATGAAAAAAAATAACCTTGAAAATAATATTCATCTTGCCTTGGAGGATTTGGTCGCATGCTTCTTTATTTGCTTTTCTGTGATGGTCCTTGTTCCTTGATGAAGCATTTTTTCTTCTTAATTTATGCTTCCACTTCTCAATGTATCAACATAGGTCTTGGGTGCTTCTAATTATTTTGAGCTTGACTCCTCCTTTTGTTTCTCTTGACCTTCTTCAAAACCAAGTCCAATCTTCATAAATGGAGATCTCTATGCTTTGATAATATCATCCAAGTTTTTTGAGATTTTTCTAAACTGATATATCTTATCATTAAATTTTTCAAGTCCCTTCCTTAGAATGACAACTTCATGTTCAAGTCTTTCATACTCTAGTTCTTTTATCTTTAACTATTCAGCCATACCTTCTTCAATTCTCCTTACCTCTTCAACCTTTGCTTTTAAGTTGGTGATATCTTGTAGAAGCTTTACCTTTGTTTTCTCATCCTATTGTACTTGAGCCTTCAATATTGAGTTCTTATTTCTAACCCTTTTCAACTCTTCAAGAGCAACAATAAGTTCCTCTTCTATGTCAATTGTGGATTCCTCTTCATCTTCTAATTTTTTCTCTTCTTATTGGTCTTCAACAAAAGGATCATCTTCTTTCTCTTCTATGGCCAAAAATAGGATTTCTTATTTTTTACTATTTGAGAGGCTTTCATCATTGCTACTAGAAGTACTACTTGCTTCTTCAACATAAAAACTCTTCTTGTATCTTTGAAATATTTTCTTCTCATGCTTGCCTTGACCATACCTGTTTTTCTTTTCATGATAAAATTTTCTTTCTTTATTTTTCTTGTATTCCTTTTCTTCTTCATTGCTACTACTTCTAGCTTGTGGATAATTAGATGCATAATGACTAAAGTTACCACAATTAAAACATTTCATATATTGTATATCTTTGATTTTTCTTGGACTCTTCTTATTTCTTCTCACAAAATTAGTTTATTCTCCACTGCTTGATTCTTCACTTGATTTTGGTTCTTTATTCTTTGCCTTCTTTGAAGATTTGAATGTTTCCTCTCATTTGGATGTTTGATATTTTTATGTCCTCATCTCATAGGCTATGAGAATCCCATGTAGCTCATCCATTCTCAAGGTTTTGAGATCTTTCATTTCTTCAATTACTAAAACATTTACATCAAACCTCATTGGAAGTGACCTCAATAGTTTTTGAACAATATTAGAGTCTTCAATACTTTCTCCAAGTCCATGAATGGTGCTGAAAACCTCATCAACATGAAGTAGATTCCTAGCGATATCTTCCTCAGATTCCATATTTAAGTCTTTAAACTTCCTGCTATGGGTTTGAAGTTTTTCCATTTTAACCTTGTCGTCTCCTTCATAAGTTCTTTGTAAATTGTCCCATATCTTTTTTTCTGAAGTGCATTGCATGACTTTCACAAACTCTGATTCATATAACCCTCATAATATTACATTTATTGACTTGGCATTATTTTTATATGGTTTCTTACCATTTGCATCTATGGGGGGATTTGTAGGTGGAGTGAACCTATTCTCAATAGATTTCCATGTATCATATCCATGTGCTATAAAATAAGTCTTCATCCTTATGCTCTAGAAAGCATAGTTAGCCCCATAAAAAAATGGTGTCCATTTACTTCCAATTTCAAGCAAAAATAATGCACATCCAATAATTCCTTATACCTCCCACTATATGTCAACACAAATATTTTCCTCACACAAAACTATTTTGAGAAAGGAATTAAATCACCATACCTCTAAATCTACCTCAATGATGATGGTCTTCTTTTGTATGAGCTTTCCAAACCTATCTTGACAAAAATAATTTTCCTTTTGTTTGTTCCTTCAAAATCTTGTTAGCAATTTTCTTTTTCTTTTCTTGATTAAATATCAAATAAATCACTTTAAAATCCCTTATCAAAAATATACACAATAAAGCTTTAAAATAACTCCTTATATATCCCCTTTTGAAACTCACAATGTAAAGATTTATTGACAACTAAAACCCTTATATCTCCTTTTATTAATTTTTAAAAATGAAACATTATACCAACATCACAACCCTTATATCTCCCCTTTATTTAATATTGAAAAATATAATTCTATACTAGTACCATGACCCTTATTTCTCCCTTAATTAAATTTTAAAAAGTAAAACTTTAAATACCTTGCATGACCATGATGGTATTCGATCCCCTATCCTCTCAAAGCGTAGCGCTCTCACAAGCTCTCATGACCAATTATAACTTGTGCGACACATGAAACCTAAAAGGACTCTCAAATATTTATCCTTGTCTTTGCACTCCCTCAAACATTAAAACCATAATAAAACGACATTGAAGGGATTGGATCCCCTATCCTCTCAAAGTGCAACGCTCTCACAAGTGCTCATGACAAGTTGTGCTGCCACAACACATGAAACCTAAAAGGGCACCTGAATATTTATCCTTGTCTTTGTGCCCCTCAAACATTAAAAACACAATAAAATGACATCGAAGGGATTCAATCCCTCAACCTCCTACACATCAACACTTCCACACAAGCTATGTGACAATTTGGAATACTTTTGGAGCCAAAATTGACTCAAAATCTAAGACCCCTAATTTTAAATTTTTATTTTCAATAAAAATAGCAAATGTTGCTGGCCTCTATTGCATTTTTCATCTGAAAAGCTGATTTTAAATGTTGATATTTTTGACTAAACCTTAGCCATTTTTGGATTGCTTTCACAACCATTGTTTTATCATAAAAGAATCCATAAAGGTCAAATTGAATAAACATCCACTAAAAAGGTCAAACCATTAAAATACCCGACTCTTTAAAGAAGGTTTAGAATCCAAAAAATAATAAATCCCTAAGTCCTAAGGTATCAAAAGGAGATAAATCAAGGTCAAATAAGGGAGCACTATGGTCTAAAATTTTGAAAAACCCAATGTCTTAAGCAAGATGTTAATCAAGTCATCTGAGGGTATGCGTCCCCTTCAATTAACTATCAAGGACCTTGAGCAGATCTAGAGGTAGCACCCAGATCCTCATTAATCGGATGGATGTGATTTTATAAGCTAACCTTTTGTTAAGTCGACGAGGTTAAATATAATGTTTTAATCAAACGTCATAGCCTAAATTCTTAAGCATATGGTTAAATTTAAAGGCATGCACCCCCTTGATTAAAAATACATACAAATCAGGAAAATCTAAGGGCAACGATTCATCGAGGTAAAATCGAACGGATGTGCTCAATTTAATAATTCAAATATTTAAAACACCATGGTATAAATTTTGAAATCCTAAGTACAGTGGTAAATTGCTTTAATTAAACATTGAGCTAATTCAGAAGATCCAAGGGCAACGCTCGATTATAGTTTAATCATATGGCCATGCTCTTGTGAAAATTCATAAAGTTACCATTAAATGGGTTAAATGCCTAAGGATTAATTAAAACCGCTAAGTAATATTAGCAAGGGTCTAACACATTGCTAAATCCTCCCTTTTTTCTAATACAAGGTTTATTTTTTGTTATGAAGATAACAGGTCACGAAAGATCCACAGTTGCGCTTGATCGAGAGTTGATCCAATGGATGCATATTTATCACGAATCACCAAGGTTAGCCTAAAATCATGATTCACACTCATGATTAAAGCATGTGTAGGATTAGAATGAAACTAAATCTGAGTGAAATGGAGGAGAGGAGCAGCGGAGAGATTTCGAAAGTTTTAGGCGGGAAGAGCAGAGATGGCTCGGAGGGTTTGGGTAGGACCCTCGAGATTGACCCAGGCGAGGATCCAGAGGATGGGAGGCCAGCGGCGTCAGGAGGGGTTGTCCAGAGAGAGCGCGACCCTCCCCAAAAAGATCCGGACAAAGGGACCCAGATGGGCGGTGCGGGTCCCGGAGGAGGCCGGTCCTTTGCGGAAACTGTCAAGGGGAGAAAGAGTGTTTTTCTTTCACTCCCGCCCCTCATCCCGGTAAATAACAGGATAAAGGCACCTATTGATTCGATGGGGCCATGTTTAGCCATGGAAGAGTTTTCATTAGTGGGCAAGTTTCTGGGTGGAAGGCCAGATATAGAAACTATTCGGTCCTGGGCCCTATCCAAATGGAGGACGGTGGGTAGTATGGAGGTTGTTGCCCTGTCCAGGGGGTTTTTTATCATAAGATTTAACAATAAGGAGGATGCGAGCCGCGTTCTCACTGGAGGACCCTGGTTTTTAGGGAAACGCAGTCTTTTCCTCAGGAAATGGGGGGAGGATTTTGACCCTAAAAAATAGAATATCAATACTGCTCCCATTTGGGTTCGGCTCCCCAACCTTCCAGCTCAGTTTGTCAATGAGTATTGGCTGCATGGCATTGCCAGAACGATCGAAGAACTGGTGTCCATAGATCATGCAACCTTGGCTAGGACAAGGATGACACATGCAAGACTTTGCGTCAACGCCAATCTTGAATCTGAGCTGCCAAATGTTGTGGAGCTAGAGTACGGCAACTACCTAAGATATCAGGTGGTGGAATATGAAAACAAGCCAGCTTATTGCCCTGAGTGTAAATCCCAAGGCCACCTGCAAAATCAGTGCCCTACTCTAGCAGCAAGTAGAGACATCCACAGATCGAAAGGCAAACATGCAAATGAGAAAGGGTTTCCTAGGAACCCCCCTCTAAAAAGAGGCCCTGTTGGCAAAGGAGGGTCTAGGCCATTTAAGAAGAACTACTTTTTTTAGGAGAAGGACAAACAGGGTGCAGGGCAAAATCAGAGCAAAGACAAGCAACATCTCATCGAAGAACAGGAAAATCAGGTAAGCCCTAAATTTCCAAGCTCAAATAAGTTCAATATTTTAGCCGATCTATCGGTAGAAGGGGAGATCGAGGAATTAGAAGAGGGAAACAGGCAATGTGTTCTCCCTGAAACCCTAGAATCCCCATCAAGGGCGGGTCCTTCAAATCCCATAACAAATAACCCCTCAATCCCCCAGGGAGGGGTAAGGCTAAGCCCCAGAGAATATAGAAAAAGGGTGGAGGAGATTGTGTCTTCGAAACCAGACCTCCCCAACATCATAGCCAGAAGCCCGCCAAACCAGCTAGAAGATTCTTCTCATAAATCAGGAGAATACAGGAAAAATATGGAGGAGTTAGAATCAAGGACTGAGATGGTAGAATTGGATGATTTTGAGGAATGCGTGAGTCCGGTTCTTCAACAGTTAGATCCCCCTCAATTTAGCCCCAAGAAGACCAGGAGTACGACTAAGTCACCTATTGACTATGGCTATGAGAGAAAGAAGGGGAGGATTTCAAATGCAGAGCACAACAGAATGAGGACTGACAATGAGATTGCCAGTGGTAAACAGAAAACTCTGATACAACAAGTTATCCCAGGGCTCGAAGATAACAAATCAGGAAAACCTCCTCAGGGAAGGGGGAAAGGGAAAAACTCTAAACAATCTAAATGAAGGTTCTCTCATGGAATGTGAGAGGCCTCAATGGCCGGCCCACTCAGAGAGTGGTTAGTTCGCTAAGAAGGCAATACAATCCAACAATTTTGATGTTGCAAGAAACAAAATTAGACGAAGCCCAATCAAAATCAATAGCAAAAAAGATGTGGAGTCAAGGGGAAATGGTGTTTATACCGGCTAGAGGAACGTCTGGAGGGCTCATGGTTCTGTGGGACCCTCGGGTAGTGGAAGGCAGTATCATCCAAGAGGACGACAGGGTGTTGAGTGTTTTTTTCCATGATATTGACATCAATAGATCGTGGATCTGCTCCAATGTTTACGCTCCTAATTCTGTTCAGGGGAGAGCTTCTTTGTGGGAGTATCTGGGCAATCTGGGTGATGCTTTCCATGACATCCCGTGGGTGGTGGCAGGAGATTTCAACACGCCGCTATACCCATCAGACAAAAAGGGTGGATCAGGGCTCCCTACCAGAAGTATGGAAGACTTCAATGATTTTGTTAACTCGAACCAACTGATGGATGTGAGGCTAAGAGGAGCCAAGTATACCTGGAGCAACAGGCGTTCAGGAAGCCAACTTATCCAGGAAAGACTTGACAGGTTTTTCTTATCCAAGGAGGCGATTGCTGGGTTTGGAGACTCTACCCTGCAAACCTTTCCCAAAATTTCCTCCGATCACAATCCCATCCTCTTGGAGGTCCCAAAGTCAAACTCTTTCAAAAAACCTTTTCGTTTTTAGTCAATGTGGATCAGACACCCGGATTTAAAAGAAAGTATTTCCAAATGGTGGCAGCAACCCTTTCACGGAAGTTCAGGTTTCATTCTTGCTCAAAAGCTGAAATTAGTAAAGAATAACCTTAGAACTTGGAATAAGGAGGTTTTTGGGAACCTGTTTGAGAACAAGAAACAAGTGGGGGAAAGGCTACAGGTCATTGACAACACGATACAGAATGGTATCAGTGATGAAGCTACTAGGAAGGAGGAACAAGCCAATCTGTCAGAATATCACAATATTTTAGCTTGTGAGGAGACTTACTGGAGACAAAAATCCAGGGCTTTATGGCTAAAGGATGGTGATTCGAACTCAAAGTTCTTTCATGTTTCTACCTTGAGGAACAGAAGTAATAATAAGATCAGAGAGTTGACCAAAGCCGATGGATCCAAAACCCAAGACTTAATTGAGATCAGGGAGGAAGCAGCAGCTTACTTCAGCTCCCTTCTCGGGGATGAATCCCAGTGTAGAGAGGAAGCCAAGGAAACCCTCCTCCAGTCCATTCCGAGTTTGGTTGATGAGGCCATAAATGGTAAGCTTCTTGCTCCCTTCACTGATGAAGAAATCAGAAAAGCTCTGTTTAGCATGGATCCTGAGAAGACCCCTGGCCCTGATGGGTTCCCTCCTCGGTTCTACCAAGCTTTTTGGGACACTGTAGGAGCGGATGTCATCTCTGCTATCAAAGAATTTTAGGCTTCAAAACATATCCCGAGAGGGTTCAAGTCCACCTTTATCGCCCTGATTCCTAAGGGCCCAACTCCAGAGACAATGGCAGATTTCAGACCGATTAGTCTATGCAACGTGTCCTACAAGATATTATCAAAAGCCATTGCTAACAGGATGAAAGAAATTTTGCCCCTCATTATCGACCCTAGCCAAGGCAGCTCTATTTAGGGGAGATCAATTTTGGATGGTGTGATCACAGTCCATGAAGCTTTGCACTCTGCAAGTCAAACCAACAAGGCGGTCTTAGCCCTAAAGCTCGATATGAACAAAGCTTTTGACCGCATTAACTGGGATTTTTTGACGGTTGTTCTTCTGAAGTTTGGCTTTCATCCTCAGTGGGTCAGGCTGATAAAAGAGTGCATATCCAAACCCTGGTTCTCAGTTCTGGTCAATGGCACGACAATTGGGTACTTCCAGAGTCACAGAGGGCTCAGACAAGGAGATCCAATAAGCCCAATGTTGTTCGTCATTGTGGCAGAGGCACTGGGTAGAACTATTAAAGCAGCTTGCAATGCTGGATTAATTTCGGGGATCAAAGCCACCTCTCTCATCAACCCTATTAGTCACCAACAATTTGTGGATGACACTTTGATGTTGACCCAGTCGTCTGTGGTTGAAGCTAGAAGGATTAAGCACATTCTCCAACTCTACGAGGATGCGGCGGGTCAGAAGGTGAATTTCAACAAGAGTAAGCTCTACTTCCTTAACACCCCAAATCAGAGGCAAGCCAGAATAGCTCAAATTTTGGGATGTTCGATAGCGACTCTCCCTACCACGTATCTAGGCCTTCCCCTTTTCTACGGTTCTCCGTGTGTATCTATGTGGGATAGAGTGGTAGAAAGAATCCAAAAAAAATTGGCTGGCTGGAAAGGACATTTTTTATCTCAGGCCGAGAAACTCACCCTCACTAAGGCTTCCTTACAGAGCATTCCGGTTTATTTTCTTTCTATTTTTAGGGCTCCGACCAGAATTCACCAAAAAATTGAACAGATTCAAAAGAACTTTCTCTGGTCTGGATCAGAGGAAAAACAGAGGATCCACCTTGTGGGCTGGGGCAAGGTTTGTAGGCCGAAAGAATACGGGGGGCTAGGACTGAGAAGAGTTGCTCATCTAAACACAGCTTTAGTAGCTAAACAAGCTTGGCGTCTTATTAACAATGAGGAGAATGAGTGGACTGCCATAATTAGAAGGAAATATCTTCAAGGTTCTGATTTCCTAGATGATACGGTGCACAGGAGAGGTTCTGCGTTCTGGAGAGCAATCTTATCAAGCAGAGAGGTCATAAAGAAAGGCCTAAGATGGGTCCTTGGTAATGGACAGAAGATCAGGTTCTGGGATGACAGGTGGGCCAAGGATGAAGCGTTATCTCAGGTTCCTCACCTAGCGAGGGTCAAAAGAATCACAGAGGATCTCTATGGAAGGAAAGTAGCTGACTTCATGAGGCAGGACAGAGGAAGGCTTATTTGGAAACAGATAAGGATCCTAGGATTTGAAGCCGTTTCAGAAGAAATCCAAAGCATATTGCATCAACAATTCATCTCCATGAGTCCTGGGCAGGATCATGTAATTTGGGCAGCTTTCGAAAATGGGCAGTTCTCAGTCAAATCTGCATACATGCTAATGGTAGATTCTGAGGACCCCATTCTCCAGACTCAGTTGGTGTGGGTCAAAAAGCTTATTCCTAAAGTTGCAATGTTCTCGTGGATGGCGATCCAAGGCAGGATTCTTACGATTGACAACTTGATAAGGAAAGGTATGATAGTTGCTAACCGCTGTTGTTTGTGCAGGGCCAATTGGGAGTCCACCCTCCATATTTTCCTTGAATGCCCGGTCTCTTTGAGCATCCTCAATAGGTTATTTCAAGCCTTTAGCATTTGCTGGGTCAGACCAGCCACCATCATTGACCTCTTCCACCAATGGCCAAATCCCTTCGTTAGCCTTAGGTTGAGGTTTTTTTGGAAGATCTGTCTCCACCATTTTTTGTGGCAGATTTGGCTTGAACGAAACCATAGAGCTTTCCATGAGTCGAGCCATGATGCCACCTCCATCACCAATAAGATCCTTACCTTTGCCCATGAAAACGTTAGCCTTATTCCTCATGAAGCTCGCAATCCTCCCCTCTGGGAGAGACTGATCGCTCACTCTTTAAATCTTACCCTGGTTGAGAAACCCTTGTCCCCCAAGATCAATCCTAGAGTAGATGTCAGGTGGAAACCGCCCCCAGTTGGATGGCTCAAGCTTAACTTTGATGGGGCTTCTAAAGGTAACCCTGGCAGAGCAGGGGCTGGAGGAGTAGTGAGAGACCATCAAGGCTTTCTGGTGATGGCCTTTTCTGAGCAGTTGGGAACAAGGACTAACAACGAGGCGAAAGCAAGAGCGCTATGGAGGGGTCTTCAGATGGCTCAGGAGATTGAAGATAATCTTATCATCGAAGGAGATTCCCTGCACGTCATAAACCTTATCAGCAATGGGAAAATTCCTCCGTGGCGGTTTAAGACTGTCATCGAAGAGGCTAGGATCCTCTACCAAGCCAGGAATGAGCGAAGGGCCCAGCACGTGTTTAGGGAAGCTAATAAAACTGCTGATATCTTAGCCAATTTAGGGGTGGAAGCCGATGGGTTGGTCACTTGGGAACTCGGGGTTCCAAGTGATGTGGACAAGATTATTCAAAATGATCGCCAATGTTGATGCATCTGTGGGGTTTGGAAAAAGGAAGAGGAGTTTTCTGTCTCCCGAAGCTGTCCTGTCGTGATTTCGCGACAAAAAAAGGCAAGTGCGACCACGGACCAAAACTATCGCGATATCGCGACGTGTCGCCGTATCGCGGTCAAAGTAGAGCAGGAGAGGTTTTGACCGATAATTGTCGCGATATCGCGACTTGTCGCGTTATCGCGCTCAAAAGAAGCAGTGAAGAGCACAGAAGGAAACTGTCGCGATATCGCGACGTGTCGCCGTATCGCGGTCAAAGTAGAGCAGGAGAGGTGTTGACCAAAAAATGTCACGATATCGCGACATGTCGCGTTATCGCGCCCAAAAGAAGCAGTGAAGAGCTTAGAGGAAAATTGTCGCGATATCGCGGCTTGTCGCATTTTCGCGACCTGTTGCGGTTTTGCGGTGCTCAATGCTGGAAAAAGTTAAGTATGGAAAGTTGTCACGGTTTCACGACCGACAACAACAGAGGGGAGCGCCCAGCAAGAATGTCGCGATTTCGCGACGTGTCATCGTATCGCGGTCAAAGTAGAGCAGGAGAGGTGTTGACCGAAAAATGTCGCGATATCGCGACATGTCGCGTTATCGCGCCCAAAAGAAGCAGTGAAGAGCTTAGAGGGAATTTGTCGCGATTTCGTGGCTTGTCGCATTTTCGCGACCTGTTGCGGTTTCGCGGTGCTCAATGCTGGAAAAAGTTAAGTATGGAAAGTTGTCACGGTTTCACGACCGACAACGGCAGAGGGAGCGCCCAGCTAGAATGTCACGATTTCACGACGTGGAGGCGGCAACGAAGCAGAAGACTGAAAGATGTCACGAAATCGTGACATGTCGCATTTTCGCGACTTGTCGCGAAATCGCGGAGATGATGAAAATGAAGCAGAAGGTAGAAAGATGTCGCGATTTCGTGACATGTTGCATTTTTGTGACTGGTCGCGAAATCACGGAGATGCTGGGAATTGTAGCTGAAGGCAGAAAGATGTCACGAAATCGCGACATGTCGCATTTTTGTGACCTGTCGCGAAATCGCGGAGGGGCTTGCAGGCAAAGCAGAAGGCAAAATGGATGTCACGAAATCGTGACATGTCGCATTTTCGTGACTTGTCGCATTTTCGCGACTTGTCACGAAATCGCGGTGTTGCATGAAGTTGAAGCAGAAGGCAGTTTGTTGTCGCGATTTCGTGACATGTCGCATTTTCGCGACCTGTCGCGAAATCGTGGAGTTGCTGGCAAAGGAAGCAGTTGGCTGTTTGATGTCGCGAAATCGTGACATGTCGCATTTTTGTGACATGTCGCATTTTGACTTGTCGCGAAATCGCGGTGATGCTGGAAAATGAAGCATAAGGCTGTTTAGTTGTCGCGATTTCGCGACATGTCTCATTTTCGTGACTTGTCGCGAAATCGCGGAGGTGAGGGTAGATGAAAGCAGAAGGCTGAGGTGCGTGAAGCTGTTTCAGAAGGGGGCTTCAGATGGGTTCTAATAGCGTAGGACAGTCTGTCCCTATTGATTTTTTGATCCGTAACAGCTCTGTGCTGATTCTTGTAAAAGGTTTTGGGTCAACCTAGAAAACCCGTTTGCAATGAATTTGATCCTTAATTACCAAAAAAAAAAAAAAGCATGTGTAGGATTGAGTAATATCGATGAACGCATCCTCACTAGATAAAATCCAATGACAATGTGAATCTCAAGAAAATTGACCATTAAATATCTTCCATCCAAGTCAAAGTCAAATACATCCGCATTAAAGTAGATCTAACGATTGTGCTTGAGTCTATTTAATCTAGTGATTGCACTCCAAATAATTTTATCAAAGGTTTAAAAGGGCCTTATTTAGAAAATATTCGATGGAGATCAATGGTAGCGCTTGATAATAAGTTAATCCAATGGTTGTGATTCATCGTTCTAATTAAATGTAATATATGAACGACCAATCTGATGATAGCGCTCGAAGTAGCCCAAATATGAGGGTGGTGTTTCATTTAAGGGCAATTACAAGCTGAAGGGAAATTAGTGGTGGCATTTGAACCTGCCAAGATCTAATGGTTGTGATCTAATAAAGGTCCCATAGAATACATGAGCACACATCATGGGTTAATCCAACGGTGGTGCTCATTCCAAGTAAATATCCAACAATGGCACTGTATTAGAACCATCACCCATTAAGAAGGGTAAAGTTATGATTTAATCGAATGATCGCACTCTATTCAACTAGATCTAATGGTGGAACTTAGATTAAAGAAGATAAAAAATGTCATAATGGCCATTAACTAAGTAATATTTGACTTAGATCGGATGACAACCCTTATCCCTGATTTGATCCAATGACTACGCTTATTCAAGACTATCAAAGGAAAATAAAGTCCAATAAAAGGCATATAGCTCTACCAGATCTAACGATAGCGGTGAACCCTGACCAGATCCAATGGTCATGCATGACCAATTTACCTGGAGGATAAGAGATGGTTTATTTTACCAGTGAAAAATCAATTAAGGTTAAGAGGGTCTAACCATGTTGATAATGACCCCATCTATTTAGTAAATGTCAGTACAAGTCTGGATAATTGGACAAATGTGCAATATCGTGTGTTTGATCGAACGATGAGCCACTAGCAAGGTAAGCAATTCATTAAGGTTTATGCATTAACCAGAGGTTAGTAATTTTTCTAATCATTTCTATTAACCTTTAATAAATCAATATTCAACAAAGGATAAATCTCTAATTTAATGATTATTATTTTCATTAAAATAAGAGTATGAAATTGTCTGACCAATAAAATGTTGGTATATCTTCTATAATGTGCATGACCACCATTGACATATGTATTCTATATTGTAGGGCTAATATTATTGCAAGTCCAAAAGTATAAAATGCAAGTATACAATGTGAATCCCATCCAACGGTCATCATGAGTTGGTGGATCTGATGGGCACACACCTTAATAACCAAATCTGATGATAGATCCCAAAAATAATCACCACCTTGTTAATGGTGTAACTATTTTTGAAGCTAAATATTCTTCAAGACCAAAATGGTAGAACACTTTCTCATGAAAAACCACCACTTCCATGTTTGTATTTCCATGTCAGAGGGGAGATTAGTTCGGTGACAAATAGAAAAGCTATGAATGATTACAAGTATACAAATAAAAGTCCATGTGGACATGCAGGATGAGGAAATCCACCTACCATAACTGTCTGACCTTAGAATGTGATACTTTGGCAAATATCCATTGGAAAATTTTAAAAAATAGATGGTGACGTTGTATTAATGGTAAGTTATGTGAGGAAAATTATCCCACTTCACCATAAAGTATTTAAACTTGTGATATCAAATTACCTTACCACCTTGGTAATCTTGAGCAAAGAAATATTTTGAAAGAGAAGAGAGTGAACATAAACTTGAGATTTTCATTTTAGTAAGCTAGAACAGTTACCACAAGCAAGATGGCAACTTGGGGAAGTGATTTCATGCCCAAGGACACTGAAGAAGTGGTGAAATTCATCATAGACCAATCACCATATGTCAAGCTCCCTAGACCAACTATGCCTAGGAGTACGAAGTTCGATTTTGCCTAGAAGAGCAAGGCCAAAAAAAATCTCACTCCCACGCAATAGTATGAAATTGAGAATACTTGCATCCAAAGTTTTTCTCCCATAGTAGAGAATGATCAAAGAGCTCCTTGGTTGCTAGCAGACTTATTTCACAAAGTGAGGATACTAGAACATAAGGGTTTTCCTAGGAGTACTAGGTGGACCAGTAACCTAGGAAGGTTGACATGTCCTAGGGTATACTACTCCTTTGACCTACTAGCTTGGTTAGCTATGGTGTACGACGAGAAAACCAAGACATTCTAAAACAATAGAGACCGACCATTTTTCAGTATTACAACCAAACATATCAAGCAAGTCTTCAATATAGCACCTTCCAATACTCCACTGGTTCAAAAGGTAATTGAAAGGCAGTCTTGAATGTTAACAAATTTAGATATTTTTAAATCATTTTTTGAAGAGCATGAGAAAGTAGTTGTTGAGTTTCCCATCATAAAAACTATTTTCAAACCATGAATCTAATATTTATGTGATATGACCAACATAATTTTAGGAGTACAAGACCATGGTGTTCTAGGTAGGAAGGTATTATATTTAGTAGCATAATGTAATTGGGTAATAAACACCCCAATTTATGCTTGGGAGCAAGAATTGAGTGAACAAATGCACACACAATTGACAAAATTGAGAAAGGCTATTTTGGAGCAAAGACAAGAGATACCTCATTTTTCTCACTACTCCATTCTCATGCACCTGCTAGTGGGACAATTAGGAGAGGAAAGCCAAAAAAAGGTTGGGGCAATTAAGAGTCCCTACGTCCAGACCAATTTTTGGAGGATACATGAAGATCGTACTCACATGGGTTGGTTTTGTGATATTTTCATTTTGGAAATTCATTAGATCTTAACCGGTTTCCTCCCTAAGATACTGGGTCCTGGGGTAAGATATTTCATAAAGGAAAAAAACATAGGATATTATTTCTTCTCTTAGGATTTCACATACATTAGGATTTAAGGAGCTAATATTCCCCCTAAAATGTTACCTATGTATTGTCCCTTATATCTTGATGCCCTAGAGCTATGCATATAGGTGGTTGAAGAGGCTAAAATGAGACTGGTGAAGAAGTAAGGTAGAGTTTTGTAGCTCAGTATCCCCTAAAAATTTGGAAGTTATGTATTTTTAGGATATCCATATTTACTCAAAGGGATGTATGATTTGGATCTCATGGATTTTAAAGAAATAACTTGGAGACCTTATGATCCAGATAAAAAGTATGAAAGTTTAATAAAAAATTGTGATTATGCTTGGGTTGAGCACAAGAATGATACCTATGAAGAAGAGTTACTTGATGCTATAGATAAAGGGAAATATTTGCAAGTTGTATGGGATAAGTTTCCCTTTGAAAAGAGAAGCAATTTGCAAGTACAATGCAACTAGAGTTAGTTGCAATTAGAAGAGTTTCAGTAGAATCTACATCCCCCCTCTTACCATAAGCTTCCCAAGCAATCAGAGAAGACCTCCTATTAGAATTAATATAAGATCAAGGCATTGAGCATATGGAGGTCATAGTAAGTGCAAAAGACATTGTATAACACCAACTCACAACCCTTGATAATCCTCACCTCAGATTAGAGGCAACACCCAAAACTTCTCAAGGAGTCTCTAAAATCCTAAGTACAACAAAGGGAAAGGAAGTTATTGCTACACTTGCTGAGGAGCTGACTTCTTCAAATCAAGCTATAATTCCCATTTTTGACCATATGTTAGCAGTGACCAATGTAAGGAAGCTAGCTCCTATATGCATTCCCAGCTCTTTGAAGATAAAAGACAAGGAGATAAAAATTTCATTAGTAATACAGATGAATATGAGAAGAGCGGGTGGATTTGGAGGTATCTTTAGAGATCATAAAGTTAAAATACAAATATTTTTATCTGACCTAGAGACAAAGAAACCTAGGTTGTCACTGTCCACCATGAAGGTTGTGTTGTAGAGGTCAGATAACAAATGGTTTTAGTGCTACCAATGAGCATGAGCTAAATGTGGTAGCAGGAATGGGAGGCAGGGGAGATAATTCTATAGTTGGAGTAGAAATAGAGACTCCCAAATTGGATATGGAAGAAGTACACATACCTACCCTACAAGAGCCTATTGTTATCAAAGTTGATGAGAAAATAGGAGTAATATTAGTACATGGAAAAGATGGTGATATGGTTAGAGTAGCTAAATCAGTACAAGAGCAAACTTTGGACCAGCTACATCAGAGCAATACAGAGTTAAGAAGCCAACTAGAAATAAGTGATAAAGAAAAAGTAGAGATGCAAGCCTTAATAAATAAACTGAAGTAAGAGTTTGCATAGAAGACCACCCCAATAGCACATCCCCTTTGGTGGTAAAAATCCTTAATTATACATACTATTTAAATACAATAAAAATGGAGATGTCAATTAAAATTCGATACAAGATCAAGGGGATCATTGAGATGTTTAGGTAGATTAGGGTGATTCAAGTTACTACTCAAGAAATGGAAAGCTTGATTTATCAAAGGGAAGAAGACTTTGAGATCATTCACCCTACCCTCGACTTAATGTCAGAATATTTTGAGGAGACTCAGAATAAAGAAGTGTTGTTAAATGATGGTACTGATATCAAGTGTAATACTGAATTCATGAAGGCATCTATGTTTGGATCAAACAAAGAAATATGGCTCAATGATGTTGCAGAAATGTTTACTCTATTGGATGACATAACAGAGAAATTGGCAGATATTGGGTTATCATTGGAGGAATTCTTATAAACGGCCATTATAGAGGATCTCCTTAAAAAAAGTAGAAGACTTTGATTGTGAGCTGGATGATGAACCAAAAATGACCAGACAAACCACCTTCTTAGTTAATACCATGGATATGTTGATCACCTTGTATGAAAAAAGTAAAAGTTGTATTAGCATGCAGAAAAGTAGGATTCTACAGGAGATGAATATGTTAATATTTTTTGTAACTTTTAACACTGATTCCTGGGGGATGATTGGAAAGCAAATTAGATGGTTGCAATAGGGAAGAAAAGAAAAATAAATTAAAATATGCAGCCTACATCTAGAAATGAGCTCACCCTGTAGGGATGAAGAGCAAGTTGTTTAGAAATGGGAAACATCCAAAATAGAAAGTCAAACAGATAACTAGGAAGAAATAGAAAAAGGAGAAACCAAATATGGAAGAATAGAAGAGGGAGATACTTAGGGCACTAATATCATCGATTTAAGAAATTAAAATAAAAATGGGTAAATAAGGGTGTAAAGTATGAATAAAAATAGATAATGAAAGCCAGTTGTACTAGTTTTGAAGGTCAAATCAGATAATGACAAGTGTAAGGCCAAGATCAAGCCAAAAATAATAGATTCAAGAACTAGAAGCTATAAAAGGAAGCATCCAGGGTCAAAATCTGCATCCAGGAAAACGTAATCTTACAAAGGTAACCATTTAACAAAAACTCCATATAATTAATTCAAACAGAAAAAACCATGATAAACTTAGTGAAATTTATGGAAGAAAAAGGGATGGGATTTTATTCCATATGGCACAACCCATCCTTGGTAGAAGTGCCAGAAGTAAAGAATATGGATCTAGAGGTGATGAAAATGGTTGATGATTAATCAGATAAAGTGTTAACTCAAGAAATGTGGACCATGTCTTTTGATGGAGCTAAGTCGCAATCTAGAGTAGGTGCAAAAATTAATCTGACTAACATAAAAGGAAACTACCTTGGTATCCCTTACCGACTAGAATTCCCTTGCACCAATAATGTAGCTGAATACAAATATTTATTGCTAGGATTAAAAAAGTAAAAGGATTAGGTATTAACTACTTGACTGTAACAATGTATGCTAAACTAATTATACAACAAATCAAGGGAAAATATTAGACAAAGCATCCTAGGCTAAAGCAATATAAAAATGCAGTATTGGAAGAAACTGAATTTTTTTTAGTTTTCAATATATCATTTATTCCAAGGGAACAAAATCATGTTGTAGACCTTTTAGCTATAAATTCCTCAGGCCTAGACCATCTAGACATAACTACCAAATATATGGATAGGTTCCCAACTATTTTAGTTTATAAGCCCTCTGTTCCAGATAACATAGTTTACCTACAGGTCTTTCAAGATGATGTGGATATTAAATATTTCATGACCCTGTAAAATTAGTATGCGGATATAATTTGTGATGAAAAATATGAAGACAAACTGAAAAATCAAATAGGTGAGCCTGTAAAAGTAATCCAACTAAAAAATAATAGAATACCCAAAGGACTAGTTTCTTTAGAGAGTCTATTTGATGATTTTGCCAAAGCTTACAAACATTTACATAGATAAGTGATATATGGAGACATTAACATTGGTACAATGAAAGAGCCCATAATAGTGAAGGTATATATGGCCTTACCAACAAAAGAAAAATCCAGATACATCAGTTTCTTAAAGAAGAAAAAGGAACATTTTTCTTGGACTTATGAGAACCTTAAAAAATTAAAATAGATGTAATGACACACATAATACCCTTGAAGGAATATTCCAAGCCATTTAGACAAAAATTGAGGAATTACAACCCTACTCTACACCCAATAATGCAAAATGAGGTACAAAAAATACTGGATTCCAAAATAATCATAAAGGTAAGATTTTCTTCTTGGATATCCAATTTAATGCCAATCAGAAATAAAAATGGTGATATTAAACTCTGTGTAGATTTTATAAATATAAATAAAAGTTCATTAAAGGACAATTACCCAATGCCCAATATGGAGCAACTATTGCAATCAATAGTTGGTTCATCCAGATTATCCCTATTGGGTGGTTTTTTGGATATAACCAAATCCAGATCAATCTAGAATACATACATAAGATAGCATTCACTACACCATGGGGCACATTTGAATATTTGAGGATGCATTTTGGCCTAATGAATGCAGGTGCTACCTTTCAGAGAGCAATGGAATTTGCCTTCAAAGGATTAATGTTCAAAATAGTGGTTGTATACTTGGATGATATCACAGTATTTTCTAAAAATCTAGAAGATCACTTAGAACATTTAGCTGCAATCTTTTCTCGATGTAAAGAATTTGGAATTTCCCTAAATTCCAAGAAGTGCATATTCGGTACTACACAAGGAAAATTATTAGGTCACATAGTTACAGAAAAAGAGATACATATTGACCCAGAAAGAATAGAAGCTATATCTAAAATTCCTCCTCCTAGGAACTTAAAAGGAGTCAAGTCATTCTTTGGCAAGATAATTTTTTTCAGAAGATTTGTCCAAAATTTTGCAGAGATGACCAAACCCATAAATGGCATGGTTAATAATATTGGAGAAATAAAATGGACAATAGAAAACATGGAAGAATTCAATAGGATAAAAGAAGCCATTTCCACTACTCCAGCCCTAAGCTGCCATGATTATTCTAAAGACTTTAATATTTATTCATATGCATTTGAACACTCAATTGTTGTAGTTCTTTTACAAAAATATTATGAAAATAATGAAATGCCAATAGCCTTCATGAGTTCAGGTTTGAAAGGAGCACATATTAAATATACCTTGCTATAAAAACATGCTTATGCAGTCATCCAATTTTTGGAACATTTCAAAATTATATTCGGTGCAAATAAAGTTTACTATTGCACCCATTTCATAACAATAAAGGATATTTTTACTCAAACTAAGCCATTAGGAAGGCCAAAAATATGGATGGTGAAAATTTTGTAATATGATGCTGAAATTAAAATAGTAAAAATTATAGGAGGGCAGGGCCTAGAAAAGTACCTGATATATAAAGGAGAGGACTCTAATAATGTCATCACAATAGATGAAATACATGATAACAGGAGAATCAATAATGTAGAATGCAAATGGTATGATGAAATTTTGGCATACTTACAAACTTTGTCTTTTCTTGAAGATATATCAACAAATAGAATGAGGTCAGTAAAGCTTCAAGCTCATAAATATCATGTGCAATATGGTGTGCTTTATTGCAAACACCCTGATGGAGTGTTATTAGTCTATTTATATGAAAATTAAGTTCCAAAAATAATTAATGAGTTCCATGATGGTTTCTGTGAAGGACATTTTACTCCAAAAGCCATAGCTAATAAAATAATGAGAGCATGATATTATTGACCTTCCATTTTTAAGGATGTATATAAATATATTAGTAACTATCATAACTACTAGGTTTTTGCAGGAAAGAAGTAGTTGGTAGCCATGCCCCTCAAACCAGTAATCATTGAAGCACCATTCACCCAATGGGGCATTGATATAATTGGAGAGATCAAGCCTAACTCATCAGGCCAAAAAAATTGGATCATAACTTCAACAGATTACTTCATAAAGTGGGTAGAGGCTACTCCTCTAAGAACCTCCACAACTGCCAACATTATAAAATTCTTAGAAGAAAACATTCTAACCAGGTTTGGAGTTCCTCAAAAACTGGTAACATATAATGGACAATATTTTGTTTCATATGAAATGATAGAATTTTGTGCTAAGTATGGAATAGAACTTTCATATTATGCTAATTATTACCCCCAAGGGAATGGTCTTGTTGGGTCATCAAATAAAAATGTAATAACTAGAATAAAAAGATCATTGGGTAAGAACAAAAGAGGATGGGATAGTGAATAAAAATTTGGTCTTTGGGCTAATAGGTTGTCTATCAAAATAAACATAGGAAGGACTCTCTATGAAATGGTATATGGATAGAATGCCTTGTTACCCTCAAGAATAGAAAAATTAGCACTTTTCCTCATATTGTAATATCATGAAAACCCCAACCCCTTACAAAGAAGGCTAGACCAAATTGTCCTATTATAAGAGCAAATACGGGAAACCCTTAATAGGATGATAGAAAAGACTCATAAAACTATAAAATTATTTAATAAGAAATCCAAAGGTACTCCTTTCTATCAAAGATATATAGTCATCTATTGGGACCCTAAAAATGATAAGCATAGTGAAAAAGAAAAAATTGAACCTAAATGGATTGGTCCATATCAGATAGCCCATGTTATTGGTCAGAATACTTACAAATTGTAGATCTTGCAAGGAGAACCAATGGTTATCCCTATTAATGGCCAACACATCAAAATGTACAATCTTTGTGGTGGGGCCAGGAAAGAGGAAGTGTCCTACAAAATTTATATATATATATATATATATATAAGGATATAAGTGATAATAAAAAAATAGAAAATCAAAAACCCAAAAAATGGAGGGATGTGTTTGGTTGTTTTTTTTTACCAATTAAGCATTTTTATTTTGACTATATTATTCTTAGTTTTATGTTTTACATGGGATATTTAGTATGATAAGTATTCCTTACTGTTGGTTCCTCCAAAACTAAATAAGAAGAAAGGATATTTATTTTAGACTTTAATGATGTTTACAAATTTTCAAATATGAATGTTTATGTAATGGTCATATGATATGAGATAAAACAGAGTGAAATCAGAGTTGATTAAAACACCATGTTGAGGCCTCACATTACAAATGATACTTAAGGTGATTTCAAGGTCCAAAGAACAGAGTTATCTTTGAGAAGGTGATTGAGCTAAAAATAATTACACTCATCATTTTTAACCAGAAACTAATCCTCAAATCAGGCATACTTATTGCAAAATTTGCTTATATTAAAATATTTCTCAAACGAGAAATAAAATCAAAATAACGCAAGTTGAGTCACTGTCTAAGATATCTTGGAAAAGCTCTACCAGGGCTATAGATGCTTGACTGGTAGTAGAGTAAAATTGGATGGTATTAGAAGAAAATCCATAGAGGCTATAGATGCTTCACTGGTAGTGGAGCCTTGTAGAATGGTGAACATATTTAAGAGTGAAATCATACACTAAGCTTAACCATTTTTCTCAAACATGGCAATGTTCTGGAAGACTTGGGGATCAAAAAGAATGCACTAACACACACATGAGCAAAACATGATGGACAAATAGCTTTGAAAAATTATGTGTAATCATATCCTATGACCTTGCTAAAACAAACATAACAATATATCTAAAAAATTCATCTGTTTATAAAATTTTGACCCTAGTTTCCAGATTGAATAAAATGAATTATAGTTTTCAATACTCTATTACTTTGATATCATGTGGTTTGTACAAATTTTTAATTTAAAATTTATTGTGTTTTGTTTTTCAAATTTTCTTATCAGGTTTGATGATTTTTATTCATAGTAAAACCATGATATTCTGGAATCCTCAAGTGCTTCATGATTTCAGCACATTTTCCAAGTCAGATCCTATGTTGGAGCCAAAATTGACTCAACATATGAGACCCCTAATTTTAAATTTTTGTTGTCAATAAAATTAGCAAATGTCGCTAGCCTCTGTTGCATTTTTCATCTGAAAAGTTGATTTTAAATGTTGATATTTTTGACTAAACCTTAGACATTTTTGGATTGCTTTCAAAACCATTGTTTTATCATAAAATAATCCATAAATTTCAAATTGAATAAATGTCCACTAAAAATTTCAAACCATTAAAATACCCAACTCTTTAAAGAAAGGTTTAGAATCCAAAAAATAATAAACCCCTAAGTCCTAAGGTATCAAAAAGAGATAAATCAAGGTCAAATAAGGAATCACCATGGTCTAAAATTTTGAAAAACCTAAGGTCTTTAGAATGATGTTAATAAAATCGTCTAAGGGTATGCACTCCCTTCGATTAACTATCGAGCACATTAAGCAGATCTAAAGGTAACACCTGGATCCTCATTAATCGGACAAATGTGCTTTTATAAGTTAACCTTTGGTTAAGTCAACCAAGTTAAATATAATGTTTTAATCAAACATCATAGCCTAAAGTCTCAAGCATAAGGTTAAATTTAAAGGCATGTGCCCCCTTGATTAAAAAGTCATACAAATTAGGTAAATCTAAGGGTAGATCTTCATGATGAGCAAGGTGCAACCAAAGTATTTTCATTGTTGTCAACACAGTTAGGTTGATCAGTTGATGCAATGGATAGGAGTTCATTGATGAGCAAGGTGCAGCCAAAGTGCAATGGATAGGAGTTCATTGATGAGCAAGGTGCAGCCAAAGTATAATGGACAGGAGTTCATTGATGAGCAAGGTGTAGCCAAAGTATTGTCATTGTTGTCAACATAGACAGAGGATCGGTTGATGCAATGGACAGGAGTGCAGAGGTCATTAGATAGATCGGTTGATGAAGTGAACAAGAGTTTAGAGCAGTCAAAGCATGTATAGTGAATTTCCAAGAAGACAAAAGTGGCCTAGATTCAAAGGATCAAAGAAAAAGACAAGTAAGAAAACTGTCACGATATCGCGACATGCTTTTTGTCATGATTTCATGACATATCGGAGGAGAGAGAAAATGTTGGCAAAATTGTCACGATTTTGTGACATGTTTGAGGAGAGACAAAATGAAAAGAAAACTATCACGATTTCGCAACATGTTGGAAGCAATGAAGTCCAATAGAAAAATTGTCACGATTTCGTGACATGTTGAAAGCAAAGAAGGCAAGTAGAAAAACTGTCGCGATTTCGCGACATGTTGGAGGCAAAGAAGCCAAGTAGAAAAATTGTCATGATTTCATGACATGTTTGAGGAGAGAGAAAGCACAAGAAAAACTATCACGATTTCGTGACATGTTCGGAGAGAAGGCACAAGAAAAGAAAACTGTCATGATTTCGCAACATGTTCAGAGAGAAAGAGCAAGAAAGAAAAACTGTCGCGATTTCATGACATGTTTCATTTTTGCGGTCCAAAGCGAAGAGAAAGAGGAGAGAGAAAAAGATGTCACAATTTCATGACATGTTTCATTTTCGTGGTCCAAAGCGAAGAGAAATAGGAGAGAGAAAAAGATGTCACGATTTCACAACATGTTTCATTTTTGCGGTCCAAAGCGAAGAGAAAGAGGAGAGAGAAAAAGATGTCGCGATTTCGTGACATGTTTCATTTTCGTGGTCCAAAGAGAAGAGAAAAAGGAGAGAGAAAAATATGTCACGATTTTGCGACATGTTTCATTTTCATGGTCCAAAGCGAAGAAGGATGGTACGAACAAAAAAGTGTCACGATTTCACGACAAGTTTGAGAGAAAGAGCTTGCAAGGAAAAGTGTCGCGATTTCGTGACATGTCGGGTTTTTGCGATCCGATGAGAAGAAAAGCGCTAAGGAGAAAATGTGTCGCAATTTCGTGACATGTTCCATTTTCACAGGCCAAAGGCAGAGAAAGGCACAAGGTAGCGAAAGTGTCGCGATTTCGTGACATGTTCCATTTTCGTAGGCGAAAGGCAGAGAAAGACACAAGGCAACGAAAGTGTCATGATTTCGTGACATGTCATGATTTCACGGGTGCATGTCAAGAAGAGTGTACAGAAGTGAAAGATGTCACGATTTCGTGACATGTCATGTTTTTGATGGTGCAAGCCAAGTAGAGTGTACAAAATTGAAAGATGTCATGATTTCACGACATGTCATATTTTTGCTGGTGCAAGCCAAGTAGAGTGTACGGAAGCGAAAGATGTCACGATTTCACGACATGTCATGTTTTCGCTGGTGCAAGCCAAGTAGAGTGTACAAAAGCAAAATATGTCATGATTTTGTGACATGTCATGTTTTCGCTAGTGCAAGCAGAGAAGAGTGCAAGGAAGTGAAAGTGTCATGATTTTGTGACATGTTCGTTTTCGTGGGGCAAAGACAGAGAAGAGCTCAAGGTAGCGAAAGTGTCACAATATCGTGACATGTTATGTTTTCGCGGTCAACTACCAAGAAAAATTCAAAGGGGAAAAAATATCATGATTTCATGACATGTCATAGTTTCATGGGTAAAATTCGAGAAGCATACATAGGGACAGTTGTAGAGTAAGATCATGTAGCTAAAATAAGAAGTCTGACAAAGACCAGGTAGAAACTATTACTGTAATGGGTGCATAGTGCGATGGAATAAATGCAGCTATATTATTGAGATTGTGGGTCAGTAGTGTAGCAAAAATAACGTGGCAAAGAGCACGACAAAATGAAGAAAAAGAAAGCACAAGAAAACAAGGTAAAAGCATAGTGCGGTAGTGGGTCCGCAGTGTTGTGGGTTGAGCACAGAAATCTTGTGCAGAAATAGGGTACACCAAATGAGCGAGAAAATAATGAAATGCTAATAGAGAGTACTATTAATAGAGAAAAAGTGTTGCCTCATAAATGCAAGAAGCTTGAAGAAGAAGTTGTTGCTCAGTAGGAAAATGTGCAGCCATAAAGAGGGAAGGTGCCACTGACAAAATCATAAATGTACTAAGAAAAGGTTGTTGAAGATAGCCGTAAGAATGTGCATATAAGTTAAGAATTAGGGTTGAGCTTTGAACTATGTAAGAGAGCAGATAAGAATGTCAGAGCACCAAAATGAGCAGAGAAGGCTGTCAGAGAGCCATAAATGAGAAGATAAGGTTTTTAGAGCCGTAAGCAAGTAGAGAAGGCTATCAGAGCGCAAAGAAGGATGTCAGAGCGTAGAGAAGGCTATCAAAGCGTAGTAAGTAGAGCCGAAAGAATGTTTCATGTACAGTAAGTTAGGGTTAGGGTTGAGCTCTACATGAGGCATGAGTGTTGTGTATTGCCAAATAAAAGAAAAAAGTAGTAGTGAATGAAGAGAGGGAGATAGAGCACTACTGAGACAAGAGCGATGAGAAAAGAGTGCTTTTGTATAGAGGGATAGTGCTAAGGGCTATTAAAAAGCTGGAAGAATGCTGTAAGTATAGAGCTGTGAGAGCTGCAAGAGTAAGCCATAAGAAAGGGTTGTAAGTGTGCAGTAAGTAGAGCTATAAAAGAGTGTATGCTTTGTGGACAGGGAGTTGAGATTGAGAGTTAGAAATAGAACATATTGAGTCTCTAACAATTCTCCTTATGCTTCTATGAGATTGATTTGAGTGAGCAATAGACCAGTAAGGGTCTTGTAAAAGAGAAGACATATTTATGTCAATCTAAGATTCAAAATAGAATTCTGAATTGGTGCTTGGAATCAGGGGTTGGTGCTCCTTTCTGTTGGTGCAGATAAATTAGGCATTGGTGCTCCTTCCAGTTGGTTCTAGTAAATCAGGGGTTGGTGCTCCTTTCTGTTGGTGCAGATAAATTAGGGGTTGGTGCTCCTTCTAGTTGGTGCTAGTAAATCAGGGGTTGGTGCTCCTTTCTATTGGTGCAAATAAATTAGGGGTTGGTGCTCCTTCCAGTGGGTGCTGGTAAACTATTTGTAAAGTGGGTGCTTTGCAAAGGCTAGATTTGGATGGAATTCCAAGCAGTCTATTTTTTAGGAGTAGCCAAAACTGGTGAACCTCGTTAAATCATGTGTTGTGGAATGATCTCTTGTTACATTTGCTTTATCTATTTTAAGTTCTCATTGATTCAGGTTCAAGAGTTGTAGATTTGAAATTTAAATAGCTACACTGATTCACCCCCCCTCTTAGTGCCATTGTAAGACTAACAATTGGTATCAGAGCCAAGTTCCTAAACAAGCTAAATCAGCTAGGGTTGATCTTGGATTAGTACACAAGGGAAAGAAGAATAGATCCTCCTCCAAAAAGGCATCTCAACCAGTTTCAGTTATTTTGGAAGAGAAAATTGAACTAGAGAAGGTAGAAGAAGTGGATCCTGAAGTATGCAATGAAAACCTGGAGATTGAAGTAGATCTAGAAGGTGAGTTGATAGCCGCACTTGAAGAGTTGAGTATAGAACATAAAAAGAACAAAAGACTATCCAAGAAGCTGGAAGAATATGGGAATGAGATTGAAGATCTTTTCTTACAATTTCAAAAGGCCAAGAAAATAGAAGAAGCCTTGAAGACACAACTGGATGATAAGGTCAATGCATATAGCAAATGTGAAGAAGAATATAACAAAGCTGTTAGTAATCTGAAGCTGCAAGTAGAAGAGTCCAAAAGGGTTGAAGAAATCCTTAGGTCTCAGATCAATGAGAAAGAGATTGTTTGCTATAAACAAGAAGAAGAGATTGTTTTATTGAAGAAACAACTAGAAAAATCCAATACAAATCTCAAATTTGAGAATAGCACAGAGTTGCTAGAAAAAATGATAAGCCAACAAAGAAGTTCCATGGATAAGCATGGTCTTGGATATGAAGCTAAAAAACCTTCATCCTCCAAATATGTAGAGAAGAAGAAGTTCACAGTTAAAGGATTGAAGCAAGAAAAGGTGGAAGCATAACAACCTTCATCTTCCAAATGTGCAGAAAAGAAGAAGCTCACTGTTGAAAAATCAAAGCAAGAAAAGTTTGAAGCTGAATCCTCAAAAGAAAGCAAATATCAAAGGAGATCTACAGCAAAGCAACCATAGCAAAAGAGGTTCTCTCATTCTCACTCTTTTAATAATAATGCTTTTAATGGCTATTGTTCTAAATGCAACTGCTATGGTCACAAGGCAATTTATTGTGGGCTAAACAATAGATCAAAAAGTTATGCAGATAAAAACACATATGCTTTCCTGAGTGAACACCCTATGCAATGTTTTAAATGTAATGGCCATGGGAATATAGCAAGGTTTTGTCCAAGCACTTTTGTATCCAATCTAAGGCAAGACCATAGATTTCATCATACACACAGAATGCAATACAGACAGGGAATAAAACATGTGCAATGTTTTAAATGTAATGGTCAAGGGCACATAGCAAGGTTCTATCCAAGAACTTCTGTATCTAATCTAAGGCAAAACCCTAGATTTCATCAGACACAAAGAGTGTAGCACAGAAAAGGAACATATCATGTGCATAAAATAAAGGAAAATCTTCATCCATCAAGGATGCACAAGAGACAACCCCGCAAGAGAAATGTTCAAGTTCACGAATAGGGGCAAAACATGGATGCAGTTGAAAAACTCAAGCCCAAGTTCAAGAGAGTCTGGAGAAAGACAGAAGAAATGGAATTGTGTCTCCTTGGACTGAAGGAGACTACTACGCTATTGCACTAAGCCACTCTAGGTGGCACATCCTCAGGGGGAGAAATCTTAAAGTCTTATTTTAATTCTCCTATGTATGTTTTTGGTTATCTAAGGATGAAAGGAAAGCAGTCAGGTTATTGTTGTATAATTGTCAAGTGTGTTGTCAGTTCATGTAGTTGTGTGTGGAAGTGTCGTGAAGGGTGATGATTAAATTGAGAATTGTCACCATTGGTAGTATTACTATACGTAATTATTGTTCTATTGATAGTTCTTACTGCAACTGTTCAAAGCATAGGATTATAATAGACAGTTTCATTTTAACTGTTGATAAAATGCCAATCTGAGATTTTAAAGTTTGAGGTTGAGTAAGGTGCACCATGGTTGGTCGTGAAGTGTTTGACAAAATGTCTTCTCCTGATTTGCACAGTTGAAAGTAAGGTGTGATCTGCAGTAACTGTAGAAAACTTAGATCAATTTGTAAATATAAAAATGAATTTGGTTGTGCTGTAGTACAGTATTTGATGCTTACATAGAGTTGAAAGTGGATTGAGGTAGCCTGCTGGATTCTCACTGAAGAGAGAGACAAACAACTGACATTAGGTTCAAGCTTGTTGAGTATATCCAAGAAGCATTTGTAGATGTTGCCAGCATTGCAGAACAATCAGTTGGATATATACAATCAGTGGATGCCTTCACTAATAGTGGACAAGTTTGAGTTTGCAAAGCAACAGAGGGTAGTTGCATAGAAGACAGTGGTTCAGCCATGTTCTTACACATGTTATATTGGTGAAGTTGACGGTGATGGTGTCATTCACTGGTTATTGCTGCTACTCACATTATTGATTTTGTTGATGCCTATTATGCTTATCATGATGTTGTCAAACAGTGAAATGGAGTGGTCACATATTCCCAAGAATAGACTAAGAAGTGACTAGCCATTGGGATCAAATTCTCAGCGGGAGCATTTATGCATCTATTTATCATATTGCTTATGTTTATGCTTTTTGCTAACTATAATAATTTTTGTCTGAGAATGTTGTGCATGGACTCAGGGGGAGTTTTGCAGTCGCCCTTTGGTATTATTGTCAAAGGGGGAGAAGAATTACAAGTAATTGCACACAATTACGTGTGTTGCCAACAATTCCAAAGGGGGATATTGATGAGCAAGGTGCAACCAAAGTATTGTCATTATTGTCAACATAGTCAGGTTGATCAGTTGATGCAATGGACAGGAGTTCATTGATGAGCAAGGTGCAGCCAAAGTGCAATGGACAGGAGTTCATTGATGAGCAAGGTGCAGCCAAAGTATAATGGATAGGAGTTCATTGATGAGCAAGGTGCAGCCAAAGTATTGTCATTGTTGTCAACACAGACAGAGGATCAGTTGATGCAATGGATAGGAGTGCAGAGGTCATTAGATAGATCGGTTGATGAAGTGAACAAGAGTTTAGAGCAGTCAGAGCATGTATAGTGAATTTCCAAGAAGACAGAAGTGGCCCAGATTCAAAGGATCAAAGAAAAAGACAAGTAATAAAACTGTCACGATATCGCGACATGTTTTCTGTTGTGATTTTGCGACATATCGAAGGAGAGAGAAAATGCTGGCAAAACTATCACGATTTTGTGACATGTTTAAGGAGAGAGAAAACACAAAGAAAACTATCGCGATTTCATGACATGTTGGAAGCAATGAAGGCCAGTAGAAAAACTGTCACGATTTCGTGACATGTTGAAAGCAAAGAAGGCAAGTAGAAAAACTGTCATGATTTTGCGACATGTTGGAGAAAAAGAAGCCAAGTAGAAAAATTATCGCGATTTCACAACATGTTTGAGGAGAGAGAAAGCGCAAGAAAAACTGTCATGATTTTGCGACATGTTTGGAGAGAAGGCGCAAGCAAAGAAAACTGTCGTGATTTCATGACATGTTCAGAGAGAAAGAGCAAGAAAGAAAAACTATCACGATTTTGTGACATGTTTCATTTTCACGGTCCAAAGCGAAGAGAGATGAGAGAGAAAAATGTGTCACGATTTTGTGACATGTTTCATTTTTGCGGTCCAAAGCGAAGAGAAAGAGGAGAGAGAAAAAGATGTGATTTCACGACATGTTTCATTTTCACGGTCCAAAGCGAAGAGAAAGAGGAGAGAGAAAAAGATGTCACGATTTCGTGACATGTTTCATTTTCGCGGTCCAAAAGAGGAGAGAGAAAAATATGTCATGATTTTGTGACATGTTTCATTTTCGCAGTCCAAAGCGAAGAAGGATGGTACGGACGAAAAAGTGTCACGATTTCATGAAAAGTTTGAGAGAAAGAGCTTGCAAGGAAAAGTGTCATGATTTCGCGACATGTCGGGTTTTCACGATCCGATGAGAAGAAAAGCGCTAAGGAGAAAATGTGTCGCGATTTCATGACATGTTCCATTTTCATGGGTGAAAGGTAGAGAAAGGCACAAGGCAGCGAAAGTGTCGTGATTTTGTGACATGTTCCATTTTCACGAGCGAAAGGCAGAGAAAGGCACAAGGCAGCGAAAGTGTCATGATTTCGTGACATGTCATGATTTCGCGGGTGCATGTCGAGAAGAGTGTACGGAAGTGAAATATGTCATGATTTCATGACATGTCATGTTTTCACTGGTGCAATCCAAGTAGAGTGTACGGAAGTGAAATATGTCATGATTTTACGACATGTCATGTTTTCGCTGGTGCAAGCCAAGTAGAGTGTACGAAAGCAAAAGATGTCATGATTTTGTGACATGTCTTGTTTTCGCTGGTGCAAGAAAAGTAGAGTGTACAGAAGTAAAAGATGTCACAATTTCATGACATGTCATGTTTTCGCTAGTACAAGCAGAGAAGAGTGCAAGGAAGCGAAAGTGTCACGATTTCGTGACATGTTCCATTTTTGCGGGGCAGAGACAGAGAAGATCTCAAGGCAGCGAAAGTGTCGCGATATTGTGACATGTTATGTTTTTGTGGTCAACTGCCAATAAAAATTCAAAGGGGCAAAAATGTCATGATTTCACGACATGTCATAGTTTCACGGGTAAAATCCAAGAAGCATACACAGGGACAGTTGCAGAGTAAGATCATGCAGCTAAAATAAGAAGTCTGAAAAAGACCGGATAGAAACTATTACTGTAATGGGTGCGCAGTGTGATGGAATAAAGGTAGCTGTATGATTGCGATTGTGGGTCCGCAATATAGCAAAAATAACGTGGCAAAGAGCACGAAAAAATGAAGAAAAAGAAAGCACAAGAAAACAAGGTAAAAGCAGAGTGCGGTAATGGGTCCGCAATGCTGTGGTTTGAGCGCAGAAAGCTTGTGCAGAAATAGGGCATGCCAAATGAGCAGGAAAATAATGAACCGCTAATAGAGAGTACTATTAATAGAGAAAAAGTGCTGCCTCATAAATGCAAGAAGCTTGAAGAAGAAGTTGTTGCTCAGTAGGAAAATGTGCAACCATAAAGAGGGAAGGTGTCGCTGACAAAATCATAAATGTACTGAGAAAAGGTTGTTGAAGATAGCCGTAAGAATGTGCATATAAGTTAAGAATTAGGGTTGAGCTTTGAACTGTGTAAGAGAGCAGATAAGAATTTTAGAGTGCCAAAATGAGCAGAGAAGGCTGTCAGAGAGCCGTAAATGAGCAGATAAGGTTGTTAGAGCCGTAAGCAAGCAGAGAAGGCTGTCAGAGCACAAAGAAGGTTGTCAGAGTGTAGAGAAGGCTATAAAAGCACAGTAAGCAGAGCCAAAAGAATGTTTCATGTATAGTAAGTTAGGGTTAGGGTTGAGCTCTACACGAGGCATGAGTGTTTTGTATTGCCTAATAAAAGGAAAAAGTAGCAGTGAATGAAGAGAGGGAGATAGAGCACTGCTGAGACAAGAGCGGTGAGGAAAGAGTGTTGTTGTATAGAGGGATAGTGTTGTGGGCTATTAAAAAGCTGGAAGAATGTTGTAAGAAGTACAGAGTTGTGAGAGCTGCAAGAGTAAGCCATAAGAAAGGGCTATAAGTGTGCAGTAAGTAGAGCTATAAAAGAGTGTATGCTTTGTGGACAAGGAGTTGAGATTGAGAGTTAGAAATAGAACATATTGAGTCTCTAACAATTCTCCTTATGCTTCTATGAGATTTATTTGAGTGAGCAATAGACCAGTAAGGGTATTGTAAAAGAGAAGGCATATTTATGTCAATCTAAGATTCAAAATAGAATTTTGAGTTGGTGCTTGGAATCAGGGGTTGGTGCTCCTTTCTATTGGTGCAGATAAATTAGGGGTTGGTGCTCCTTCTATTTGGTGCTGGTAAATCAGGGGTTGGTGCTCCTTTCTGTTGGTGCAGATAAATTAGGGGTTGGTGCTCCTTCCAGTGGGTGTTGGTAAACTATTTGTAAATTGGGTGCTTTGTAATGGCTAGATTTGGATGGAAGTCCAAGCAGTCTATTTTTGAGGAGTAGCCAAAACTGGTGAACCTAGTTAAATTGTGTGTTGTGGAATGCTCTCTTGTTATATTTTCTTTATCTATTTTAAGTTCTCCTTGCTTCAGCTTGAAGAGTTGTAGATTTGAAATTTAAATAGCTACATTTATTCACCCCCCCCTCTTAGTGCCATTGTAAGACTAACACTTCATCGAGGTAAAATTGAATAGATGTGCTTGATTTAATAAGTCAAATATTTAAAGCACCATGGTATAAAGTTTGAAAGCCTAAGTATAGTGGTAAATTGCTTTAATTAAGAATTGAGCTATTTTAAAATATCCAAGGGTAGCATTGGATTATAGTTTAATTGGACGATCGTGCTCTTGTGAAAATTCATAAAGTTACCATTAAAGGGGTTAAATGCCTGAGGATTAATTAAAATCACTAAGTAATATTAGAAAGGGTCTAACACATTGCTAACTCCTCCCCCTTTTCGCTAATGCAAGGTTTATTTTTTGTTATGAATATAACAGGTCATGAAAGATCAACGACTCTGCTTGATCAAGAGTTGATCCAACGTATGTGCATTTACCACAAATCACCAAGGTTAGCCTAAAATCATTATTCACACTCATGATTAAAGCATGTGCATAATTGAGGAATATCAACGGACATGCCCTCACTAGAGAAAATCCAATGATAATGTGCATCTTAGGACAATCAACCATTAAAAAGCCTCCATCCAAGTCAAATTCAAATACCTCCACATTCAAGCAGATCTAACGATTGCACCTGAGTCTATTTATTCTAACGGTTGCACTCTGAATAATTTGATCAAATATTTAAAAAGGTCTTCTTTAAAAAATGGTTGATGGAGATCAATGGTAGCACTTGATCATAATTTAATCCAACAGTCATGATTCGTCGTGCTAATAAAAGGTAATATACAAATGACCAATATGACGATAGCACTTGAACTAACCTAGATCCAATGGTGGCTTTTCATTTAAGGGTAATTATGAGCCGAAGGGAAATCAACGATGACATTTCAATTTGCCAAGATCTAATGATTGTGATCTAATCAAGGTCCCATAGAAGACATGAGTGTACATCATGGGTCAATCCAACGGTCACGCTCATTCCAAGTAAATATCCAACGATGGTGCTTTATCAGATCCATCACCCATTAATAAGGGTACAATTATGATTTAATCGGATGGTCACGCTCTATCCAACCAGATTTGATGGTGGTGCTTGGATTAAAGAAGATGAACAATGTCAAAATGGTCATTGACTAAGTAATATTTTTCTTAGATCGGATGACCATGCTTATCCCCGATTTGATCCAACAACTACACTTATTCATGGCTATCAAAGAAAAATAAAGTCTAACAAAATGTGTATAGCTCTATCGGATCTAACGACAACGATGAACCCTAACCAGATCCGATGGTCATGCATGAAAAATTTGCCTAGAGGTTAAGAGATATGGTTTATTTTTCCAATAGAAAATAAATTAAGGTTAAGAGAGGGTCTAATCACATTGATAATAACCCCCTCTCTTCAAGAAATGTCAGTATAGGTCTGGATAATCAGACGAATGTGCAATATCATGTGTTTGATCAGATGGTGAGCCACTAGCAAGGTAAGCAAGTCATTAAGGGTTACGCATTAACCAAAGGTTAGTAATTTTTCTAATCACTTCAATTAACCTTTAATAAATCAATATTCGATGAAGGATAAAGCTCTAATTTAATATTTTTAGTAAAATAAAAGTATGAAATTGACTAACCAATAAAATGTTGGGATATCTTCTATAATGTGCATGACCACCATTGACATATGTCTTCTATATTGTAGAGCTAACGTTCTTGCAGGTCCAAAAGTATCAAACATAGGTATACGATGTGAATCCCATCCAACAATCATCATGAGTTGGTGGATCCGATGGGCACACACCTCAATAACCAAATCTGATGATAGATACCCAAAATAATCACCACCTTGTTAACAACATAACTATTTTCGAAGCTAAATCTCCTCCAAGACCAAAATGGCAAAACATATTCTTATGAAAAGCCACCAACACCACATTTATATTTCCACATCAGAGAGGATATCAGTTCAGTGACCAATAGGAAAGATATGAATGATTACAAGTACATAGATCAAAGTCCCTATGGATATGCAGGATGAGGAAAGCCATCTACCATAACTATCTGACCTTAGAATGTGACACTTTCATAAATATCCATTAGTAAATTTTAAAAGACAGTTGGTGACGTTGTATTAATGGTAAGTTATGCAAGGATAGTGAGCCCACTTCACCATAAAGTATTTAAACTTGTGATATTGAATGACCTTACCACCCTGGTAATCTTGAGAAAAGAACTAGTTTGAAAGAGTAGAGAGTGAATAGAAACTTGAGAGTTTTGTTTCAGTAAGCTAGAATAGTTACTACGAACAATATGGTAGCTTGGGGAAGTTATTTCATACCCAAGGAAACTGAAGAAGGGGTGAAATTCATCATAGACCAATCACCATATGCTGAACTCCATGAACCAATTGTGCCTGGGAGCATGATGTATGATTTTTATTGGAAGAGCGGGATCGACAAAAATCTCACTCCCATGCAGTATTATGAAATGAGAATACTTGCATCCACAGTTTTGCTCCCACAATGGAGAATGATTAAAGAGCCCCTTGGTTTCTAATAGACTTATTTCACAAAGTGAGGAGACTAGTACTAGGTGGACTAGTAACATGGGAAGGTTGACATGTCCAAGGGTATACTACTCCTTCGACCTACTATCCTGGTTAGCTGTGGCGTATGACAAGAAATCCAGGACATTCTAAGACAATAGATACCATCCAGTGTTTAGTATCATGGCCAAACATATCAAGAAAGTCTTCAATCTAGCGCCTTCCAATACTCTTCTCGTTCAAATGGTAATTTAAAGTTACTCTTGAATGTTAATAAATATAGATATTTTTAAAACATTTTTTAAAGAGCATGAGAAAGTAGTTGTTGAGTTTCTCATAAAAAAAACCGCTTTCAAACCATGGTTCTAAGATTTTTGTGATATGTCCAACATTTTTTAGGAGTACAAGACCTTAGTGTTTTGGGTAGGAAGGTATTATATTTAGTAGCAAAGAGTAACTTGGTAATAAACACCCTAATTTATGCCTAGGAGCAAGAATTGAGTGAAAAAATGCACACACAATTGACAAAATTGAGAAAGGCTATTTTGGAGCAAAGACAAGAGATGCATCATTTTTCTCACTACTTCATTCTCATGCACTTGTTAGAAATACAATTAGGAGAGGAAAGTCGAAAAAGGGTTGGGGCCATTAAGATTCCCTACATAAAGACCAATTATTGGATGATACATAAAGGTCGTACTCACATGGGTTGGTTTTGTGATATTTTCATGTTGGAAATTCACTGGATCCTAACTGGTTTCCTCCCTGAGAGATTGGGGCCTGGGGTAAGAGATTTCATAAAGAAAAAAGACATAGGAGATTATTTATTCTCTGATGAGTTCACATACATTAGGATCTATGGAGCTAGGATTCCCCATAAAATGTTACCTATGTATTATCCCTTATCTCTCACTTCCCTAGAGCTATGCAGACAGGTGGTCAAAGAGGTTAAAATAAGATTGGTGAAGAAGCATGGTAGAGTTCCATGGCTCAACATCCCCTACAAATTTGGAAGATGTATTTTTAGGATATCCAGCTTTAATCAAAGGGGTGTATGATTTGGATCTCATGGATTTTTAATAAATAACTTGGAGACCTTATGATCCAGATGAAAAGTATGAAATGTTAATGAAAAATCATGATTACACCTAGATTGAGCACATGAAGGATGCCTATGAATAAGAGTTATTGGATGCTATAGATAAAGGTAAATATTTGTAGGTTGTATGGGATAAGTTTCCCTTTGAAAAGAGAGGCAATTTGTAAGTACAAAATCCCTATGATTACCCCCTAAAGTTGGTTGCAATCAGAAGAGTTTTAGTAGAATCTGCAATCCCCCTCTTATAGGAATCCACCAAAGCAATTAGAGAAGACCCCTTGTTAGAATTTATAGAAGATCAAGGTATTGACTAGATGGAGGTCACAGTAAGCACAACAAACATTTTAGAACACCAAATCTTGACCCTTGATAATCCTTGCCTCAGAATAGAGGTGACACCCAACACTTCTCAAGGAATCTATGAAATACTGAGTACAACAAAGGTAAAGGAAGTTATTACTGCACCTACTCAGGATCTAACTTCTTCAGAGTAATCTATAATTCCCATTTTTTACCAGCTTTTAGCATTGACTAGTGTAATAAAGCTAGCCCCCAAAGCCATTTCTAGCTCTTTTAAGATAAAATATAAGGAGATAAAAATTCCATCCGTAATACAGATGAACATGAGAAGAGTAGGTGGATTTGAAGGTATATTTAGAGATCATAGAGTTAAAAATTAAATAGTTTTATTTTCCCCAGAGACAAAGAAACCTAGGTTGTCACTGCCCACCATGAAGGTTGTGTTGGAGAGGTTAGAAGAAAAAACGGTTTTTAGTGCTACCAATGAGCATGAGCTACAGGTGGTAGTAGGAATAGGAGGTAGGTGAGATAATTCTATAGTTGTAGTAGAAATAGAGACTTCCAAATCATATATGGAAGAAGTACACATACCTACCCTACAAATTCCTATTGTTCTAAAAGTCAATGAGAAAACATGAGGAATATCAGTACATGGAAAAGAGGGTGATATGGTCAGAGTATATAAAGTAGTACAAGAAAAAAATTTGGACGAACTACATCAGAGCAATAGAGAGTTAAGAAGCCAACTAAAAATAAGTGATAAAGAAAAAGTAGAGATGCAAGCCTTAATAAATAAAATGAAGGAAGATTTGGAAAATAAGAACACCCTAATTTTGACAACCCCCTTGGTGGTAAAAATACTCAATTATACATACTATTTAAATACAATAAAAAGGGAGATGTCAATTAAAATTTGAGATAAGATCAAGAGGATCACTGAGATGTTCAGGCAGATTAGGGTGATTCGAGTTATTGCTCAAGAAATGGAAAGCTTGATTTGTCATATGGAATAATACTTTAAGATCATTCACCCTACCCTCGACTTAATGTCAAAATATTTCAAGGAGATGCAGAATAAAGAAGTGCTATTAAATGATGGTATTGAGATCAAGTGTAATATTGAATTCATGAAGGCAACTATGTTTGGATCAAACAAAGAAAGATGACTCAATGATGTTGTAGAAATTTTTACTTTTTTGGATGACATATCAGAGAAATTGACAGATATTGGGTTATCATTGGAGGAATTCTTAAAAACTAAAAGTATAGAGGATCTCCTTAAAAATAAAAAATAAGACTTTGATTGTGAGCCATATGACAAACCAAAAATGACTAGACAAACCACCTTCTTAGTAAATACTATGGAGATGTTGATATCCCAATATGAAAAAGTAAAAGTTATATTAGCATACAAAAAAATAGGATTCTACAGGAGATGAATATGTTAAGATTTTTTGTAACTTTTAACACTGATGCCTAGGGGATGATTGGAAGATGGATAATATGGTTGTAGTAGGGTAAAAAAAGGAAAAGAAATTAAAATATGCAACCTATTTCTAGAAATGAGATCACCCCCTAGAGATGAAGAGCAAGTTGTTCAGAAAGGGGAAACATCCAAAGTAGAAAGTCAATCAGATAACCAGGAAGAAATAGAAAAAGGAGAAACCGAAGATGGAAGAATATAAGAGGGAGACCCTTAGGGCACTGATATCATCGGTTGAAGAAATTAAAACAAAAAGGGGGAAATAAAGGTGTACAATATGAATAAAAAGATATAATGGAAGCCAATTGTACCAGTTTTGAAGGTCAAATCAGATAATGACAAGTGTAAGGCCAAGATCAAGCTAAAAATAATAGATTCAAGAACCATAAGCTACAAAAGGAAGCACTCAGGGTTAGAATCTACATCAAGCATTTAGAGATAGCATTTTTTCTAAGAGGTATACTTGAGTGCCCATTTGAGTTGTGTTGATGTATTCCCATTGTGTCTATTTTCTCTTCCATCCCTCATTTTTCCCTTTGCTATGCAAGTTTTGGTAATACTACGTTTGAAGAGCTAAGAATATTTCTAGTCTTTCTGAACCTAAAGTCCAAATATTCTCCTTGCTAACATTTTAGAAGGAATATTGATGTGGTCTTGTTACATCATTTGAACAAGGTTTTATCTTTGTATTAAATCTTTGAAGATAGAGTTTAATGACATTCTGCCAACTCTGCATGTAATCATTATTGTTGAAATTAATACAATTATGGGTTTAAGTTTTATCATTTTCTTGTCTTTAGTTTTGTGTGTTTCCTCATAATAGGTTATGATATTCGAACATATTGTGAGCATTTATTTTGTCGGTTAACCCTTAGACTTATTATGATATTCAAATGAGTTTAATGGCACCAATTCTTCTTTTCCCCATTTTTTCTATTCATATTTTAAATGTTTTTTAATTGCTATAATAGCCCAATCAGATAGGCACCGATATACATAAGGCATAATAACTATGTTGTATTTGCTTGGTCATTTTTATATAGGTAATATATATCTAAAATCTAGATTGTGTAATACTTGTTAAATCATAAGTTTACCGTTGGGGTTTCCTTACCCGTTATGTTAAGTTTTATTTAGAAATACTTCTTTTATCATAAAAAAGAGGTAGGTTGACCAAAGCCTATTATATCTCATTGGTTTCAAACAATTTATTACAGTGTGACAATAGAATCCTATGGATGCAAGAAATGGTTCCAACAGCTACCTCGACGGATGGAACTAAATGTGCAAAAATGAATATATAGATCCTTCATAATTCTGCCTTCACTTTTCAGCAAAATGATATTGACCAAATTAAACCTATTAACCTGCTACACACCAGTGCTCCTCACAAGCTAGGTGACCATCTAGGATACCCCAAAGGATATAAACAAAGGGGTAAAATTGATATTTATCCTTTTATTTCACTACTTTATTTTTTGCTACTCTTCTCCTCTCTTTGGCGCTTGCACTCACCATGAGGATCAATCGATTACTTGCCCATAGTAAGGGTGAAATGATGCCCTATATTTATACATTTTTTGTTGTCTTTGATAAGGAGGTCGACTCTTTTTTTTTTTCTTCGACTTTCTATCTTCTCAAAATATGTTTTCACAATAATTTTTTTAAACACTTTAGGTTATAATATTTAAACCTATGATTTAAATATTATAATATTCACATTTTTTAACTCTTATATATTTAAATCCTTTGATTTAAATATGTCAAACATTTGTCCCAACCTTTGTCCTTCTCTTTATAATATTTGAAGCCTTTGTACAAACCTTTGTCCTTCTCTTTATAATATTTAAATTTGATATTTAAATAGTTTAATATATTTGCCTTACTTTGAAATATACTTTCCTTGCTTCTTTTGAAATATATCTTTGCCTTGGATGATTTTTCATTTTTTTCTATTTATCAAGGCCATATCTGACATTATTGATATATTGTCCAACCTTATAAACTTACAATTCTTGAAGAATATTTATGCCTTGAATACCATGCACCTATGACATTAATGACAACTTAGTATTTCTAAAAAGGAAGGGGAGACCTCTAGGAAAGGTGAGGGGATTGAGGAGGAGGGTGAGGAGGAGGATCCCTAGGAGAAAATTGCTACACTTAGGGAGAATATCCACATCCTCCAAGGATAGCTGACTAATAGAGATACAACACATATAATGGTATAGAGCCATTGGAAGGGCAAAAAATAGATATGGTAAGGTTTTAGTGAGGAGAGGGACACCTTACAGGCTTAGGTGGAGATATTGAAGGATGAGATGACCGGGGTAATAGTAGAGCAATATGCTCTATGGGTATAATCAACAAGATATGCAATATATCAAGATGTCCTATAGATCCAGATATCAAGGGTTATAGTAAAGTAAGATTCTCTACATATTTAGGTAGCAGGATTGACTGTTGGATAGGGCATAAATGGATAAACTATGGGTGACATGGTTAGGTTACAAGTAGAGGTGTCAGAGTTGTAAGGAATATTGTCTCACTACATGTCTTATCATAAGTTAGATCAAGACTATATCACATGTTTGGAGCATGAGGTGGAGTTACAAGATGACATACTACCTTGTCACTCATCGGTAGGGCCACCACATCGTGGTTCACAGAGTGGTGCATCTGGTGAGGCTTTTGTGAGACTAGTTGTACCTAGGTTTGCAACTCTAGGTGCATCACATCAGTCAATGGCTAATGTATCTAGGAAACCTCATTGAGATAAGGCCAAGGGTAGTAGTGATATCAGTGGTGTAGGGCTATCCTAAGGGTGTATTATGCATTATGCTTCTCTTTTCGAGTGTGAGGGCTGAGAATCCACTCTATTATAGCCTATGGGAATTTTTTACTTATGATATACCTTATTCATGATGTATATATATTATGTTGTTCCATTTGATGTGTATCATGTGTTTATTTCATGTATGGATGTATGCCTAGACATTGTAGATATGATTATGCATGTATGTTAGAGCTAGTATGTATGCATAGACCTAGGTATGTATTTGATATACTAATGATATTATGATGCAGAATATCATGTGTATGTTTAAATGTTAAAATATAATTAATGAATCTAAGATGCAAAAACAACCTAAGTGTAAGCACCATGACATGTATAAAAACCATCAATAAAATGGTATGACTATCTTTTCAAGGTAGTCATACATTTGAAGGTGGAACTATGTGGGATAAAATAATATGAGAAAATATAAATGATCGATGGGAAATAGTGAGATCTCACAAGGGAACATTGAGGATTTCAGTAGATTTAAACACCTTAGTTGACCAGTCAAAAGTTGCATACTGACTATACGTGAATCTAAAAGATAAAAATATACTAGGAATACTCAGATATTCAATATCCATGTGTGCATGGTGATGTTCATTAATATGATGTGTAAGACTATCCCATTTCTAGGCCAATATTTATAGCCTATTGCTATAATGAATATCACCCTATGGTCATAATTACCCTGATTTTGTATGTAGTTGTACTTAACTACTTGGAAATACAAGCCACTAATAGCTATCCCATTTGCAAGATAAAATTGGTATGTACAAAAGAAGGTTGCTAATATGATAGATGTGTCACCATGCATAAGTCTTGTAGACACCAAAACAACACCAATACGATTAAGTGACCACAAACACTAATTGCATTAACACACACAAGCCCCCAGGGCAGCCCATAGAGGTTAAACAGTGGTCATAACCACTCTCACAAGCAGTTTTGGAAGGTCAGACACCATTTTGGCACCTTTCAAGCACTTTCCTCCTTATTCATTCAACCCAGGGACGAATACGGATTTGTATATAGTTCTTGCTTTTGAGTGGGATGAATACCAGGTTTGACCAACAAAAAGTCAAACCTCGACACATGACAACTCAGAACTGCCACTTAACTATCCCTTCATTGCATGGGAGTTCAAGTGAGCTTTTCTAAGCATGCAGAGGCAGTTATAGTACCAGTTGCAAAGACATGCACAGAGGCAGTTAAGAAGCCCTTGATCAAGAAGAAGTCTTCTCTTCACAAAAAAGCATTCATGCTAAGTAACACTTCTGCATGTTAATTCAAGAGACCCCTTGGGTCTATAAAATGGTGAGTTTCCTCACCCAAAAAGATAGAGAGAAGTAGCATTTTGAGCAACGAAGTGCTGCCATTTTACTTACTTGCGATTTGTGCTTTTACATCCATAATCTCTCATTCGAAAGGGAGGTTATTGGGTGATTATTGGAAGCATAAATCAAGACCCAAAACCTGATTTTTGGCCACAAAATACCACCAATTTTTCAACAATAAATCACAACAGGTTTTGGACCCAACCCAAGTGGATTGGTGTCGAAACAAGGTTTCAACCGACAGGCGGTTTGCCTTCGGGTATCCCCTACCCTATTGCAGGTTTATTCGTTTCACCCTGGAACGAATACCAGTTTGCTGTAGATTTACTCGTCCCTCTCTGGAATGAATATCGATCTATATCAAATTTTGTGACTGTTCCTTTTCTAGTATTTTGCTAGTTACATGTTTATGCTTCTATCAAATTTTTAGTTTATTTGGATTCAGTTTAATCATCATTATATTCATCTTTTATATTCATTAAAATTAACCTTTCAGATTCACGAGTTTCATTTTCATACACAGGTGCTACTGACTCTTTTTTTGTTTCTTTGAACACAGGTCTTCAACATTAGGGGAGCAGCGAGGAGTCTACTTTTATCAACACAAGCGGCGGCAATGTTTTGGTTCGTCCATCTTATATGTGGGCACGTGGAAGAAGGAATTCTAGAACAAGTCATAAGAGATTAACATTTGACGCTCCTATCCCATAAAAAGGAAGGAGACGTATTGTAACACATTACTGAAAGAATATCAATAAAAAGGGTCGTATTTTATATCATTTTTATATCTTGTGTTCATTCATTTATGTTCTTTCCTTTTGGCACAATTTTGTGTAGTTTATCCTTTTTGTTTCTGGAATCTCATGCTTTCAATGGCGATCACGGTGGGACATTTTTCCTCTATTTTTTAGGTTAGATTTATGATCTAAAATTGCTTGTTTTGTTTACAGGTATTGATGCAGGAGCATCCGGTGGCAGTATGGGCAATCTTGCATCCTTCAAAATTTTCTTTAAATACTTGTATTTTGAATTATTTTAATTCTTTCCCGGAAGGGGAAGTTGTGCAAGGCAAAAGGGAGAAGTTTGTAAAGCTTGGAGCAAAGTTGGGTTGGGGTCATGAAATCATGACATGTCACAATTTCATGACATGTCACGATTTCACGACCTCAAAGGCTCCGACTTGGGCAGGGACCGGTTTGGTCGTGATATCGCGATGTTGCGATATCGCAACATCGCGATATCGCGACGTCATGATATCGCGACATTTGTTGCAACTGGAGTGGAGGGAGGTTTTCCGTCGTGATATCACGATGTCGTGATATTGCGACATCGTGATATCGTGACTTGTTGAAAGAGGCAAGGCACGAAGGCAGTTGGGGTCATGATATCACGACGTCGTGATATCGCGACGGTTTGGCAGACTGAGGCAAAAGAGTAAGTTGGGTCACGATATCGCGGCCAAAGAGAAAGCAAACAAAGTTTACGCGTGGGCAGCTGGGCAAGGCGGAAATGCACACGTGGCTGCCACGTGTGTTACGAGTGGCGTGACATTTGGAGGAGGGGTTGGAATTGGCACGCGGGAGCAAACGTGTAAGAAATTAAAGATGAAGGCCACGTATCGGGAGTTAAAATTTACAGCCGCGTGCATTAAAGGGGGAGAACCACCTTTCAGAAGGATTTTTCGAAAAACAACTGTTGCAGGGCATGGCCGGTATGGAGGAGACGGCAGCGCAGAGGACAGTCTGACCGGAGCGGCGGTGCAGGTCAAGGAGGACATTAATGCAAGCTCCGGGTAGATCGGGCAGATGGCCCATTTATGTCAGAATTTTGAAAACCCGAAAGGGGGGAAAGGAAAATTTAAATTTTGTTTTAGGCGGGGCATTAATGGCCGAGAGGATCGGGGCCTCGATAAAAAAAAAAAACCTGAAATTTTGGTATCGGAAGGGGGATGGTGGACCGGAGAACAGGGGAGAGACAGAGTGGAGAAAATACCAGAGCATCTCTGGTTCATGTACGCCTGCGGGCTGTTTTATCTTGGAACGCATGTAAATATTTTTGGCAAATTTTAATGAAAAGTTAAATTTGCAAGTGTTGATCATCCCGTCCCCGTCAGGTACCTACTTTTCAAACATTAGACTGTTATTCATTTCAGTCTACGACGAGTACAGAATTGGGATTCGTCTCACCCTGGAACGAATACTGTCTGTTATTCGTCTCACCCAGGGACGAATAGCGCTCTGTGCATTTTTTAGAATAGCAAATCAGAGACATCCTTTTGGGCAGAGAAGAGGTAGGGGTTTTTAACAAGCCTCTGTCAATTTTCTATTTTTGTTTTCTATTTTCTGATTTTCAATTTTTGTATTGCTTAGGGAAAGTTTTCTTTTGGCTGCCTGTTTCATTTTTGCAAAATAAAAAGAACCCCACACATCACGTGGTGACTTAAACCAAGGAGCTGGTCGTAAAACCCCAGCCCTTGAGCAAGACCAACGGTGGATTTCATCACCACGTTGGCTTGAATATTTGCATACATTACCCCGATCGTGACTGTTGCTAGACGTAAATCCTGATGAAAGCTGACCAAGTGTAGCTAGGGTGATTCCTAGCGCATGAGGATAAGTCTTCTATGGTAGGTGTCATAAACAGGGTGATTCCCCTTTCGTACCGCCTACGTACCACGTACCATCTGCTCTCACGTACCAATAGTTTCCCTCACGTAAGGGCGGGTATATAGAGAGGTTGGTATATCGGCCTGGCAATGGTATATTGAAGGGGCGACCATTTATGGGAGTCATAAGAGCCTTCATACTGCATTTAAACGTTCTTCAAAAAGCTTTCAAAAACAAACATCAAAACACACTAAACCAGATTTAGGGCACACTTTTAATCTTTAAAAGAGATAATCATTGCTTGCATGTGTGTGATATTTTCTATTTTGTGTAGCATAAAAATCAAAAAATCATAAAAAGATAAAAATTTACATAGCTCGTAGAGAGTCATCACCATGGTATTCACTCGTAGCCAAGCCCAAGCACGGGCAGAAGCTGCAGAGGGGGTACAAGGGGGCACAAGTCACCTCCGATACAGCTCCAAATATTTGGTCATACCGCCTTTTAGGCAAACTCAATTAAACTGTCCCGTTCACGCCGCGACAGAAAGAGACCATAGAGGCACCCCTTCAAGGGACAACCTCTTTGAGCACACACTCTTCCAAGGAGAGTACATCCAAAAGCAAACACCCCTAGAGGCTAGATATGAGTACCCACCGTGCACTGAAGCGCCAGAATAGCCTAGGGTCCCCAAGGAGGAGCCATATGATTTTGTCATCCCTCCTTTAGCACGCATCAATGTTAGAAACAACAAGCAACATCTAGAGCACAAGGCTCTTAGACTTGGGCGAATTAATTCAGCCCTCCCTTTTCACATGTATGAAGAAGGATATGAGGATGATCATTATGTCCCTCAAGAACAATACACAACATGGGAGCGATGTGCTTCCGCACCTACTTTTCATCAAGATTCCCCATTGAGGCAAGAGCCTCGAGTGAATGCTGCCAACCTCGACAGAGGGAAGCGACATATAGAGATCTTGGATCATCATGACCGAGATAAACACATAGGTGAGGCATCTAGGCCTCCTAGACCTAACACAACAGAGCAAAATGACCTGGCCTTTGCCAGATATGTCGCCCATCAAGAGCAGCTCACGAAGCTTAAGAAAGATCAACAACAGCTAGAACACTTATATAACCTTAATAAGGAGCGCATTCAACGCCAAGCAGATGAGCTGCTCAACAACAATGTGCTTGAGAGGGTCCCAATTCCTTGAATACAAAGGATAGAGAGGCACGAGAGGCCTGAGAGGCATGATCCTTTGGTGCAAAATAGAACATACCAAGTGTGGCCCCCGAGACCTCCTAGAGTTGAACGGGAGGCCACCCCTAGAAACCATTATGGGCACCCTCCACGGGCACCCATCTATGTTCATAGACCTCGCCCAAAAACTCCTCAAGAAGATTATGAGGAGTATGAACAGGAAGAAGAGAGGGCTGAAACGCCTTATCAAGATAGGGGGGCTGCTATTCAGCCACCTCCCTATAGGCCTCAAGCTCCCTACAACCCTCAGAGGAGACCAATTTAAGAAGAAGAAATCAAGTCTTCTGATGCCTATAAAGCACTCTTAGAGTGCTTAGAGTCTATGGAGATCAAAACTTCTGGGCCCCAAAAGCCCACCTTACGCCAACTCCATAGCCACCCAGTGCATCCATCAGTACCAGCACCTCCTTACCCTGAGCACTTTAAGCTGCCCCAGTTGGCACTCTTTAAAGGGGAGGAGGATGCCCAAGAACATGTAACCAGATTCCTGAGCCAATGCTTCGGCATTCAGGATAATGATGCTTTGTTATTAAGAACATTTATAACCACGTTCGTAGGCCCTACCTCGGATTGGTTCACCCACCTGCCAAAGCATAGCATTTGTAATTTAGATCAGTTAGTGGATGCATTCCTTGAATGCTTTGCCTTCAACACCAAGAAGAAGGCATCACTTAGTGACCTAGCCAGCCTCAAGCAGTATGAGGAAGAAACTATAGCGGCCTATGGGAACCGGTGGAGGGCTTTGCTTTCAAAGCTGCCTTACCTCCCTCCTATGTCCGACCTCACACAAATGTTCTCCAAAAGCTGTTTGAGATCGATCTCTGTGCTATTGCAGCTGCAACAATATGCCACTCTAGAAGAAGCCCTGGCGCAAGCCAAAATTATCGAAGAGATCAAAATTCAAGATGGTGAAATTGCTAAGCCAAAAAAGAAAGAATGGACTAAGAATAACAGCAAGACAGGGACAACGCAACAGAAACCCGCCATGGTCAATCAAGTTGCTATTAACATACCTACGCCTGCACAAGCAACACAACCTCAAAAGGCTAACTATCAGGCGGTCCCTCCAAATAATTATGAACAAGAGAATAATCAGCAAAAGCAGAATCAGCAGCATCACCCTCAGCGACAATTCACACCCTACACGGAGTCCAGAGATTCCCTGTTTGACCGCTTGTCAGCGGCAAATTTGATCAACCTACCCGAGATTCAACACATAGATCCCAATGCGCCAAAACCTAAAGGCTATAGGGAGGAATTATATTGTAGGTTTCACAGACGGAGAGGGCACGATCTTAATGCCTGTTGGAAATTCAAAGGCTTGGTGCAAGATTTAATTGATAACAAGACATTAGTGGTGGACAATCCCGTAGCACCGGGTAACCAACAGATGGGAGTCTTCAAGGATCCCTTACCAGCCCATGATACACAAACAAAGAATGTGCAAGTCAACGAAGTAACACAAGACTGCCCTATGCAAGGGTATGTGGGAATGATTAGCATAGTGACTCGAAATAAGAGGCATCCGAGCACAGTTGCCCCTGCGGCAGCTACAGGAGAGGTGCCAACAACGTTACCACCCCAACAACACTCTCCTCCGCCTAGACCAGTGGTCACGATTCGGAGCAAGCTTACCCAAAGCTTGCGGACCACGTCGGCTAGGCTTTCCATCTATGAGCTTATACAACAATCGCCACCTCATCGAGAAGCTCTAATGGATATCTTAAAAGCCATCGAGTTGCAACCCCACGAGGCAAATGCTTTCAACAATTTTGTGGGACACGTCCAAAGGTGCACGAACCAGTTATCACCTTCAGAGATGATGAAATAAAATCAGTAACTGGTGACATGGCGGATCCACCCCTGCACGTCATCGCATGGGTCAACGGGATTCCGTACAAAAGAGTGTTGGTAGACACTGGCTCGTCCAGTAATATCATCACAATAGCGGTGTTAAAACACTTGAAGTTGCCTGCGTCTCACATAGTAGCCTCCACATATACATTGCGAGCATTTAATGATGCAATATGCTCAATAGTTGGCACAATTGTCCTACCCATTCAAGTGGGACAAAAGACAATTCCTACATTGTGCCATATCTTGGAGGGTGAGATGGCTTACAACATCTTGTTGGGCCGCCCATGGATCAGGGACATGAAGTGTGTCCCTTCGATAGCTCACCAGTGTCTCAAGTACACCTTTGAAGGGGAAGTGCATGTGGTTCCAGCAGACCTGGAACCTTTCAAATATTGCAATTCGATGCAATTAATGCCGTAGTCGACCCTCCCATCAATGCATGTGGATTTTTAGTTGAATCCATCCAAACAGGGTCCGATTTCGTAGGCATCTCCATTGTCAAAGCCCTTGGATCCTCAGCCTAGTTCATCTTCATCGGCTGGTCCTTCATCAACAGCGCCACCTATGGTGGCCACAACGAAGGATAAGGGCAAGAAACCCATGGAAGAAGTACCACCTTCGGTCTCAAACATCTCTACTGAAGAGATACCTAATAGAATGGAAGTTGAGACGCCTAGTCCACCCGACATGGAGTGGACTCCAGAAGGACTTCCGTTCTCTCCCCCTCAATCGCCAACAATCACTGTTGAAATGGCCAATACGGGCCTGGGGGAGTATTTAGTGAGGAACATTGTTGCAACGCCCACACTTGAGTCTATGCAAGACATGGGGAGACCTCGCCTTCCCATCGGCAGTGTTGTTCCTCTAGGCTACCCGCCCAACCAGACAAACTTTGTGTATGGGGGCCTTGATCATGGTGTTGAACCTTCCATGAAAGAAGAAGAAGATGAAGAGCCCTTTACGGAAGATGTCAATTATTTGTCTAATCCAGGCTTTGCTTTAAAATATCTTGGCCAATGCAATTGGCACGGATATGGGTTAGGCAGGTATGAGCAAGGAGTGCGTGTTCTTTGCCAACCGAGATACCAGATGCCTTATGACAAGTCGGGAGTAGGGTTCAACCACCCCCTACCCTTGGACATCTTGGTAGAGAACATGTAGGGCCTAGGGATAGGCAACAAGGATGGGTTGGCATTGGATCCCTATGCCAATCCTAACATGACATACACATTGGGGGATTATCTCCCATTGTTGCCAAATAACCTTGTTGACCTCAACAACCCTTTCCCTTCGCCTGAAAAAGGAGAAAATTCAAGGGCTCCCCTACAAGAGGGATATAGACACAATCAGGAAGGATCCTCAATGGATGATTATCAAGAGAGCCTCTTAACAATGTTCCCCTTGGGTGCTCCGATCGAGCAAGTGCCACTCCAAGGAAATCAGGTCCCCCCGTAGAGAGCGGAACAACCCCGATGGGACCACATCAATTTGATCGAGCAAGATGAACCTAACATGTCACAGGATGCTGTCGGAGCCAACGAAGATCTGTCGATCTCCGACAGTGATTATGAAGATGAGATTGATATGGCCTATCTCAATAGCCTATGACCACAACAGTACCCTTTGGACATTAATGACATATTTGAACAAATGAACATAGTGCCAGGGCATGAGTGGCACTTAGATCCAGCGCAATGGGACCAAGTGTTGAATCCACCACATTGGACATACAGAGAGCAACTTCCGCCTAGGGACCCTATTGAGTTACCAGTGCCAAGGGTAGACCCTGTCCTTTTATCCGCACATAGGGCCGATCCATTTGTACCCATCCCTCTAGAGCCAGATCTGAGCATAGAGATCATCCAGGATGTCAGAGAAAACACACCCATGGTAATGGAGATCAAACTCATTTCATCAACATGATCTCCATTGACTTAACCGCCCCCATCCACAATCCAGCCGATCCAACATGGTCATTGTATCTAGACATGGATGCCATAGACTGGGATCATGTTAATTCACCACCATCCCCATCTGAGTACTGGCCCTTTGGTGAGATGCTTCATTACACCCCAGGACCAACTCAAGATATCTTTCATGCTGAAGAGGAACCCGAGGTTCCCAACGCAGATCTTAATTCAGCAAATGATATCAACTTGATCCCAACTCCACACCAGTTGGAGGACGGATCCCACATGTTAATTGAGGAAACAATTGACATAGACATCGGCTCCGACCCAATAGCTCCACAGATCATCAAGCTAGGGGTAAGTTTGTCCCCCAAGAGCAAGCCGATTACATTGCCCTTCTCAAGGAAAAGAAGGAGGTTTTTGCTTGGTCATACAAAGACATGTCGGGGCTAGATCCATAGCTAGTCACGCATAATTTAATGCTTGATCCGACAGTCAAGCCAGTAAAGCAAAAACTACGTAAGATGCATCCAACGGTGGCCTTGATGGTCAAAGACAAATTACAAAAGCTGTTGGATGCACAGTTTGTCATCTGCATGGATTATCCACCATGGTTGTCCAACATGGTGCCCGTCAAGAAGCCCGATGGGAGGATTCGCATATGCACCGATTTTTGAGATCTCAACAAAGCGAGTCCTAAGGATGATTTCCCCTTGCCTAGCATCGACGCATTGGTAGACGCTACAACGGGCCACGAAATGCTTTCCCTTATGGATGGTTTCTCGGGATACAATCAAATTCGTATCAATCCCGAAGACCAACTAAAAATGGCGTTCACAACGCCTTGGGGGACATTTTGTTATAGGGTTATGCCCTTTGGCCTTAAAAATGCCGGTGCAACCTACCAACGTGCCATGACATACATCTTCCATGATCACATGCACAAAACTTTGGAAGATTACATGGATGATTTGTTGGCCAAGTCTCTCTTGCGCCCAGATCATCTCGATGACTTAAGCACGATCCTCGATCGCCTCATTGAACACAAAGTCAGACTAAATCCCAAGAAGTGCGTCTTTGGCGTCACGTCTGGAAAGCTCTTGGGTTTCATAGTCTCCAAACGAGGGATCGAGGTGGACCCAAACAAAGTCAAGGCAATCCTTGAGATGCCTCCCCCAACTACCATCAAGCAGCTCAAGAGTCTACAGGGAAAGGTTGCGTCAATCAAGCGCTTCATAGCGCAGCTATCTGACAAATGCCGACCCATGAATAAATTATTACACAAGGGGGTAGCATTTCATTGGGATGACGAGTGCCAGTCAGCCTTTGACGATATCAAATAGTACTTGGCTTCACCGCCAGTATTGGCACCACCAAGACCAGGAGTGTCATTCTATTTATACATCTCAGCCACTGAGGTAGCTCTGGGTGCCATGCTAGCCCAGAAGAATGAACTTCACAAAGAACAGGCTACATACTATCTTAGCCGCACCCTGGTCAGTTATGAACTTAACTATGCATACGTTGAAAAGCTCTGCTTGGCAGTGGTGTTTGCTACCAAAAAGCTATGCCATTACATGTTGGGCCACACGACGTATGTTGTGTCTAAGGAGAATCCATTGCGATACATGATGAGTCATACTTATCATAGTAGCCGCACGACGAAATGGATCATGTTGTTGATGGAGTTTGACATAGAGTTCATTGGACAAAAATCTATCAAAGGTCAAGTCATCGCCGATCAACTAGCAGAGGCTCCTCTTGAAGATGATCAGCCTCTAGTCGTAGAGCTACCAGATGATGGGGTCTTCCATGTTTCAGAATCGCCAGATTCTGATGAGCCTGAGTCCCAGGCTGACATAACCCTATTCTTTGATGGTTCTAAATGTGAGCAAGGAGGTGGCATGGGAATTGTATTCTTCACACCGCAAGGGGCTCCGATACCCTTGTCATTTAAACTTGACTTCCCGTGCACCAATAACAATGCCGAATATGAAGCCTTGCTCATAGGTCTTCAAACAACTATCACCATGAACATCAAATGCCTGAACATCTTTGGTGATTCGTTGTTAATAGTCAACCAAGTGAAAGGGGTATTCCAATGCAAATGCCTAGTCCTACAGGCCTACAAAGCCCTTGTGGACAAATTCCTGGCAAAGCTTGAATGGTATGACATCGAGGCACTCCCTCGATCATCAAATCATTTTGTGGATACTATGGCCTCTTTGGGGTCATTAATCTCGCAAGACATGACTGGTGATATGACAACCATTCAAGTCAAAACCTTATCGCAATCAGCGATGGAGCGTGCAAGCTCTGATTTAATGCCAGGAATCCACTTGATCCAGATTGAACCATCTTCGGATAAGTTCTCTCGAATCCATGCCTGTTTGAAACATGCCAACTAGGGGTCCTTGTTCTCCCCTACTCCCCTTAATAGCAACACAATGTTGTTCTTGCAGATTATTTCCCGCTCAGCTTTTGCTAGGGATGATTTGCAAGAGGGATTGGTTGTTCATGCCGTCGAGGTTTTCGATCAGCAGGATTGGTATTCACCCATCCGAGACTACCTCAAGTTAGGTAGCCTCCCACTTGGATTGATGCATGCCACAAAATGAGCATTCAAGCAGAGAGCGGCAAAGCATGTCTTGTTAGGAGACATTTTGTATCGTCGCAACTACGAGGGGATCCTCCTCCGTTGTTTGGACCAGCAGGAGTCCACTTGGGCGATCGCCCAAGCGCACGATGGTACCTATGATGGCCACTTCAGTGGTATGGCCATCGCAAAGCGCATTCTTTGCATGGGCTATTATTGGCCATCTTTAGAGCGAGATTGTTGTGCTTATGTCAAGAAGTGCGTGAAGTGTCAACACCATGCTAATTTGACACATGTACCTTCTCAGGCCTTGCAACCGATCCAATCGGCTTGGCCATTTTTGCAGTGGGGCTTTGATCTAATCGAAAAGATCTCCCCTGCATCATTCGACCATCACACGTTCATCATTACGGCCACAGAGTACTTTACCAAATGGGTGGAAGCAATTCCGCTTACCTCTACGACTGGAGCCCGCATTACGGAGTTCATTTTGCATAACATCATATGTCATTTTGGTATTCCATCCAAGATCCTTTCGGATAATGGGACACCCTTCAAGAATAAATATGTGCGTGCTTTGACCACAAAGTACAAGATTCAGCATAGCTTTTCAACACCCTATTATCCATAGGCAAATGGGCAAGCAGAGGCATCCAACAAAATGCTAATTGCCATCCTCAAGAAGACAGTCATAGACAATCATAAGGATTGGCACATTCAGATCCCGCTTGCTCTTTGGGCTTATCGCACTAGCATTCGGACACCCACTGGGGCCACTCCATTTTTGTTGGTGTATGGTTCTGAGGCAGTCATGCCTCTTGAGTTGGAAATTCCCTCCCTACGCATTTCAATGCAAGAATTCATAGATGATGACACCGCACGACAAGCCCGGTTAGATCAGCTTACGTTGCTTGATGAGAGACGCATCAATGCTCTCGAGCATTTGCGTATCTACCAAGAGCGACTTAAGAGAGCATATAACATGAAAGTTCACCTAAGGGACTTCCAGGTTGGAGACCTAGTATTAAAAGAGAACCAACAGAATTCTAACTTGTCGTCCCATCTCCGGGACAAGTTCACGACAAACTGGTTAGGTCCTTATGTCATTGACAGTAAGATAGGACCTGGGACATACCGGCTAGCTTCTCTTGATGGAATCAAGGAACTTGAACCCTTGAACATCAGTCATTTGAGGCCATTCCATATCTAATAGAGCCATAGCTCAAACCAAAAGCTCCAAGGATTCCCATAATTGCTTGGTCAAACCAAAAGCTCCAAAGGTGTCCATACACCCTTTGGTCAAACCCAAAAGCTCCAAGGATTTCCATAATTGCTTGGTCAACCCAAAAGCTCCAAAGGTTTCCATAAACCCTTTGGTCAACCCAAAAGCTCCAAAGGTGTCCATCAACCCTTTGGTCAAACCAAAAAGCTCCAAGGATTTCCATAATCGCTTGGTCAACCAAAAGCTCCAAAGGTGTCCATCCACCCTTTGGTCAAACCAAAAGCTCTCACCCTTTGGTCAAACCAAAAGCTCCAAGGATTCTATTAATCGCTTGGTCAACCCAAAAAGCTCCAAAGGTTTCCATAAACCCTTTGGTCAAACCAAAAGCTCCAAGGTTCCCCATCTTGGTCAAAACCAAAAGCTCCAAAGGTTCCCATAAACCCTTTGGTCAAACCAAAAAGCTCCAAGGATTCCAACAATCACTTGGTCAAACCAAAAATGCTCCAAAGGTGTCCATCCATCCTTTGGTCAAACCAAAAGCTCCAAGGATTATCGCAATCACTTGGTCAACATCAAGAAAATTCAAAAACAACAAAAATCTGCATTTCACTTTCATGCATACTTCAAAAATCAAAAATACAAAAAATAAAATATAGCTGCATTAGGCATCACATCCATACATTGCATATTTGTTGGTCATACGGCTCAAAGGCACCATAGACTGTCATTCTTTGGCAAAACCACCATTTTGCACATTTTCCATTTTGCAAGCAATACAACAAAAATAAATATCATCCACAATTTCACCATATCATGCGTCAGTTGTCATCTAATGTATCTAGAGTTTTCGTCATTCAGTTGTCTTTAGCTGTCTAGCCACCACTGTACAAAGTCAAACAGATTTTACAAAGGTAGAGTTATACTTGGACAACATCTTGTTATGTAGCATCCCATCACAAGCTAAAAACACATAAAACAATTCCCAAGTTGTGTAAACGAAAGATGAAACCTGTAAAGCAATTCAGGATACCACATAGTGAAAAGGTTATCTCGCTCATCCCCCTGTGCGAATGATCCCAAGAATGCTGAGAGTTGGCAAAAGGACAAGAATCTTCCCTACCCAATTCCCCAAGAATCCCAAGTTCTCGAAAAAGTTGCAAAACATCACAAAAATTTGCACAAGTCAATATCCCAAAAATTTGCAAAAGTCAACACTCCAAAAGTTGACATCAAATCCCACAAAGTGCATACATCAAAAAGCACAAGCAATAGTGATTCTCATCACTCCAAAATTCAAATCCCTTGCTCAAAAAAAAAAAAAACAACAAAATAAACAGTGATTTTTATCACTATACAAAGAGCAAGTATCCCAATACAAATGAAGAAAAGAAGGGAGTCGAACTTGAATCCCTGGAACTCTCAGCATTCAAAAGGTCATGAGGTGAACCTCAGTACCGGTTTGGTGGATAGCCTATCGGTCACTGGTGGCAAACCTCCTGCATGACGATATATCTATCACATTTACTTGTGTGCAGATCAATGTTTGCATGTGGATGAGCTAGCTTATGGTATCCTAGATAGCAACACAGATTAATCTAACTAAATACAACAAAGGAGTTAGTGGCGCTAATTAGGTGATCCTCAGTACAGGTTTGGTTGATAGCCTATCTGGCACTGGCGGTATCCTGACAAATACCACATAAACGAACTCAATTGCACACACAGGGATGTGAAATAACTTGGTCAAAAACAAGTCCGATTCATACCTTATACAAAAGTCTTGCAAGATAACAATACAGTCTTGGCTAGTTAGTTAAACCATCTGAATCTCCGAAAAACTTAACTACATTCTAAACCAACTGTTATATATATTCCATTCTCACATCACCATCATACAACTTCATTTCAAAAAAAAAAAAACAAAACAAAATGAGAGCAAACTCAATTGTCAAGTCAGTTCATACATCCGTTGCATACTACAAAAAGCCATAAGTTTAAAATAGTCTATGGTGCCACCGCTAAAAATCAACAAGTCATTTTCATCCATTCCATATACATATCATAATAGACTAGCGCCATGTGCATTCATCATAACACCTACATTCATCATCACATGTGCATTCATAAAAGTACATTAGCATGCATACATCAACATCAATCATTGTACATAAAAGCAAAACATGACAAGTGTATCCACAAAAATAATGTCATCTGTATATATATCAAAAACAAAGATGCCCGCAGGCTACAAAACTGGTCCTCTGACCCCGCAATCATACCACAAAACCTCAAAAACCCCCATGCCTAGGGCCTCGGCCACCATGATCACGTAGGATCGATGCACCGGGAACTACCCCCCGTAGTTGGGGCCCTGTGCGATCCCCCATCCCGGCTACTGCTCGCCCCCGCCTCTCACCTACTAGAGCCCCCCTCATCTAGTCGCCTGTGTCGAGAGGATGTTGACTGCTCCGTATCACTCCCTCTCGAGCAGTGTGATGATCCACCCTTGCTCATCGTCGATAGTCGTCCTCCGAAGCGGATAATATTTTCCTCCATCTCCACTCGACATTGATGCCACTCCAAATCCCATTGGCGATATGATGCCAGGCTCATCCGTTGGATATCCCTCTCCTACACCATCTCCCTAAGCTCCCCATCTCACCTCCGTAATAACTCTATCAATCATGCTACCTCCATGCGCAACCCCGCATCTGTATCCCCTGGACCGACCGAATGCGTCGGCCTCTCTGGAGCACCAGCCTGCTCTAGAGCATCCTGCATCTCTGGCTGCTCCCCACCATCAAAGTCCTCTCCCACATCTGCAACCTCTACCATCTCCACATCTACCATGGGAGCTCCCCAACCCTCTCCTGGTGCCTCTGCACCCTCTCCGCCTACCGCTGCCTCATCCCCTCCCAATGGCCCCTCACCTCGCCATCGTCGAAGTGTCCACCACTCCTGGTACTCGATGATAACCCCGACATCATCCATGTCCGGGGTGTCCAGTACTGCATCCGCCTCCTCCCCTAGCGGCTCGAGGATCGATGCAGCTAGAGTCCTCTCATCACTCCGATGTCGATAGACTAAGGGCTCCCTAGGAAACCCCTAGCATACCCCAAACTGTCGGGTAACCCGGAGGTAATGGAAGTACTCCTGCTCCATCTCGTGCCGTCCAATAATCCACCTCCCCCTTCGGACCCATCGAAGCCACTCATCAGCCTCAGGCCATACGGGACAATCTCGATATGGCCTCCACACCACATCTCCTAGAGTCAGTCATGCCAAAGTCTCTGTGTAATGGCCCACGTCACCTGCAAACCATCGACTCTACCCCCGCTCCTCTGATCGGTACCATAAAGCCGCATATCCAATGTCTCTGTCTACCATGTCAGCCCGTGTAGTCCAAGGTAGCCCCAGTGGTCGATCCACCGCTATATGCTGCCAGGCCCAGATCTATAGTAGACAACTACACCCAATCCCCTTCCGCCTTCGATAGCGGACCTCATATAACTCATCGTATAGCTGAGCCAAGAGCGTCAGGCCCCACCTCATAATCATTGGCTCTACTACCAGGAAATCCACTAACTGCCACACCACCTCCAGTAGGTTCCATGGGAACCTCGCCCTCGAGGAGTCTGGCAACAGCATGTTGGAAATGAGGCTCATAAGTAGTGTATGCCTCACTCCCAACACCCTCCTCTCGTACCACCACCGCACTAAGATCCCACCCATCTGACAATCATCCTCAGCCCTCTCCACCAGGCTCTCCACACCCAAGTCCTCCCCATGTCCAAAGCATCGGGTCAATATGACCGTCCTCTGGCCTCGTGGCATCGTCCGGATGGGGACCCCATCTATCGAAATCCGAAGAATCCGATAGACATCCTCTAAGGTGACTGTCATCTCCCCTGTCGGGAGATGGAAGGTGTTCGTCCGAACATCCCATAGACTGATCAAAGCTGTCAAGTAAGCCCGATCCCCAACAACTGGCTCCAATCGAGTCACATGCTTGAGCCCTAAGGCATCAAGCCACTCCCAGTCCTCCACAGTAAATGCCTCTCGAGCATCAAAAAACAGTCGGTACCCGATATCGACTCTTCACCACCTGCACATCACAAAAAACACAAAAACATCAAAAACATGAATAACAACAAAAACACATCACATGTACAAAAATGCACAACTGTACAGTAACATCATTCATTCACATGTACATCACATTTTCCTTTTTATAAACAAAAAAAAAAAAACAGTTATCCTAGGGTTTCTAACCTAGTTTACAAACAAAAAAATTATTTTTTAACTACATTTACAAAAAAAATGTAAAAAAAAAAAAAAAAAGTTTATTAGGGTTTTAACTAAGTTTAATTCACAAAAAATTCATCATTTTTAATCTAGGGTTTCATTTTTACATAAAAATGACATGGTTTACCTACGGTTTCGACCTAAGTTTACCATTCAAACAAAAAAATTCATCAATTTTTAACCTAGGTTTTCATTTTTAATTTCATAAAAACAAAAAAATTGACATGGTTTACCTACGGTTTTTACCTAAGTTTAACCATTCACAAAAAAAAAAATTCATTAATTTTTAACCTAGGTTTTCATTTTTACATAAAAAAAATGACATGGTTTACCTATGGTTTTGACCTAAGTTTACCATTCAAACAAAAAATTCATTATTTTTCACTTAGGTTTTTAGTTTTAATTTCATAAAAATAAAAAAAATTGACATGGTTTACCTACGGTTTTGACCTAAGTTTAACCATTCACAAAAAATTTTCATTTTTTTTTTTTAAACAACAAAAAATGACATGGTTTACCTACGGTTTCGACCTAAGTTTAACCATTTACATAAAAATAATTTTTTTAACCATGGTTTACCCTAAGGTGTTACTCTACGTTTCACTTTGGTTTATCCTAAGGTTTTCCATCTAGGTTTAAATTGGTTTATTTTAGTTTGTTTCATAGTCTTTAAATCCATTCATTCACCTTTTTAATTAATTAATTAGGGTTTCGTTTCTTAAACAAAAGAGAAAAACATAATAAAAAAAACAAATTACGATTTTAAAAACTGTTCAAAATAAACTAGAGGAGATAGTGCACTTACTGGTCTCGCTTCGGCTCCGCCGCTCGATGACCCGGTATGTGCACTCATGGTGGCTAGAAAACTCGACAGCGCTTCACTTCAGAAAATCTCCCTCCTCCTCCTCAGAGCTCCAACTCGCTAGCGATGAACAACACAAATGAACCCAACCCATCATTTTCGCACTTTTATATTTTTTATTCGCTCGTATTCGTTCCTATCACCGGACGAGTACCAACATGGAGTTCGTCCCACCCCGAAACGAATACCAAATTCAACAAAAATAAAAAACAACAAAAATAAAAAATGAAAAATGCAACACAACAAAAGCACTAAAAATTGCCAGATCAGAGTGCTTTTGCACCTGACATTCTTGGCATAACAAAATAGATGTCGGGGTTTACATTGTCACTATCTTTCTCCCTAAGAAGGCTACCATGGCCGGACCGCTCCACGGGAGATGGGATTTTCGTCAATTTTCACCCCATACGGCGTCGCAAAATGGGTTAACACCCACCAAAAACAGGTTCAAAAATCGGGAAACTGCTCAAGCATTCAACGGAAAACATCTAAAGGCACCCTCACTTAAGTCATCTTGGGTCAAGCGACTCGTCGCTTTTCTCATGTTGGTCATTCCCTCATCGATTCGTCGCTTGAGGGGGTAGTCACACTTAGTTACCAATCAGCAAACACACACCCAATCAAGGCAATGGCATGCATTCAAAGAATCATTGACAAAGACAATCACGCTCCTGCTTGGGGCAGCAAACAAGCAATAATCACAAAATGATCAAGCGCTTGACATTCGTGAATCATGAACTCAAGGTTCCCACAGACAAAAGGTTGCGCCCTTTGCCTATTCATGACTGATCAATGTCCAAGCTCAAGTCACACCTCACCAAAATAGGTTAACACTTGATATCAATTTCCTTAGCTCGTCCGAAGCAAGGATTCAAGAATGCATGCCCTTTCCATACTTGGGGCATCACAAGTTGGTTAAGTTACTGAGAAGCATTAATCATTAGTGCTTTGGTTATCTATTTTTGCTCAGCGCTATGCCACGCACAACGCATCCCAAAAAGGGGCATCTGTAGACACCAAAACAACACCAATCCGATTAAGTGACCGCAAACACTGATCGCATTGACACACACAAGCCCCCAGGGCAGCCCACAAGAGGTTAAACAGTGGTCCTAACCACTCTCACAGCAGTTTTGGAAGGTCAGACACCATTTTGGCACCTTTCAGGCACTTTGCTCCTTATTCGTCCCACCCAGGGACGAATACGGACTTGTAGTTCGCGCTCGCTCCTGGGTGGGACGAATACCAGGTTTGACCAGCAAAAAGTCAAACCTCGGCACATGACAACTCAGATCTGCCACTTAACTATCCCTTCATTGCATGGGAGTGCGAGTGAGTTTTTTTGAGCATGCAGAGGCAGTTATAGTACCAGTTACAAAGACATGCACAGAGGCAGTTAAGAAGCCCTTGATCAAGAAGAAGTCTTCTCTTCACAAAAAGCATTCATGCTAAGTAACACTTCTGCATGTTAATTCAAGAGACCCCTTGGGTCTATAAAATGGTGAGTTTCCTCACCCAAAAGAGATAGAGAGAAGGAGCATTTTGAGCAACGAAGTGCTGCCATTTTACTTACTTGCGATTTGTGCTTTTACATCCATAATCTCTCATTCGAAAGGGAGGTTATTGGGTGACTATTGGAAGCACGAATCAAGACCCAAAACCCGATTTTTGGCCACAAAATACCACCAATTTGTCGACAATACATCACAATAGGTTTTGGACCCATCCCAAGTGGATTGGTGTCGAAACAAGGTCTCAACCGATGGGCGGTTTGCCTTCGGGCACCCCCTACCTTATTGCAGGTTTACTCGTTTCACCCCGGAACGAATACCAGTTTGTTGCAGGTTTACTCGTCCCACCCCGAAACGAATATCGATCTATATCGAATTTGGTGACTGTTTCTTTTGCAGTATTTTGCTAGTTACATGTTTATGCTTCTGTCAAATTTTCAGTTTATTTGGATTCATTTTAATCATCGTTATATTTATCTTTTACATTCATTAACAGTAACCTTTCATATTCACGAGTTTCATTTTCATACACAGGTGCTACTGACTCTTTGTTTGTTTCTTTGAACGCAGGTCTTCAACATTAGAGGAGCAACGAGGAGTCTAGTTTTATCAACACAAGCGGCGGCAACGTTTTGGTTCGCCCATCTTATATGTGGGCACGCGGAAGAAGGAATTCTGAAACAAGTTGTAAAGAATCAATATTTAACGCTCCTATCCCCTAAAAAGGAAGGAGACGTATTGTAACACAAATTTGAAAAGCATATCAATAAAAAGGGCCGTATTTTATATTGCTTTTATATCTTGTGTTCATTCATTCGTGTTCTTTCCTTTTGGCGCAATTTTGTTTAGTTTATCCTTTTTGTTTTCGGAATCTCGTGCTTTCAAGGCTACTCCATTACTATATCAAAATCTATAGCCCATTGTACATATGTGTCACCATGCATAAGGCTACTCCATTACTAGATCAACATTTATAGCCCATTGCTAGCAATGGAGATTGCCCCATGGTTGTCAAAAAATAAGAATTCCAAGGATTCAAGCTCTTTACCCCATTTTTTTTTTTGATATTTTTTTTTGGATTTTGGGATACTTGCTCATTTTGGGGATGAGAAAGGGATTTTTTTATACTTTATCATTGTGTGGAAGAGCATTGGGTAGTGGGAAGCTTGTCATTTAGTTAATTCTTAGTATTCTAGACCAGGCACATAATAGGATGAGCAGGGGAAACCTTTCTCTTAAGGGGTAAGGACTATGTTGCAATGTTGCCTTTCATTTTTTAAAATCATATTTAAAAATGTGAAAATGTGTTGGGATTTTGAGGTATGCAAGGTACAATCAAAGCAAGACCCTACCTTAAATATAAGATAGCTTTCAAAAAAATTTGAAAAGAAAACTAGGAATGGTTGAATGGTCAAAAGACCCTCATAAACACCCTATAATAACTTACTAGGTGAGGTAAAAACACAAACACCAAGCATGAGGAATGTGAATGGAGATGATTTGTAGATGTGTATGTTTTCCTTATGAAATTTTAAAAAATGAAGAGGTGTGCATAAAATAGTCATTGGCAGTATGAAAATCCTTGTTGATGATCATGCGTTATCTATCCTATCTTACGAGGATCCCTTAATAATCAAAATATCAAAATGAAAAGTGCAACTGATGACTAGAGAAAAGGTTTGATTAAGATAGATGACAATCATACAACCGTGGTGTTAACTTATCATGCAAGAAAAAAAAATAGCCTAATGTAAGTGCAATGAAAGAATACGCCTAATACAATTTTAGACAACAAATGTAGTGATATGCAATGCATGATGAAGTGAGCAATGTTCTGTTTTTGTATTTTTGTTATTTTTGATCATTCTGATTTTTTTTTTTTTTAATTTTGAATGTTTTTGTATTTTTTCTATATTTTTATGGGGAAGGTGTGATACCTTACGTGTCCCAAAAATTTTTGATGACTGGTGAGTGTGGGGAAGCTATGATACCTTGAGAATTCTCAATTTGTTTTATTGTTTCTTATCTGAATGACAAAGGAGATGTGATACCTTGAGTGTCCTCACTATGGTTTTTATGGATACTGAGGTTCTAATAAGATGAGATAAGTGGACCATCTATGGAAAAGGCCTCCCTATCGATAATACCATGGACCACATTTTTAAATGCATAGCAACTTTTTATGTCATGACCCTTCTATTTGTAATAGAGGCAATAATTATTTTCCCTATACGACTTAGATTTAGGTATTTTAGGGTCTATAGGATGTACGTCAAGTAAAAAATTGTTTTTGCCTCCTGCAACTTGTGAAATATTTTCAACATGGGGTTGGATATAGGGATCTAAGTTTTGAATGAGGTGGATAAGGTGGATGATGTTGAGGATATTAATACAGTTGATGCCATGAATGTGGGCAGGTGTAGACACCTAAAACATGTCATGTTTAGGAGACTACTCATATGGGCATCTTTGCAGACCATATGAATGACCTTGGACCCTCCCAAGGCTAAGAAGTGGTTCTAACCACTCATTTTAGGCATCCTAGGCCTATTCAGCCTTAGTCATGGATGGCATCCATAGCTAAGATCTCAGTCATGGTTGACACCCACGGCTAGGGTCCTAGCCACGTTTAGGAGCTGCGGCTAGCCCTGTAACTATCTCGGCCTCCCGAGCCAAGCCAAATTAGTTGTAATGGCCATGTGCAACTGATCCTAGGTGGTTTTGGGTGAGGAAGCTTTTGGATGTTTCCTCCCAACTACCCCAGCCTATCAATTCTTGATCTTGGCTTCTCAAGGAAGCTAGGATGAGGAGTTAGGAAGGCTATAAGACTCCCTTCAAAATTGGAGAGAGGTCTAGATGAGATACAAATTTGAATGTAGCGAAGCCCTACCAAATTGGAGAGCCACTTGTAACCCCTGAGGAGTGCTTACATGTTATCCATTTGGAGAATCATACCTATGTTTGAAGCAATGGAGATTTCAAGAGCTTGAGGAGCAAGCTTACCAATTGACACACTTCCATTGCAAATTCCAGTGAATTCCACCACCAATCTATTTTAGAACACCGAGGCGACCCTTGATCATCAATTCCTTGGAGGATTTGAGAGTTTCTGGCCCTGGTTTCAAGAGAAAGAGGAGTTTTCCTATAGCCGTGGCTGTCAGCCATGGCTAATAGAGCCAGCTACGCTTAACACCCATGGCTAGGGTTTGATGCTCTTTTTCCTCCATTTTAGCAGTAGATTTCCATTTCTAGTTATGCAAGTAGTTTAATCTAGCATAGATTAGCATTGTAGCAGACATTTGCATGGTTAATTTGCAATATTAGAGGTAGCTTTACCTTAATCTTTGTCACATTTTCTTATTTCCATAAATCTTCATAGATTAGCTTTATTCATGCTTTTATTTCAAATTACATGTTAGATTAGCTAGATCTATATGTTTTAAAGCATGCTTTACATTGATTCAAGAATTTTATAAGCATATTTGCATATCTTTATGCTTCTTTCAAGTTTAGCCTTATTTCTTGCATTTCTTGTCAATAGCCTCATCATGAGAGGCTTCATATGCATTTAACGTGCTTTGTTGTTTCTTGTACGCAGGTTACAGGTTCTTTCAAGCTTCAAGGCACTCTCAACATCAAATTCCTCTTGACAAATGGAGAAGGAGGCATCCTTGTAAGCCCTCAAGCAGAGTTGATGGAGATATGAAGACCATTGTGAAGCACATATTCCCCCATTTTGGGGTTATTTGCATATTGTAACATTGTATCAAACTTTGGTATCCCTAAGAGGGATGAATTTGTAATAAGTGATTCATTTGATTAATAAAAGAGAGCTTCCTTTGTTATTTCCTTCTTGTCAAATGTTTGCTTAGATTACATGCTTTCCCTTCTTTATGTTGCAATAGTTGTAGTTGTGTGGTCTCCATAGCCTTCTATAATGGCGATCATGATGGAAACCCCAAAAATTTTGCTATCTTTTACTAATTTTTCTCTATTTTGTATTGCAGGTCTTAGCCATATTTGAAAGCCATGATGCATAGTCTCAATTATAGTTAACACTTGTGGCTAGCATTTCAACCATGTTTAACAACGAGTGGCTAGTAGAGAGTAGAGAAAAATATAGTAGACAACTTGTCTCTTCATCGAATGAGGGATTCCAAGTAAGTATTCCTTTTGTATTTCTTATTTTCTATGTTTTCCTATCTAGTAGGCTCTAATTAAATCACCTAGCCAAAATTTAAAGGGAAAATAATAAAAAATTTCTTATTTACTATCAGCCACGGTTGACAACAACTAGCTCTATCAGCTATTGTTGTCAACAATGGCTAAGTTTTTAGGTTGCATTTCTATCCAACGATCGAGTCTATTGCCTACTGTATAGAACAACGACTAACATTTAGACTATGTGTTAGGGTTTGCATGCTTGGGGCCTATCTAAAGGCCATTTTTCATGTAATTTTGCATTACATTTTTTGGAAATAGCATTTAATATTGCATCCTTTTTTAAAATTAAACATCAATTTCCTAGGCATGTAGGAAGAATCATGGATGCTCTATGATGCATTTTATTTTTATGCAAAATTAAAATAAACCCCCACACACCATGTTTCACTTAAACATCAATGATGTTGGGCTCTCACATCCAACCCATTGATCGAGACCAATAGTGGATGTCATTACCACTTGGTTGGCTCATTTGATATTGTACTATCGAGACTCGACCATGGCCAAGGCTGATCCAAGAACTATCCTATCTATGCAAAATAGCATGCACTCCTCTTTAGAGGGGTGTATCACTATGCATGGTGTGTTGGGTGAGGATCGGTAGTACCTATGCTCCCTGATTAGGTATGGGCTTCATATCCATACTTTGGTGGGTTTACATGATCAAAATTTCATTTCCAATTGTCGAGTTATGAGTATACAGGTGAAAACCCTTAAACTATCTAAGTATATCATCAAAAAAATTGCAAACATGATGAGAGATAGTTTATATACTCAATGAACCAAAACACACTAAATAGTTTTAGGACTCACAAAGAATATTTAAAAGAGATAAACATCCTTGTATGATTTGTATTTTCTAAAACTTACAAAAGAGATAATTCACATCATGGTCAATACAAGGAGAGGCCGACCTCGGTACACAATCGAGGTGGAGGTCGAAGCTCCAGGACACACACAAGATAATGTGTTGGAACCTCTCCCATAGGATCCTCTCAAATGACATTCGGCTAGTATCAGAGGTGACAATTCGACATGTGGGGGTTCTATTTAGAATACCCTAGTGAGAGGATGTAACATACACTCCTCGTAGGATAGAGCTGAGGGTGGCTCAAGGCCCCCATCATCCCATGGTAGATATAGAGAAAATCCACCCAATCAGGGGTAAGAATATAGGGCTGCATCAGAATGTAGACCCCTAAGGACTCCAAACCCTAATGAACCTGGAAGGTTCACAATAGATCTTGCCATGCTTGGAGTCAATGGCACACCTCCTAATGAACCCTGGAAGACTAGTCAGCTTAATGGACTAGAACAAGTGTTAGGAAGGCTAGGGTATAAGCCCTCTACTTCTCACTCTCATTCTGAGATCTCACATAGTGAGGACATACAGAGGTATACTCATGAGCTAGGAGAATGCTCAAAATGCTCCCATAGTGCACATGCCCCATCCACATAGGTGGGCATAGAGAATAGACTACAACACAACACAAATGCCATCTACATAGACAAGGGCAAGAGTGTGGTAGATAAGTCTATTGGGGCTTATACTAATAAATCCCCTTGTACAGAGCTACAAAGTTAGAGGTCTCACACTATCGATCTTATAGATCGATCTTAGAGGTTAGCTTTAGAGTAGATATGATGCATTTTCCAAGACCAATTGGAGGATGTGCATGTAGAGCATGAGCACCTCGAGCATGAGGACTCTCAATATCAAATGTTGCTTAGGCAATGTTTATATGAGTAGTGCATAAGAGAGCAATGCATCCTTGATCAAAAGGAGCATGAAGAGAGAGGATAGACTAGCTCGAGCTAATCTACCTCCTCAAAGTGAGTATAGGGAGTGCAACCAAAGATGTGCTGCATCACAACCTGAATTGTACCCTAAACAAGTTGAAAATCATACTCATCATATGACCCAGAACATGCTACAATGCCAAGCGCTAGAACAACATGGGTGTACCTAGTACGAAGAGTTAGAAGGAGATGAGCAAGATCAGTAGTATCTCGAGATCTCCTTAGTAGATGTGGATGATGAGCCTAATCCTCCACCTTGGCCTAAAAATAATCTACCTCTGATAGCTCCATAGAGACCCCTTAGGGAAGAGGAAATTTTATCCTCGCAAGCGTACAAAGCCTTGGCTAAAAAGGTGAGAGCTATTGAGAAACAAGGGATGACTTATCAAAAGCCTACCTTGAATAAAATTCACAATGCACCTCTATGCCCTTCAATTCCTAGCCCAACGTATCTCGATCATTTTGAGATGCCCAAGCTGGATAAATTCCAAGGTGATGAAGATGCACAAGAGCATGTGATGAGCTTCATGAACATGTGCTTCCAGATCCAAAGTAATGATGCCTTGTTACTGAGAACTTTCATAATGACCCTTTCAAGCCTAACCTTGGAATGGTTTAATCAATTGAAGAGGCATAACATTACCAACTTTGAATAGCTAGCAAATGCATTTCTTGAACACTTTTCTTTTGGCATCAAGAAGAAAACCAATTTGTCCGACTTGGCTACTTTAAAGCAATATGATGATGAGCCAGTCATGGAATTTGGTAATATATGGAGGAAGCTAATGGCTAAGCTACCATTCTCCATCCCCACTATTGAATTGACTTGAATGTTTACCAAGAGTTGTACAAAACACATCTCATTGTTATTACAACTACAACAATACCAGACATTCGAAGAGGCTTTGGCGCAAGCCAAGGTTATAGAGGATATCAAGTTACAAGAAGGTGACTTGAAACTCTGAATAAAAAAGGAGTGGAATAATAAGAACACAAAGAACCAAAATCACCAGGCCAAGCCTACTCATGTGAATCAGGTTGTGTTAAACCAACAAAAGGGGAATCAGGGCCAACAACCATAAAACTATCAGGCTCAACCTCCCCCTACATAGTATAATCAGTGCAACAACAAGAATTAGGGTAAGAACAAATATCAGCACCCTCCTCACCAATTTATGCCATTATCTGAGACTATGACATCAATATTCAATCAATTGTGTGAGGCTAAGGCCATAAATTTACCCGAAGTTAAATTACTCGATCCTAATCAACCTAAATCAAAAGGATTTAGGGAAGATCAATACTGTTCATACCATAGAAAAAAGGGTATGATATTGAAGTATGCCATAGCTTCAAGCATCTGGTATAGAACATGATTGATAGGAATGAGTTAATCATTGATAATCCTCTAGCTTCGAATAACTAGAATATGGGGATATTCAAAAATCCCCTACCGAATCATGAGCCATCGAGGAATAATGTTAGATAAGTAAATCAAGTGCGGATCGAACCACCCACACAAGGTTTTGTTGGCATGGTGAATGTGGTCACCAAAAATAGGAGGTACAATCATCCAGATCCTCCTCTTGCACTAGTTCAAATTCAAGCTATGCCCCCACAAAGGCCAACACAAAATAACTTGCCAAGCCCACCAACTAGACCGGTGGTGACAATAAGGAATAGACTCATTCAAAGTCTACAGATGGCCTCGACAAAGCTATCAATTTATGAGATAATACAATAGTCTCCTAGGCATAGGGAGATGCTAATGGACATCTTAAGGTCCATAGAAGTATAATCCCAAGATCTAGAAGCATTCACTAATTTTGTGGGACATGTGCAGTAGTGCCAAGAGCCTATGATTCAATTCTATGATCATGAAATCAAGATAGTCTCTACTGCTATAGTGGACCCACCACTTCATATTATCATGTGTGTAAACCACACACCCTTCAAGTGGGTGTTGATCGATATAGGATCATCGATTAACATAATTACCATGAAGGCCTTGGGACATTTAAAATTGCCTAAATCACATATTGTGCCCTCAACTTTCACACTACGAGCATTCAATGATGCATTATGCTCGATAGTGGGTACTATAATCCTTCCTATTCAGGTGGGATTGAAGACCATCCCTGTGATGTGTCATGTGCTTGAAGGTGCGATGCAATACAACATTCTCTTAGGCAGGCCATGGATAAGAGAAATGCAATGTGTACCCTCGATATTACATCAATGTATTAAATATGTACATGAGGGGCAAGTGCATGTGGTTCCTTCAGATGAGGAGCCATTTAAGTATGTCAACCAAGTGGATTTTCTAGGATATTTCATTCTCCCATCTACGCATCTGGATATCAGACCTACATCACCTATCAGGCATCCAATAGGTAAATCAAAGGAAGTGTGCATCGGTCCTTCAACATCGGCACCATGACCAACTTCACATACAATAGCTACTTCTATGAAGCCTACGACATCGACAATGCTTAGGAATGATCAGAAGCTAAAGGTAGTATTGGGTGAAAAAGAGTCTAAAGAAATCCCCAATGTAGCAACTATCGAGGTCCCAAATCCCATGGAGGAGGGAAACTCATAAAATAAAGTCGAGGAGGTACCTCAGCCTGCCTCACCTGTGTCTTCAACTGGGTCATCTACACTACAGGTGATAATTCATTTAGTCAATCTCAGGTTAGTAGAATACCTGGTGTAGAATGTGACTTTCATGCCAATCATAGAATCTACATAGGATATGGGTAGGCCTCAAGCCCATCGCTTTCCTATAGGGATGGTGGTACCACTAGGGGTGCCACCCAATCAGACTAACTTCATCTATGGAGGCTTAGATCAACTTGTAGATCATTCACCTATAGAAGAAGATGATGATGAACCATTCATAGTAAATATTCATTATCTATCTAACCTAGAGTTTACCCTTTGATATTTTGAGCGTTACCATTGGCATGGTTATGGTCTGGGTCTATTTGAACAAGGGCATCGAACCCCATATCAACCATACTATCAGCTACCATATGATAGGTTCAGATTGGGTTATGACATAAGAGGTTAGGATGAGCTTCTAGCTATATCTCTAGATCACCTGAACCTAAGCATGGGGGTAGATGATGTTGATTGGAACCCCTACCATCCTAACCCTTCATATTCTCGAAGGGGTAACTGGTCGGTGACCATGGTTGCCATAGAACCACCATTGGTCTATCATGATAATATTTTGATGGAGGCTAGTCCAGATGATATTATAAGAATTGATTGGATGGTCAGAAGCCATATATATGCCAATGACATTAACATTGAACCCCAAAATTTTGATCCAACCATAGAGCCTGAAATAGAATCCATCTCTAAAAGTGGTGGACCATAATGTAATTCTAAAGAGGAGGAGAGTGAGTACTTCTCTGAATATGATGAATATGAATATGAGATCGAGTTGGCTTACTTAGGCCCTCGACATTTACATCATCTGTTACCCTAGGTGGATATGGAAGAAGTGTACCATACAGTCTTCTCGGGACCTCGAATCTCGATCCGACCAATGAACTTGAATGAAATCTATCACATGGTCTTCCCTGAGCCTTCAATTGAAATGCAAGTGTTTCCACTAGATGATCCAATCATCCCATCTATTCCTAGAGAGGATCTAGTTATCCCCATACCCCTTGAGCCACATCTAGAGTGTGGGGAACAATCTAGAGATATAGATTCTATGTCATGTGGTCCTGGAGATTTCATCCATTCCATCAACATGATCTCCATTGATTTGACCACTCCACTCCACAATCCATATGACCCTTCAAAACCTTTGTACCTCAATCCTGAGGCCATTGATTTTGATCACACCAATTCACCTTTAGATCTTGAATATTTCTTCCCTAATGAAGAAATGTTGCAACCATTTCATTTTGCACTAGGCTGTGCTTATGATGTTTATCATGCTGAGGATAATTCTGATTTAGTGGAACCTTTAAACCTAGTAGATGACATCCATTTGATCCCTACGCCTCACCAACTTGAGGAGGGGTCACATATGTCAATAGAGGAAACCTTTGAAGTGGATATCAATGAAGATCCCATGAATCCAAGGAAGGTTAAATTTGGAGAAAGCTTATCTCCTGAGGAGCATGCCAACCTCATTCCTCTATTGAAAGAGAGACCTGATCTCTTTGCTTGGACTTACAAGGATATGCTAGGTCTAGATCTAAAATTGGTTACTCATAACCTTTCACTGGACCCCACCAAGAAGCCAGTCAAGCAAAAACTTAGGAAGATGCATCCAACCATCGCTTTGATGGTTAAAGATGAATTGCAAAAATTGTTGGATGTAGAATTCATCATTTCCATCGACTATCTAGAATGGGTATCAAACATGGTACCTATAGGAAAACTTGATGGAAGAATCCATATTTGTACGGATTTTAGAGACCTCAATAAGGCAACACCAAAGGATTCATTCTCATTGCCTAATATCGATGCTCTAGTAGATGCAACTATAGGTCATAAGATGCTTTCCCTCATGGATGATTTTTCTAGTTACAATCAAATTTAGATTAAACCTAAAGACCAACATAAAACCACTTTCACCATGCCATGGGGAACATTTTTCTACAAAGTTATGCCATTCGGTCTTAAAAATGTTGGTGCCACATATCAATGGGCCATGACATATATCTTTCATGACTACATGCATAAGATCCTAGAGGATTATATCGATGACTTATTGGCAAAGTCATTTATACATTCAAAGCATGTTGAGGTTCTCAAGAAAGTCTTTGATCGCTTGATAGAGCATAATGTTAGGTTGAATCCCAAGAAATGCATCTTTGGCGTAACATCAGGAAAACTCTTGGGATTCATCATTTCTAAATGAGGGATCGAAGTTGACCCAATGAAGGTCAAGGCCATTTTAGAAATGTGTCCTCCCATGAATATCAAGGAATTGAGAAGCCTATAGGGCAAAGTAGCATCCATAAAGTGATTCATCACACAATTATCAAATAAATATCGACCCATGAATCGATTGCTACACAAGGGGGTCCCATTTAATTGGGATGAGGACTATCAAAAGGCCTTCATTGAGATCAAGCAATATCTAGCAACATCACTAGTACTAGCTCCACCTAGACCAGATGTGCCATTCTTGCTATATATATCTACCACTGACTTTGCATTGGGAACCATGTTAGCCCAAAAGAATGTGCAAGGCAAAGAATAGGTAATATATTACATCAACCAAACTCTGGTCAGCTATGAGCTATGATACACATATATGGAAAAAATATGCTTAGTAGTAGTCTTTGCAATGAAGAAGTTGCACCACTACATGTTAAGCCATATGATATATGTAGTATCAAAACAAAATCCTTTGTAGTATATGATGAGTAAAATATATCATAATATGCATACTGCAAAGTGGATCATGCTATTGATGAAATTCGATCTAGAATTCATAAGTCAAAATTCTATCAAGGGATAAGTCATAGCAGATCAACTGGTAGAGGCTCCTCTTTAGGATCATAGGCCTCTTGTCATAGAGCTTCTCGATGATGCAGTATTTGCATTATCGGAGTCACCTGAACTCGAAGAACCTGATAATCAAGCATATATGTCTTTGTTCTTCGATGGTTCCAAATGTGAGCAAGGGGGTGGTGTAGGAATTATGTTTTTCATGCCACAAGGTGCTCCAATGCCCTTGTCATTTAAGCTCAATTTCCCTTGTACCAATAATAATTCTGAATATGAGGCCCTAATCTTGGGTCTCCAAACAATGCTCACCATGAAGATCAAAAAGCTAAATATCTTTGGTGACTCCTTGCTCATTGTTAATCAAGTTAAGGGGATCTACCAGTGTAGATGTCCCATTTTGAAGGTATATAAAGAGCTTGTGGACACATATCTAGCCCAACTAGAATGGTATGACATCGAGGCAATCCCTCGAATATCCAATAGATTTGTAGACACCATGGCATCTTTGGGATCCTTAATCCCTCAGAATCCATCTACTGACTTCACTACCATTCAAGTGAAAATGCTATCGCAATCCATGATATAATATGAGGCATAGAACAATCAAGAATCAGTCCACATGATTCAAATAGAACCAAATCATGAATGGTTCTACAAGGCTAAAGACTTTCTGAAAAAGGCACCTTGGGGATCTTTGCTTTCGTAGGGTCCTACAGAGAATGGTACCACTATTCTCCATAAGGTTGTTTCCCAATCAGCTTTTGTACAAGTCAAACTATAGCAAGGAACATGTCATTCAATTAGTTGAAGTTGTTGCCTATCAAGATTGGATGTCGTAATTATGTGATTTCCTTAAGCTTGGTATAATCCCATAGGGATTATCGCATGCTTTAAAATGAGCATTTAAATAGAAAGTGACTAAGTATGTCTTGCTAGGAGATATTTTGTATCATCATAGCTATGATGGAATTCTCCTTCATTGCCTTGAGCCCCAAGAATCAACTTGGGCAATCTCACAAGCTCATGATGGTACATGTGGTGGCCATTTCAGTGGCATGGCCATCATCAAGCGCATCCTTCGAATGGGTTATTATTGGCCCACTATGGAGAAGGATTGCATAATGTATGTCAAGAAATGCATCAAATGTCAGCATCATGCTAATCTTATGCACTTGCCATCATAGGCCTTACAGCCCATCCAAGCGGCTTGGCCATTTGCTTAGTGGGGTTTGGATCTAATTGGTAAGATCTCTCCCCCATCATTTAGGCCAACATACATTTATTATAATGGCCACTGAGTACTTTACAAAATGGGTGGAAGCAATCCCTTTAACAATGAAAATAGGAGCACATATTGTGGAGTTCATACTCCACAATATCATATGTCATTTTGGGATACCATCCAAGATCATATCGGATAATGGAACATCATTCAAAAATAAAATTGTAAGGGCTTTAACATCCAAGTATAATATACAACACAGTTTTATGACTCCATACTATCTACAAGCAAATGGGTAAGTAGAAGCTTCTAACAAGATAGTGGTAGCAATATTGAAAAATATTATTCAAGAAAACCATAAATATTGGCATATCTAACTACCCCTTGCATTATGGGCTTACAGAACTAGTATACGGATGCCCACTAGGGCAACCTCATTTTCACTAGTATATGGCATTGAGGCCATTATACCCTTAGAGTTGGAAATTCCAACCCTACGCATCACATTGAAAGAGTTCATCGATGATGACACTATGCATGACAAGCTCACCTCGACCAATTGATGCTTCTTGATGAACATCATGTGAATGCCCTTGAGCATCTTCGAGTTTATCAAGAATACCTAAAATGAGCTTATAATAATAAAGTCCACCTGAGAGACTTTAAATTTGGGGATCTTGTGCTGAAATAAAACCAATATAACTCAAACCTATCATCACACCTACGAGACAAATTTATGGCCAACTGGTTAGGTCCATATATCATCTCAGAGAAGATAGGACCTGGAACATATCGCCTAACATCACTTGAAGGTGTTGAAGAGCCTGAACCTCTCAACATTCTTCATCTTAAGGCATTCCACACATAAAAATAAAAAATTCAAAAATAATTTAAAATATCAAAAATCAAAACAAATCAAAAAATCAATAAAATTCAAAAACATTGCAAAACATCTAAAACATACAAAAACATTTACATTATGCATTTTCATTTTGCATATGCATTCATTTAATTGCATTGCATTAGGTATGTTCATCCATTGCACTTGCATTAGGATAGGTTGTGTTTACAATCTTACAAATGACACCACGTTTGTATCTTAATCATGCATCTATTCATCATCATCATCCATCACCCTTGTGAGTAATTATGTTTTTCAACACAACCCCTCCTATTGCTATAAGGAATATACTAGGGTTTTTTGGTAATTCAGCCATACCTAGTGATCTTCTCAGATTTTGTAGAAAGCTATCTTTGCTTTTGGAGATGAGGTCTAGTTTTGATAGCACCTAGCATATGTCAAAATCCCATCACTAATTAAACACATTAACAATCCTAGTCTAGACAAGGAAAGATGAACACTACAAAGTGGTCCTAGTCACCTTAAGCGAAAGGTTTTACTTGCTCATCTTGTGATGCACATGGTCTAGAGTGTTGATCATTGACAAAAGGACAAGCTCCCCTCTACCCAAAGAAATCCCTTGCTTTCATACAAAATAAGCAAATTCCCATAATCAAAGCAAAATCCCTTGCTCAAAAAAAATGCAAAATAAACAATGATTTTCATCACTAAGCATGAGCAAGTATCCCAATAAATGTGAAGAAAATAAGGGGGTGAAGAGCTTGAATCCCTGGAATGTTCACTACTCGAAGCCATTGAGTGATCCCCAATACAATAATGGGTTGAATGAATCCCGCCTGGCATTGGGGTAGTTCTAAGCAATTTACAAATGAGCTAGCTTTAGGTGGCCTATATTACCTAGTAGTCTAGTCCAACTACATCCAAACTTAGGATCATGGTGAACATTTGGTGATCCTCATTACATCAATGGGCTGAATGAATCCCACCTGGCAATGAGGTAGTCTTATGTCTCATCTAATATATTCATTTGCACACATAGGGATAATGAATATCTTGGTCTTCATAACAAAAACTTTGATCTTTCAAGAGTCTTGTATAGTCATTATACAACTTTTGATTAATCAACTAGGGTGTTTGAGTCTCATGGAAAACCTCAAAAATCCCTTATAGCAACAAGTCACATCAATCAATCAATCATCAACTTTTTTTTATGAGGTTTTTTTTATTAAAGGGTGTTCATAACATAGGATAGATACTGGATGGATATCAACAATGATATTTAGATGACCACTGACTATTTTGTGCATATATTTTAATTTACAAAATCTTATGAGGGAAAACAATACATCTCTCATCATCTCATCTCACATATGGATGTTTAAATGATTATTTCTTATGATAAGATTTAACATTTACATTCATGATTTTTATACATTCTATGGTGTCATCCATTAGTTTGTAAACACATATTACATTCATTCCTTATGTTTTAAGTGATTAAAGCATACAGGTTCATTTGCATTAGTTCATCCATCATGTAATTAATGCATTCCATTACACATCATATATCATATCACATAAATTAAATGCATAAACAATTGAAACAAATCAAACATACATTTAATAATAAGTAGTGCATCCATATATGTACCCATCATCATAGTGCATCCATACATATAGATCATAGCATCTAAGCATACATATATCATCTAGCTAGTGCATGTCATCAATACATCACATCCATATAGCATAAATCAATAAATCATATAAGCATTGCATCCATGTGCATCACATAAACATAAAAATAATAAATTGATACACATAATGAGCCATAATCAAATAAAATATCATATATAATGTGTGTCAAAATGTATACATAGAGGTACATCAAAATGCCCATAAGCTACAATAGTGTAGGTCATCAGACCTTACACTAAAAAATGATACAATATCATCAAGTTATAATCATGAATGGCCTACACCACCTATGTCACCTCCACCCTCTCTGCCCTCTCTGCGAGGCTTCCTAGAGCTAGTGCCCATTGATCTCTCTGATCGAGCACCTATCCTATGATTGGGCTGCACTGATGACTACCCAAACTCACTCTACCTACTTCAATGGGAGCCCCCTACTATAGATCACTCTCTAGGAGTGCCACCCAATATCCTAACCTAACCCTATAAAGCTACAATGTATCCAACATCCATAGACATCTAAGTTGTAGCATCCTCTAGGAGTCCCCGTAGATGCCTAATATCTACCATTACATCTAGTCTAGTTGGTCCTTGAGTGAGTGGAATAGATGGTGTATCCTATGAAGTAGTAGTAGCCCTAGCCATCACCCTAAGTGCATCTCACTCTATAGTCCTGAGATCTAACTATGACTGTAGAAGATCCCATTGAGTGGTGATCTTCTCGATCTCGATTGTCACTAAGTCAACCTATGTTTGGAGGGTGGTCCTCTCCTCCTCGTACCCATTCCATTAACTTTGTCTTGTTGTCAAATATCCCTATAATGTAGTCATCTAGATCCTATAGGGTAGTAATAGAGGTATCCCTCTCCAAAATCTACCTCTGAGTCATCTACAACTATGTCTGCATACCATATACCTAGGCCCATAGCTATGACACCTCATCATCAAGCTCCTCCTCATCTCAAGCCTCCTCCTCTTGAGTGGTGGCCTATCCCCACTCCTCCTCAATCCTCTAGTAAACTCATCACCCATGTGGATCATCACCCACTGCCTCTGTAGCCTCCCCATCCCTAGATCTACCTAGGGGACCACCACCCTACCATAGCCTTGGTCATCCACCAAGCATCATAGTTAGGAGTAGTGCTAGCATCTACTAACCTTGTATCCTCAATTGCATCATCCTCATCTATCAATGGGGTCACCTAAGGCTATGCTAATTGAGTCTCCACCTTAAGGTGGTGGTAGAGGATTGGATCCTCTGGGATATCCTAGTGTATCCCAAACTATCTAGTGATGTAAGAAAAGTGGAAGAACTCCCACACATTGGGCTTGCACCCGATGACCCAATGATCATGCTTGGCTCATCTCAAGTAGTGGTCTACCTCCTCCCATGTTGGGTAGTCTAGGTAAGGATGCCATATGATCTGGCCTACCTATAGTCTTGTAAGTTGATCCATGTAGTTCTAGAGGTCTCTTGCATGAGACCTACTCCTGTATGACTCTACCTCTCAAGGCCAACAAGCTCCATAGCACTGTGTAGTAGGCACTACTATAGCAATCTGTAGAGGTAGCCCTCTAGGATGCTCTATCTTGATATGCTCCCATACCCATATCTAAAGTAGGAGGCTACATCCCACTCTCACTCATCCCTACTATGTAATGTAGTACAACTCATCATAGATATGTGCAAGGAGAGCACTCCCCCATGATAGGATCAATGGCTGGTCCATGGTGCTCATAAGAAAGTCTTGTACTATGGCTAGGAGGTTCCAAGGGAACCTCACTCTTGATGTGTCTGGTAGCACAACATTGCAAATGATGTGCATAAGGATGACCTGGCACCATGAAAAGATGTGTACCCTATACCAACGCTCTATATGCACCCCACCATGCTCAATGTCCTCTAGCACCTCCTCGTGCCTATCACCAAAAATCCTTTGAAAGATGACATTCTTCACTCTGGTAGGCAAAGAAGTGATGGCCTATCCATCAATGGGAATGTGAAATATATAGTACACATCCTCAAGTGTAACCATCATCTCCCTAGTTAGAATATGGAAGGTATTAGTCCATGCATCCTAGCATTAAGTAAATGCTATCATGTAAGCTTGATCTACCTAGATGGTGGGCAATCTCAGGATATAGCCAAGGCCCATGACCCTAAACTAGTCTAAGTCTACTTTCCCTAGCTGGGGTAGTAGAGTGCATAATAAATATGGCTCTCATGCCCATGTAGTCAAGGTCTAAAACAAAGGATGATAACATAATGCATCATAAGTCAAAAAACTCATAAAAAAATGCACTTTAAAAGTCAAAAAAAATAAAAAATCAAGCTTGAAAATTCCAAAACATACACAAAAAAATTTTAAAATTTCAAAAATTTCAAAAGCATCAATTAAAAAATAAAAAAATTAATCAATTTTGGCTAAGGTTGCTTAGTCATGGTTAGCAGCTGCAGTTGCGGTTGCAACCATAGTTTTCATCCATAACTAGCACCAATGGTTAATTTTATGACCATTGGGATTTGAACCTAGCCGTGGCTAACAACCACAACCACTAATTAGCTAATTAGGAGTCACAGCTGTCACCCGATGCTATGGGAAATACCTCATTCGAGGTCAATTCCTACCATAAAATGCAACCCAAAATTAAAGCCCACCTCCTAAGCTAACCTAAGGATAATCCTAAACTATGGTGAGGTTAATTACCAACAATTTAATGGGGTTTATTAATGCCATTATTTAGTGTGGTTCATATTAAAATTGCAAATCAAAAAAGAGAGATTGATATTCTACCTTTGAAGCATCGATATTGCCACTAGTGGAAGCCTCAGGTTGTTCAACCATGAGGTTTGGTAAGTAGTATTTTGTGTCAAAGTATCTCTTTCTCCTCTCAGAGCTCTCACTATCAATAGTTGGTAGAAGGAAATAATGAAAAGTAAAAAACCCTAATTTTTATTTTATATTTTTAATTTGGGCCTCAACTTTTGATGTTAGCCATGGGTATAGGATGGGTAAATGTTGGTCATGGTTGTCATATGTGGCTAAGAAATTTGCAAAAACTAGCTATGTGGCTAGCAACTAGCAATAAATGCTCCCAAATTCCAATCGTGAGGAGCTTCAAAATGCAAAATAAAAAATATTCAATGGTCCAAAAACCTCAAAAATTGCAAAAATAACAAAAACATCACATAAATCAAAATTCAAATGCACCTCGTATCCAGTTATTTACCCTATACACTTGGTGGTTGCAATGACTTGCGCTCCATGCAATCCGACAAGATGAGTAAATTACCATAAGGTCATTTGGGGTAAATTAGTCATCGTTGACTTGAAATGTCTTCACTTCAATCCCGAAGAAGGCCATGGCGATTGGACTACCCCATGGGAATGAGGCATTCATTTCATTTCTTCTATGACATTTTTAGCAGATCATCGAACATAGTGATTCAACACAAGCTTAAATGGAATTGCTATCATCTTGATTCCCTAAGAAGGCCATTGCGGCTAGATTACTCCATGGGATAGAGATGTACAATTACTATTAATGGTTGAAATCATGGCTGTAATAGGCCTTGCCATATAATAAAATGCAAAAGTCTTGAATCATCTAAATTATTCATCTTGGTCAAGTGACTCATCACTTTAATTAATTGTCCTTTCCTCATCGACTCATCGCTTGAGGGGGTAGTCATAATATCAACAATCATAATCAAAATCAACAAAGGATCACTCGATCATGTAAATTATATTCATCTTACGAATCATTGCTAACAACTATCATAAGCTTACCCTTCTACTAGGGAAAAAACAATTATGCTAGTTTAAAGCCTTTTAGTGATCCACCTATCGGAATAATTGTAGCTTAAGTGCTACCCGATCATAGTTGGACCCACGAAAGCTTTGCAAATTTAAGCCTTCCATCCCATTGGAAGCAATGATTCTAAGATGTGCATCCTTTGCAGGATTGGGGCATCTAATGTTGATCAGATCAATGATCATCATTCAACCTACAACATGGCTTTAGGTGGTCTATTTTTGCTCAGCATTGTGTTTTCCCACAATGCATCCCAAAAGGGGTATCTATAGACACCTAAAACACGTCATGTTTAGGAGACTACTCATATGGGCATCTTTGTAGACCATATGAATGACCTTGGACCCTCCCAAGGCAAAGTAGTGGTTCTAACCACTCATTTTAGGCATCCTAGGCCTATTCAGCCTTAGCCATGGATGGCATCTATAGCTAAGATCTCAGCCATGGTTGACACCCATGGCTAGGGTCCTAGCCATGTTTAGGAGCCGTGGCTAGCCCTGTAACTATCTCGACCTCTCGAGCTGAGCCAAATTAGTTGTAATGGCCATGTGCAACTGATCCTAGGTGGTTTTGGGTGAGGAAGCTTCTGGATGTTTCCTCCCAACTACCCCAACCTATCAATTCTTGATCTTGGCTTCTCAAGGAAGCTAGGATGAGGAGTTAGGAAGGCTATAAGACTCCCTTCAAAATTGGAGAGAGGTCTAGATTGATCTAAATTTGAATGCAGTGAAGCCCTACCAAATTGGAGAGCCACTTGCAACCTCTAAGGAGTGCTTACATGCTGTCCATTTGGAGAATCATACCTATGTTTGAAGCAATGGAGATTTCAAGAGCTTGAGGAGAAAGCTTACCAATTGACACACTTCCATTGCAAATTCTAGTGAATTCCACCACCAATCTATTTCAGAACACCGAGGCGACCCTTGATCATCAATTCCTTGGAGGATTTGAGAGTTTCTAGCCCTGGTTTCAAGAGAAAGAGAAGTTTTCCCGTAGCTACAACTGTCAGCCATGACTAACAGATCCAGCTATGCTTAACACCCATGGCTAGGGTTTGATGCTCTTTTCCCTCCATTTTAGCAGTAGATTTCCATTTCTAGTTATGCAAGTAGTTTAATCTAGCATAGATTAGCATTGTAGTAGACATTTGCATGGTTAATTTGCAATATTAGAGGTAGCTTTACCTTAATATTTGTCACATTTGCTTATTTCCATAAATCTTCATAGATTAGCTTTATTCATGCTTTATGTTTCAAATTACATGTTAGATTAGCTAGATCTATGTGTTTTAAGGTATGTGTTGAGTGGTATTTTCACCCGATTGTGAAAGTACACTCTTCCTTAGGATTTGGGTTCCAAATCCCCTCTTGCAAAGAAGTTAAAAAAACAACTTCTCCAAGGTCTCCACTATATTTAGCATTTGCATATGTGTATTAGTAATCTCAAATAAAGATATTCAATTTAAATGCTTGGAACACCTTAGTGATTGCAAGTAACTGTAAACAAGGGGCAATGTTGGTTTATTTTACCATGAAACTTTAGTGATTGTTCATTGAACCAAAATAAAGCAAATGTGAGTTGGCCCTCATATGACCATGATGTAGTACTCAAATTACCCCTCTTTCATAAAATTAGAATTTTTATGAAGAGGGCAATTTTAGGCCAAAAATGAAAATTTATGAAATGCCATAAAACATAACTCTTTCAATGAAATTGGAATTTTCATGAAGGGAATGTCATCATAGGCTCATGAGTGCAAAAAAAAACTGAAAAAATGAAATGTGGCCCAAAAATGGAAACTTTCTATTTTCAGATTTTTTAAAATCTACAATAAAACAACTTCGATGAATTTTTAAAAATACTAAACAACTCCGAAAATGAAATTTCAAGTGCGTATTGGAAGTCTGAAGTATAACCTACGCAATGGTGAATTCTTTTTTGGATTTTGATTTTTTTAAAATGTTTATTTTAATGCCTGAAAATTAAAAAAAAAATTAAAATTTCTGGAAAAATAAAATGCAGAAAAATGAAAATTGAAATGCAAAAAATGAAACACATGATACATTCAGTTTGATGCTATCCTATTCCAGCAAAACCAAATATGTGAGGTTTTCATGCATGCAACCTAAACTATTGGACTTGCAAAACAAGAACAATCCATATAAGCTAAGTGCTGGCTCCTAGGGTTTTAAATGAGGTTTTCAAATTTAAACATTCGCATGAAGCAACCAAGAAACTTGCATGAACTCCATTTACAAGCCTAAAATCTGAAAAGGGGAAAAATAAACATTTTAATCTTGCATGCAGAAAATGACTCCTCCTTTCTTGCCCATAAAATGCAACTTTCTGAAAATTTCTGCATTAAAAATGTTCATTTACAATAGCAGAATTTTTGGTTTTCCCAAACTAGTCCATGGAAGAAAAACAACCCAAACAGGTCCAGAATGGCCCTCTTGCCTTCAAATCTGCAACTCTGCTTGCAGTAGTTTCCAACCCCTTGTGCATGCCTTTGCTTCCCCTTTTAAAATTTTTGGTGTGACTCTTTGTTTCCATTTTGTGGCCCTTCATTTCATTTCCCAAAGCCGTTCATTTTGCTTTCCCAAAGCCTGTCATTTCGCTTTCCAATGCTTCTTCGTTGTTTTGGCTCTTTGTTTCAGCTTTGAAATTTTTTTCTTTCCAACTCTTGGTCTTCGTTGCTGACTGTAATTGTTTGCATGGAACGCTACACCATAAACCTTACACCTTGGTGTCACGTTTTGTTCAGTGCTGCCACTATGGACTCTGTTCGCTTGTCAACCAATGATGACATTTGGCATATCCACCGTTTGATGATTTCACTTTGTAACGGCCACTGTAACTACCGTACTGACTTTCGTTCACTGTCACACTTCTTATTTCAGCTGCCTACCTGCCCTTTTTGAGTCGCAAAAAAGCAACATGTCACGAAATAGCGACATTTCTATGTCTTCATCTTGGTTCTTCTTCTTGCATCACGAAAATGCAACATGTTGTGAAATCATGACACTTCTGCCTCTTTGTCCTCTTTTGTTGCTTTTGGCCATGAAAATGCAACATGTCGCGATATCGCGACACTTTTTCCTTCTTACTCTTTCTCTTCTCTTTTGGTCACCAAAATGCAACATGTCGCGATATCGCGACACTTTTTCCTCCTTACTCTTTCTCTTCTCTTTTGGTCGTGAAAATGCAACATGTCGTGATATCGCAACACTTTTTCCTTCTTACACTTTCTCTTCTATTTTGGTCACGAAAATGCAACATGTCGCGATATCGTGACACTTTTTTCTCTTTGTGGTATTTTGCTTTTCCTTTGATCTTTAGCATATGGGCCACTTCGGTCTTCTTAGAAAATATGCAAAAAGTTGCATCAACTATTTTTCTGTAGTTAGTCACTCAAAATGAATGAAAACACCCAAAAACCAAAAATAAAAAGGTAGGCCCCCAATTTTGGGGCATGTTGTGGAGCAGCCACAAAAAATGTCGACTCTGCTGGGAAATGCTCCTAAGCATTTCAATGAGAACCCAACCTAAAAAACTTCAAAAATCAAACAAAAGTGTCAGAAAATATCCAAAGAATGAAACTAGACAAGAAATACATGAAGCATTAGAATTATTCAGTGTCAGCTCAATGTGTGCGGTGTGATTCATTCCTTATCGTTTGAAACTCGTTCAACTTTCCATTGTCAATTTTACCTGAATGCATATGCGAAGTTATGAATGATGTGTTCAAGATTTAAAGTATGGTGAATATGCTAGAGATATAACAACCTGCTTTGCAAAGGCTCAAACTTTCTAGCACCATGAACAACATATTAAAACTGTCAAACCCTCTTAGGACCCAATATGTGTACTGAATTAATTTACTAGATCCCAAAGTTGGTTATGTGTCACTACCATCTTGAACCCATGTGCAAGTGTAAGTGAAATCAGAGCTTTGGGGAATAGGATTCCCAACCTAAGCGAGATGGGAATTTAACCCTATCCTTACTACTCTAATTTGGAGTTCATTACCTCATCTTGAACAAAATGATTTAGCCTATTATGGATGAAAATGTCAGGCTAGCCTGTCCATTTGAGCAGTCAGTGGTCTTGCTTTTAGACAAGACATGTTGCCACACATGAGCATACTCCATCGCCCGATCAGGCATCTATAGCCTCGGTGGAGATTAACCCCATAATCTAGGATTTGGCTTTACTTTTGATTTCTTGAACCTTGGGGATGACTACCCATCCTTGCAAGGGACATGTAGTATGATCCTTCCAATCCAATATTAATGATGAAATGAAACATATTTGCTTTGGAATTTCAAGTTCTTGAGTGGGAAAAATAGAAGCTTTGGGGAATCAGATTCTCAACCTAAGCGAGATGATAATTATACCCTATCCTTACTACTCCATGAAGGTCAAATCAGAGCTTTGGGGAGTTGGATCCTCAACCTAAGTTCTATGGGGATTTAACCCTATCCTTACTACTCTGATTTTAGGCTTTAAGCTCTATGGGAGTGGTAAAAACCACTATTTTTGTATTATGTTGCATGATAGGACAGACACAAAATATTCCTTTCACCTCACCTTTTCTTTCGAGTATGGTTTTGACCATTTTTCTCAAGATCCTCTTTAATATGTGTAGAACGTGCTTGGTTCAAGATATTTCGGGTATCAGTTCCCAACCTTAGGATCCTTTTAATATATGATATGTAATAACCCTAAGAGGACTTGACACCTTCCCAATGATTGTATTTGAAATGAATATGCAATTGAGATGAAATGTATATGCAATGTGGAATGTAACATGAGATATTGATGAATGCATTGCTCTTTTTGAAATGCAGATGGAGTATACCACCTACTTTGCCATAATTTGTAAAACTGACAACTTCATGCATCACATGTTCCAAACGATATTCTTTAATGTGTTTGTGATACTCGTGGAGCTTTTTGCAATACAATTTCGATTGCTTCATATTCTCTTAGTCTTAATCAACATTCATAAGGACATAAGTTGACATCTCACTTTTTTTTTTTTTCAAGACAAACCAAAAGTGTCCAAAGGACCAACACACAAAACTTAAAACCAAAATGAGATCCAATCCAAAACCAAAACACGAAAACCAAAAGTATATACAAATGTACAATATAATACAAGATGGTGCAAAGTTTGGATTATCATTTTCCTGGATCCCAAACCTGATTAGGATTCTTTAAAAGACATATGACGTGATACGCATACAAAATGTGGAAGGAATCCAGCAAAAACAAGATCAAACCAAACAATGCAACCAACTTCAACTTTCCTCTCTTACCCCACCAATTAGATTTAGTTCCATTAGTCTTATCATAGGTGAGATTCAAATTACAAAATTGATTAGACAATGGTTGATTTTCAATTCTTTCTTGTTTATTCTTTAAGGCATAAATTTCATAATTCCATTCATGATTTAGAACTAGGCTTTCTTTATTCAAAATGAAATTTTGTAAGCAAGAGCCTATTTCTAAAAATTTCAAAGCTAATTCATTTTCCATGTTCTTAGGCCAATCAAAATTGTGCAACAATTTACAAGCATCTAGGATGTTTACTAAATGGGGATCATTAGAAATTTTTATCCTAGGTTCAAGAATTAATTGTTGATGAATTTGATTTAACAATTTAAGTGCATCAAGCTCCTTTTTATTCATTAAAGTAATGTTATCAAAGGTGTGGTTAGAAATTAATCCTTGTTCTTCATTCACCTTCAATGGCATTTCATCATAAATATCATTTGAAATATACAAATATTCACCTAAATCTTGGATGTTTGGACACAAAGGTTTATATTTTACCTTTGACATGTTTTCATTTAACCTTAGCTGAAGAGGATTTGAAAATTCCTCTTTTCTCTCATGACATTCATCATCATGTAACACTTGTTCTTTCTCCATGTTGTTTATCAAAGGCACCAAACTTAGGTACCCAATTGAACACATGTCCATCCCTTTAAAACCATAAGTCTTGTCTATCTAGGGGTGGATTAACTAACACATTTCCATGATCAATCACTTGGGTTGTTTTGGGTAACGTGAGATTTTTAATTGGATCATAAATGATATCAAACCCAAATGATTTAGGTTTTGTAATCCTCTCATTTTGAAATGGCATAGTCATTGTAGTACAAGTAAGTGGATCAATATTTTCAATTTCTTTTCCTTCAAAGGAATCTAAAGCAAATGACTCTCTTTCTTGATTCATGGTTGTAGAATCCTTATCATGTTCCAAAATTTTATGAGATTTGAATTCCTCTTCCAAAACTTTCTCAAATTGTACAAGATTTATAGTATCCTCATGTGAGGAAGCAATTGAGTTATCCTGCATATTAATTGACACAACAAGTTTATTAGAATATTTAGATTTATAATATTCTTTCAAGTTCAAGTTGTGACACTCAAGTACTTCTTCTTCACTTTTTGATTCATCAACATGTTCCTCATCCAATTCATCTTCACCTTCCTTAGATGGTTTAGTTATTTCCAAAAGTGGGTTCTCTCTTGAATTCAAATTGGTAAAGCTATCATAATCCAAATTTGTAACCCATGATTCAATTTTATCACAATTTGGAAGGTGTGGATCCTCTTGGTCATCACTTTTGAGAACATCATCCAAAGTGTCTTTCGAGAACAAGTGGTGAAATTCGATTATGTCTTCAACTTCATTTGTTTATTTTCTTTCAAATTCATTTTCAACCACTTGTGATGGCTTAGGTTGAATTCCGCATCATATAGTTGCTCTAATCCTTTGCAAGTACATATGACCAAATCCTATCCACATAGGTTTGTTCATCCAAATCGTTCTTTTTGGGTAATGATTCTAGATATTTATTTTCCAAAACAATATGGTGATCATTTGATTCCAACTTCTTGTTACCCATCCATAGAATTTCTTCTCCAAAATATTCATGCTCTTCAAGACATTTCGAATAGGTATTTACTTCACCGTAAGTCACCTCAAAATCTCTTGTATCACTTGAAGAAGCATAACATGAAACATCATTAAGATCGGCATTATGAATTTTCTTCCTCGGATAATTTGGACGCATACATTGATGTGCTCGTTTTTGTGGTGGAACATGCCTACATACCTTCTTAACCACTTTCTTTTGCTCTATTACTTCTGATACGAAATATTTGGGTTGAGTGGTAGAAGTAGTAGTATTAGTTGGATTGATAACCACGAACAAAGCTTGAACATTTGTTGCAATAGTTCCATGAGTGACCACATGATTCTATAATTGAGGCATAGTTTGATGGATGGAAGTACTTGCATAAGCACATGTGGGAGTATAAGTTGGTATGGTAGGATAAAGTTGATTGTAGGGAAAAACATTTGATATCAAATTTTTGTATGCCCATGCTTGATTTACCATCAAGTTTTGATTGCAAGCCCCTAGTTGTCCTACCATAGTTTATTGCTCCATTACATAACCTTGTGGCCTCAATTATTGATCTACAGTCATAGCTTCTGTGTAGGCCGATGCAAGATCAGTAACCAAGGTATTCATCCTAACAAATGTGGCACACCATGGATCCAATTATCGAAAGTATATTTGAAGAGCACCACTTTCCTCAATAGTATAGGGAGAAATTAATCTCGCATAAAGCTTTCAAAACTTCTCACTGTCTCATTAGGTTCTCTTTTACAAGAAGTAAATTGTTGATATATTGTGAGAGGATCAATGAGTAACCTAAATTGATTGATAAAATCATTTTTTAATTGAGTCCAAGATGTAATAGAACCAGTGGGTAAATTGATGTACCAATCATATGCCACCTCATCTAGGGTTCCAGGAAATATTCTACATGCCACGTCCTCATGTTCGACATTCCATCTAACTAGGATATCCACATAGGCTTGAATATGTTCCTCGGCTAATGTTGGACCATTGTGTTTAAATTTGAGCAAACTTTTTTCTACGTTCTTGGGTAAATCATGAGAATCTCCACTAATGTTCAAAGGATTAGCATGTATCCCATACCATTTTCCTGCAGTTGTAGCCATTAATAAAAATTAAATAATAACTTCAAAACAAATTTGTTAGTCATGAATAAAAGAAGGAACCATGACAAAGCAATATTCTAAAAATATAAACTAGTTTTTGATTCACAAAATTGCATATGCACAAGTGAAGAACATACTCTTAGTGTTGTAGGCTTTCTGATTCACAAGATCACATTACATGCAAGTGAAGAGCATAATACCGACAACAAATACATTTTAGACAAAATAATTCCTTACAAATAAGCATGAAATGACTAGCAAATATCAAACATGTAACGTATTAATAATCATGTTAGCATCAACCAAGAGATGTATCCATTAAACTCAAATGAAAGTAATTGCATGGAGACAACCTCGTTAGTCAAGACCAAATTTTTTTAAAATCAAATCAACACATTATTCCTATATGAACAATCAAAAGCGTTAGAACAATGCTTAGCAATTCATGTCCTCCTTTTAACACTGAAAGGTTGTATTGTTAAAAGAGTGCTAAAGATAATAATCAATACGGCATGAAATATTCAAAATTTAAATCCCTATAGCATTTAAATCACAATGAAATAAACCAATTCAGGCCCTCCTTCTAGCGCCAAAATGTTGAGTGGTATTTTCACCCGATTGTGAAAGTATACTCTTCCTTAGGATTTGGGTTCCAAATCCCCTCTTGCAAAGAAGTTAAACAAAAAACTTCTCCAAGGTCTCCACTATATTTAGCATTTGCATATGTGTATTAGTAATCTCAAATAAAGATATTCAATTTAAATGCTTGGAACACCTTAGTGATTGCAAGTAACTGTAAACAAGGGGCAATGTTGGTTTATTTTACCATGAAACTTTAGTGATTTTTCATTGAAAAAAAATAAAGCAAATGTGATTTGGCCCTCATATGACCATGATGTAGTACTCAAATTACCCCTCTTTCATAAAATTAGAATTTTTTATTGAAGAACACAAGCTTATACTGAGAGGGGGGGTGAACAGTATAAGACCTCTTTTTACTTTTTCCTTTATACTTCAAAATAGTAAAGCAATATACCCAAAGCAATATCAAAGCAATGCACAAAATCATCCACAAAGTGACACCAATTTTAACGTGGTTCACCCAGAATGGTTGGGCTACGTCCACAAAACTTTTCTCTAAAAGTTATCTCAAAGTTCTTTGGGAATCCTTCCCAATTACAATGTTTATGAGCCTCGGCCCAAAGGAGATACCTTCCCCCAATCTAAATTTTATGAGCCTCTGCTCAAAGGAGATACCTTCCCCCAATCTGAATTTATGAGCCTTTGCTCAAAGGAGATATCTTCCCCTCTCGCTCTGGATATGATCCCTCAGAAGATCAACTGTCTCTACCTCTTGCCAACACGTGGAACTCCTTTCCACCGAAGACCTCCTGTCCTCAATGCTTAGCCTAAGAGACCTCTGCCTTCTATGATCACGTCCACAACAGCTCAACAACCTGTACCAAACACAGTCAGTCGGTCTAGTACAAGTCTTCCTCTATCTGTCAGATCTGTCCAACACTTGAACAAATCAATCCTCTGCACACAAGCCTTCTCAAAGACTTGCCAAATCTATCCTCAGGTTCTTCTCAAAGAACCAATGCTCTCTGTCCTCAAGTTCTCTGATAGAACTAACAAACTCAGCTCACAAGTCCTCTGCTAGGACCTATCCAAATCTGCTCACAAGTCCCCATCGAAACCTATCCAAATCTGCTCACAAGTCCCCACCGAACTGTCCAAATCTGCTCACAAGTCCCCACCGGAACCTATCCAAAACCTGCTCACAAGTCCCCAACGGAACCTGTCCAAAATAGCTCACAAGTTCATCAAGAAAAACTTGCTTGGCATGAACCCACAAAGAGAATTGTTAGAGACCCAATGTGATTCATCAACCTCATAGAAGCATAAAGAGAATTGTTAGAGACTCAATATGTTCTATACTTAACTCCCAATCTCAATCTCAAATCTCATAGAAACATAAAGAGAATTGTTAGAGACTCAATATGTTCTATACTTAACTCCCAATATCAATCTCAAACTCAATCTCAATCTCAAAAGAATAAGATAGATGTAGTATGCTTTTCTCAAGAACATGAAACACAACCCAACAATTGCCAAACATGCAATATCTCATATAACAATGCTACTCATGTTCTTTCCACAACCAATATCTTTTCTCAACCAATTAGGGCTTTAACAACAATGCTTATAGACAAGGTTTAACCAACATCATTCAACTCAACATTAACCTTGAAGCATTCAACCAATCATCACAAGAAAAGGAAACAAGTAGAAATCCTTTTCCCTCCAAAGATATTTGAACAAAACAACCACCAACACAATATCACCAAATGCAAAGAATAACTTGCTCAAATCAACTCAATGGAGTAAGCCCAATATCATGAATCAAGTAAAGCAATAACTTGATCAAACAACCTCTATGGAAGCAACTCAACCATCAAACTCAAAACAGACAACCAAGGGTTCCACCAACTCAATGCAAGTAGCTAGACTCACAAATATAAACCCTAGTGCACAAAGCTTCCACTATCTCAAACCAGAAATTATGCATTCATCAAAAAATTCTCCTTAAGGATAACAATGCATAAGTAGTCTTCAACAAACCAGAAAATAGGATTTACACCCAATCAAAGAAAACCTAGTTGAAAACCTTTTCACTCCAACCTTATTTCAGAAAACATACACCAATCATACTCATAAGAAGAATGTGCCCATACCTTATTGGAGTAGAAGAAAATTGATCCTTAAAGTTGTCACCACACACAACCCTCAAACTTCCAACCAAGTTAGGGTTAGAACCAAGATAAATGAGCATATATAAAAACTTTCCTTAATACACCTTTTAGCTCCTCTTCTTTAAAAACAACCACCAAAGAAGCCAAAAACACAACTAACCAAAACTTACACCTTATATCTCCATTTTTAAATTTAGCATAGCAAAAGACTAATCTCAAAAATACAACCAAAGAAATATCCCCTTATTTCTCCTATGTCTTTTAAACAATGCTAAACAATGCCAAAAATCATATCAAGAAAATAATCACACCTTAGAATGGCTGCCCTTGAAGAATCCAAAAATCGCGGCACAAAATACGTTTTAATAAAAACGTGACGAATCCATGCACAGCTCCCTCCACGGGAATCGAAACGCAGACCTCCGCCTACGCAAAGCCCAAACGCAGCCTACGCTGCCACTAGCCCACAAGGGGCTTACGAAGTCCAAGATGGACTTCCTCCCACATAAACAGTTTAAGCTTTTCGAAAGCTTTTCAAATGCGAGCTCTCCTCTTCTGTGGCGTCAACAGAACATTCGATCGCATCCAATAATCATTTCATTCAATATTTCGAGAGAGGCATTTAACCTTAGGAAACTTCTCCTATTTATAGTCCATTCGTGGACTTTAGAACACGTCGGCTGCAAGGAAGGTAATTTCGAATTTAATCGAAATTGCTTTCTAAAGGGTTTAAAAACCCTTAATTAATTTTTAATAAATTAAGAATAAAAAAGGTTTAAAAACCTTTAAGTATTTTTAATAAATTAAAAATAATTTCTCCCTTAATTAATTAAATAATTAATCAATTAAAACCTTGAAGGGTTTTAAATAATAATTAAATAAATAATAAAGAGAACCTCCATTGGTTTTAATAAAAACCATTTAACTTGGTTTTAATAAAAACCCTATCCAATGGAATCTCTCCGGATTCTCTTAAGAAGATTCTCTTGGAATCTTCCACCTTTGAAGCCAACACATCCTCTTAACATTAATGCCATTTCCTTTTGACATCAATGACAACTCATAGACAAGGAGCTAGGATCTCAAACCCAAAATTGCCAACAATCTCCCCCTTTGTCATTGATGGCAAACCATGCTTCTCAACAACACAAAAACTCAACATAAACAGCTCCCCCTGTCTTGAGGCTCTCCCCCTTACTCAAATCTCTCCCCCTTTGTCATCAATGGCAAAGGGTCACCTTTGGGGCTCGGGACTAAGAATGAGCCTCTTAGCTTAGTCCCTCCCCCACCTCCCGATGAGGTGATTAATTCTTGGGTGGGAGTAAAACTCCCATTAGGCACCGATCATCATCAACGTCTATAACTTCCTTGCCGGGCCTTCTCTTGAACTCTTTGTCCATATTCCTGTTCTCATCCTCTGTTCTTGTTCTTGTTCTCACCCCTGTTCTTGTCCATGCCTTGATCCTTGGACCTGATCATGCCACTGTTCCTGTTCCTGTATTCTGGAATTTCAGCTCTACACTATCTAGCTATGTGACCTTCATTGTTGCACTTGAAACAAGTAACAATGTTATTTCTCTATGGTAAACCTGATCTTTGAATCCACCAGTTCTGACCAAACCTGTTCTGACCAAACCTGTTCTAGCCAAACCTGTTCTGACCAAACCTGTTTACACTGTTCGGCCAAACCTGTTCGACCAAACTCGTTCTTGTTATTTGCCTTGCAATAAACTGCCTTGTGCCCAAACTATTGACAAGAGTAGCAATACCCTTGAAAGTAACTAGCACTTCTGAAACTGTCATTTACCTTCTTCACTTGAGCCATGCAATGTGAAGCCATGTGACCAAACTTGTGACAAGCAAAACATCTGCCTTGAAACTTTCCTTTATTTGACCTCTTGGGTCCTGAAAACTTCTTCTTCTTCTCATTCTGAATTCTGTTTTCTATTTCTGTGCATCTATCATTCAAGGACTCATGATCTGAAATACTTTCCTCATTAGAACTCTCTTCCTTTTGGAGTCTCTTACTAGACTCTCCAACTTGTTCCTTGTGTGACTTAACAAAACCAAGGCCTGTTTTATCTGTTGTCTTTCTTTGACCTTTGATGAGTGACTTAACCTTTTTGGAGCTATCTTGAAACCTGTAAAGCTTATCCTTGTACTCTTTAGTTTCCTCTTTCAAAGAAGCCATTTTCTGTTCTAACTCACTATACTCAAGAACCTTAGACTCTAACTCATCCTTGAGTTCTTGTGTCTTAGCTATAGAGAAATCAAGATTTTCAATAAGATCATCTCTCTCCATACAACATTCATCTAACTTATCCTTGAGTCTAGCATTCTTCTTTCTTTCCTTTTTCAAAGCACTAAGAGCACTAATAAGTTCACTTTCAAGATCCTTTATTTGATTTCCTTTTGAATCATCAAAGCCTTTTTCAGATTTCTTATCACTAGAGGTGCTACCCTTTTCAAAAACCATACATGCATCTTCCTTATAGTTTTCTGAAGCATCCTCATACATACTAGAAACCAAATCATTATTTGTGCAATCATCCTCAAGGTGACCAAAATTTCCACATCTAAGACATTTCATGATAATGAATCTATGTTTCGGTTCTTCCTCTTTTTCTGATATGAACAACATCTCATTTTCATTATCACTTGAAGAACATTCACTATCACTACTAGAACACTTACTTGCTTTGTCTAGGTAGAAACTCTTCTTGTGCTTGTGAGAATACCTCTTTCCTTGATTGTTGTGCTCATCTTTGCTTTTCCTGTGATGCTTGTGCTTTTCAGAATCCTTGCTCTTAGAATCCTGTTTATCTTCATCACTTTCATTCTTGGGAACAGATACGAGTAAGTAGCATAATGACCAAACTTTCCACAATTGAAACATCTTACATTTTTCATACTTTTGTGCTTTCTAGAGAACTTGCATTTCTTGCTGTAATATGCCTCTTCATCACTAGAAGACTCATCACTATCTTGAAGTTGTTTACCCTTGGATTCCTTTGTAGCCTTGAAAGGTGCCTCTTTCTTGACATCAACCTTCACTTGAGTTCTCAACTCAAATGCTGCAAGTATACTATGGAGCTCATCCTTTTTCAACTTATCCAAATCTTTAGCTTCCTCAATAGCAGAAATATTTTCACTAAATCTATTAGGAAGAGATCTTAAAATCTTATCACAAACATCATTTTCAGCAAGCTCAAGACCTAAGTCTTTCATGGAGTTAACAACCTCATCCATACGAAGCATGTAGTCACTAATATTTTCATCATCATTCATCTTGAGTTGTTCAAACATACCTTTGAAGTGTCTCAACTTGGCCTTTCTGACATTTGTATCACCTGTATGAACCACCTTCAACTGATTCCACATTTCACTAGTTGTCTTGCAGTGAATCACTTTGGTGAGATCTGCTTTCTGTAAGCCTTTCAGGATTGCATTCATTGCCTTTGAATTGCTGTGATGTAGGAGCCTTTCTTCTTTAGTATTAGGACCATGTTCAGGAATAGTGTACTCATCTTCAATCACTTCCCAAACCTCATTCCCAAGTGCCATTAGATGAACCTTCATCCTTGCACTCCAAAGACCAAAATCTGACCCATCAAGAATAGGTGTTGCATTGCCACTTGAATGATCCATTGTGTTCTTTACTAGCTTTTCCTTCAAGCTGTTAAACTTTTCGAAGGCACCCGCTCTGATACCAATTGAAGAACACAAGCTTATACTGAGAGGGGGGGGTGAACAGTATAAGACCTCTTTTTACTTTTTCCTTTATACTTCAAAATAGTAAAGCAATATACCCAAAGCAATATCAAAGCAATGCACAAAATCATCCACAAAGTGACACCAATTTTAACGTGGTTCACCCAGAATGGCTGGGCTACGTCCACAAAACTTTTCTCTAAAAGTTATCTCAAAGTTCTTTGGGAATCCTTCCCAATTACAATGTTTATGAGCCTCGGCCCAAAGGAGATACCTTCCCCCAATCTGAATTTATGAGCCTCTGCTCAAAGGAGATACCTTCCCCCAATCTGAATTTATGAGCCTCTGCTCAAAGGAGATACCTTCCCCTCTGCTCTGGATATGATCCCTCAGAAGATCAACTGTCTCTACCTCTTGCCGGCACGTGGAACTCCTTTCCACCGAAGACCTCCTGTCCTCAATGCTTAGCCTAAGAGACCTCTGCCTTCTATGATCACGTCCACAGCAGCTCAACAACTTGTACCAAACACAGTCAGTCGGTCTAGTACAAGTCTTCCTCTGTCTGTCAGATCTGTCCAACACTTGAACAAATCAATCCTCTGCACACAAGCCTTCTCAAAGACTTGCCAAATCTGTCCTCAGGTTCTTCTCAAAGAACCAATGCTCTCTGTCCTCAAGTTCTCCGATAGAACTAACAAACTTAACTCACAAGTCCTCTCGCTAGGACCTATCCAAATCTGCTCACAAGTTCCCACTGAAACCTGTCCAAACTGCTCACAAGTCCCCAACTTCCAACATAACTGTCCAAATCTCACAAGTCCCCAATGGAACCTGTCCAAAACCTGCTCACAAGTCCCCACCGGAACCTGTCCAAATCAGCTCACAAGTTCATCAAGAAAAACTTGCTTAGCATGAACCCACAAAGAGAATTGTTAGAGACCCAATGTGATTCATCAACCTCATAGAAGCATAAAGAGAATTGTTAGAGACTCAATATGTTCTATACTTAACTCCCAATCTCAATCTCAAATCTCATAGAAACATAAAGAGAATTGTTAGAGACTCAATATGTTCTATACTTAACTCCCAATATCAATCTCAACTCAATCTCAATCTCAAAAGAATAAGATAGATGTAGTATGCTTTTCTCAAGAACATGAAACACAACCCAACAATTGCCAAACATGCAATATCTCATATAACAATGCTACTCATGTTCTTTCCACAACCAATATCTTTTCTCAACCAATTAGGGCTTTAACAACAATGCTTATAGACAAGGTTTAACCAACATCATTCAACTCAACATTAACCTTGAAGCATTCAACCAATCATCACAAGAAAAGGAAACAAGTAGAAATCCTTTTCCCTCCAAAGATATTTGAACAAAACAACCACCAACACAATATCACCAAATGCAAAGAATAACTTGCTCAAATCAACTCAATGGAGTAAGCCCAATATCATGAATCAAGTAAAGCAATAACTTGATCAAACAACCTCTATGGAAGCAACTCAACCATCAAACTCAAAACAGCCAACCAAGGGTTCCACCAACTCAATGCAAGTAGCTAGACTCACAAATATAAACCCTAGTGCACAAAGCTTCCACTATCTCAAACCAGAAATTATGCATTCATCAAAAATTCTCCTTAAGGATAACAATGCATAAGTAGTCTTCAACAAACCAGAAAATAGGATTTACACCCAATCAAAGAAAACCTAGTTGAAAACCTTTTCACTCCAACCTTATTTCAGAAAACATACACCAATCATACTCATAAGAAGAATGTGCCCATACCTTATTGGAGTAGAAGAAAATTGATCCTTAAAGTTGTCACCACACACAACCCTCAAACTTCCAACCAAGTTAGGGTTAGAACCAAGATAAATGAGCATATATAAAAACTTTCCTTAATACACCTTTTAGCTCCTCTTCTTTAAAAACAACCACCAAAGAAGCCAAAAACACAACTAACCAAAACTTACACCTTATATCTCCATTTTTAAATTTAGCATAGCAAAAGACTAATCTCAAAAATACAACCAAAGAAATATCCCCTTATTTCTCCTATGTCTTTTAAACAATGCTAAACAATGCCAAAAATCATATCAAGAAAATAATCACACCTTAGAATGGCTGCCCTTGAAGAATCCAAAAATCGTGACACAAAATACGTTTTAATAAAAACGTGACTAATCCATGCACAGCTCCCTCCACGGGAATCGAAATGCAGACCTCCGCCTACGCAAAGCCCAAACGCAGCCTCCACTGCCACTAGCCCACAAGGGGCTTACGAAGTCCAAGATGGACTTCCTCCCACATAAACAGTTTAAGCTTTTCGAAAGCTTTTCAAACGTGAGCTCTCCTCTTCCGCGGCGTCAACAGAACATTCGATCGCAGCCAATAATAATTGCATTCGATTTTTTCAAGAGGCATTTAACCTTAGGAAACTTCTCCTATTTATAGTCCATTCGTGGACTTTAGAACACGTCGGCTGCAAGGAAAAGTAATTTCGAATTTAATCGAAATTTGCTTTCTAAAGGGTTTAAAAACCCTTAATTAATTTTTAATAAATTAAGAATAAAAAAGGTTTAAAAACCTTTAAGTATTTTTAATAAATTAAAAATAATTTCTCCCTTAATTAATTAAATAATTAATCAATTAAAACCTTGAAGGGTTTTAAATAATAATTAAATAAATAATAAAGAGAACCTCCATTGGTTTTAATAAAAACCATTTAACTTGGTTTTAATAAAAACCCTATCCAAAATGGAATCTCTCCGGATTCTCTTAAGAAGATTCTCTTGGAATCTTCCACCTTTGAAGCCAACACATCCTCTTAACATTAATGCCATTTCCTTTTGACATCAATGACAACTCATAGACAAGGAGCTAGGATCTCAAACCCAAAATTGCCAACATTTATGAAGAGGGCAATTTTAGGCCAAAAATGAAAATTTATGAAATGCCATAAAACATAACTCCTTCAATGAAATTGGAATTTTCATGAAGGGAATGTCATCATAGGCTCATGAGTGCAAAAAAAAACTGAAAAAATGAAATTTGGCCCAAAAATGGAAACTTTCTATTTTCGGATTTTTTAAAATCTGCAATAAAACAACAACTTCGATGAATTTTTAAAAATACTAAACAACTCCGAAAATGAAATTTCAAAGTTCATATTGGAAGTCTGAAGTATAACCTACGCAATGGTGAATTTTTTTTTTGGATTTTGAAAATTTTTAAATTTTTATTTTAATGCCTGAAAATTAAAAAAAATTAAAATTTTTGGAAAAATAAAATGCAGAAAAATGAAAATTGAAATGCAGAAAATGAAACACATGATACATTCAGTTTGATGCTATCCTATTCCGGCAAAACTGAAGATGTGAGGTTTTCATGCATGCAACCTAACCTATTGGACTTGCAAAACAAGCACAATCCGGATAAGCTAAGTGCTGGTTCCTAGGGTTTTAAATGAGGTTTTCAGATTTAAACATTCGCATGAAGAAACCAAGAAACTTGCATGAACTCCATTTACAAGCCTAAAATATTAAAAGGGGAAAAATAAACATTTTAATCTTGAATGCAGAAAATGACTCCTCCTTTCTTGCCCATAAAATGCAAATTTCTAAAAATTCCTGCATTAAAATTGTTCATTTACAATAGCAGAATTTATGGTTTTCCCAAACCAGTCCATGGAAGAAAACAACCCAAACAGGTCCAAAATGGCCCTCTTGCCTTCAAATCTGTAACTCTGCTTGCAGTAGTTTCTAACCCCTTGTGCATGCTTTTGCTTCCCCTTTTAAAATTTTTGGTGTGACTCTTTGTTTCCATTTTGTGGCCCTTCGTTTCATTTCCCAAAGCCGTTCATTTTGATTTCCCAAAGCCTGTAGTTTCGCTTTCCCATGCCTCTTCGTTGTTTTGGCTCTTTGTTTTGGCTTTGAAACGTTTTTCTTTCCAACTCTTGGTCTTCGTCGCTGACTGTAATCATTTGCATGGAACGCTACACCATAAACCTTACACCTTGGTGCCACGTTTTGTTCAGTGTTGCCACTAAGGACTCTGTCTGCCTGTCAACCAATGATGACGTTCGGTATATCCACCGCTCGATGATTTCACTCTGTAACGGCCCCTGTAACCGCCGTACTGACTTTCGTTCACTGTCACACTTCTTATTTCAGCTGCCTACCTACCCTTTTTGAGTCGCAAAAAAGCAACATGTCATGAAATCATGACATTTCTATGTCTTCAGCTTGGTTCTTCTTTTTGCATCGTGAAAATGCGACATGTCATGAAATCGCGACACTTCTGCCTCTTTGTCCTCTTTTGTTGCTTTTGGCCATGAAAATGCAACATGTCGCGACACTTTTTCCTTCTTACTCTTTCTCTTCTCTTTTGGTCGCGAAAATGCAACATGTCGCGATATCGCAACACTTTTTCCTTCTTACTCTTTCTATTCTCTTTTGGTCACAAAAATGCAACATGTCGCAATATCGTGACACTTTTTCCTTCTTACTCTTTCTCTTCTCTTTTGGTCGCGAAAATGCAACATGTCGCGATATCGCGACACTTTTTTCTCTTTGTGGTATTTTGCTTTTCCTTTGATCTTTAGCATATGGGCCACTTCGATCTTCTTAGAAAATATGCAAAAATGTGCATCAACTATTTTTTTGTAGTTAGTCACTCAAAATGAACGAAAACACCCAAACACCAAAAATAAAAATGTGGGCCCCAAATTTTGGGGCACGTTGTGGAGTAGCCACAACAGTATGCTTTACACTGGTTTAGAAATTTTACAAGCATATATGCATATCTTTATATTTCTTTCAAGTTTTATCCTATTTCTTGTATTTCTTGATGAATAGCCTCATCATGAGAGGTTTCATATGCATTTAACATGCTTTGTTGTTTCTTGTACATAGGTTACAAGTTCTTTGAATATTTAGGGCACTTTCAGCATCAAATTCCTCTTGAAAAATGGAGGAGGCATCCTTGTAAGCTCTCAAGTAGAGTTGATGGATATATGAAAACTATTGAGAAGCACATCTTCCCCCATTTCGAGGTTATTTGCATATTGTAACTTTGTATCAAACTTTAGTATCCCTAAGAGGGATGAATTTGTAATAAGTGATTCATTTGATCAATAAAAGAGATCTTCCTTTGTCATTTCCTGTTTGTTAAATGTTTGCCTAGATTACATGCTTTCTTTCTTTATGTTACAATAGTTGTAGATGTATGGTCTCCATAGCCTTCTACAGGAGGATACAATACTTTGAAAATCTTCAAACTATTTTATTATTTATGATTTGGCTAATGGAGAAGGTGTGATACCTTGAGCATCCCCACTATGCATTGTTCTTGATGTGATGTGATTGATTGGATCGAGATAAGTTATGGAAGTCGATGCCTCATGTTGAGGCAAGGAGGTCTAGTTGATGCCAAGGTTTTTATTATGTGGTGCAAGTAGACTATCTATGGGAATGGCTCCCTTATCAATAAGATATTGAACCAAAATTTTGAATTTGTAGCAATTTTTGATGTTGTCACCCTTCAGTCTATGCTAAACATAGTAGTGATATTCATTATAAGACCTAGGTTTAGGCATGTTTAGATATTTGGGTTTCATTTCTAGTAAGGTGATTGCTTACACCTCATAGTGCCTCTAAAATATGGATTAATAAGGTTCTGGAAGTGTCTTATAATTGTGAGTATGATGCCTATTGTGCTTATCTGGTTGTGGTTGATTTTAGGGTTGTAGGAAAGGTGGTATGGACTAGGATGTGGTTTGCTAAGGTGGATTTTAAAAATATTTGGGTTGTTGATGAGGTTGATGATTACTCAACTCAATGTTCATGATTTGATTTAGAATTTATTGTAAGTCATTATTTTGGTGACTCAATTGCATCTCAAAGTTGGCTAACCAAGCCAATATATTTTGTAGACCAGGTTGAGGTGGAAATTGATATTATTGAAGGGGTTGTTGCATGGATGTTGATAAAATTTGGTGGTGATTGGTAGGTGGTGGAGGTGGATTGGGTGCAGGTGATAGGAGATAATTAATCAATAGTAGATTGGAAGTCCTCAAAATATGAGAATATGTAGATGGTTCATGATGATTTTTTTCTAGCGGGTATGTTTGCATGCTCATGTTCTTGATTCAGCTCGGAGTATTCAACTGTCATAGCATGATCATACCCATTTTGGTATAATGTGTACACCTATTATTTATTCTATGGAGATGTTAGGTGATATGAAGTAGGTATAATTTGATTTAATGGTGATAGTACTTGTGGTATGTAGTGAATGTTGGATGGAGCTATAGGTTGTGCAGATCAATTTGGATATATCTGGTTCTTTGTCACAATGTTAATAATTCCAGAAAAACCTTGATTTGGTGGAGTTGTGTGCACTCGATTAACTTACTTAGGTTATTCATGTTGATTGGTAGGTGTTGTTTTTATTTCACGTAAAGCCAAAGGGTCTTAGAAGACTCCTATGTTTAGTTTATTTGGGGCAAGAGGATTGTCAATCTAAATATCTTACCTCTCGATCATATCATGTACTATATTTTTAAAGGATTAACATGACTGGATGTCATGATACCTTTATAAATGGTAAGCACATTATTGATCCTTCCTATAAGAATTTGTTTTAGGTTGATTCAGATTTATCGAACCAAATTCTAGGATATTGATTGCGTGCAATTCACATAATCGATTGAAAATCAATTTGAATGATTTGGAAAAGGAGTATATTATTATGGAGGCCAACGCTATTGAGTTTGTTTTTAATTCTATTGCAGATGATATTGGATTGGTCAAGGTTGAGTTTGATAATTAGGCTATGGTGGTGTGGCTTGGTTTGAGGATCTAGGGATACTCAAAATAACTTGATTTACTAGAGATGTCTTTTGTTGTGTATTGCCTCCTTTAACATTATTATTTGTCCAATCCTTTTTACAAAGATTAATGTCACATTTCTAGACCTTAATATCCTCAATGAAATTAGCTTGTTCTAGGGCATCTTCAAAGGTTTGATACTATTAGAGTTGTAGCAAAAGTGATATTTACTTCGAACAACTCCTAGTGAATAGTTTGGTAAGCTTCATTATAGGTAGGGTTAAAGGAAACTTTTTTATTATTGCTCTCCATCAATTTTCACAGTCCATGATTGACTCATTTTGGAATTGTCTAAGATTATATAAGTTAGTCAATGTTGCCTTTTCCCTAATGCTAAATGAAAAGAGTTATAAAAATTTATTTGCAATTTGTTCAAAGAAATGGATACTATATCATGGTAGATGGTTATACCATTCTAAAGCAATCCCTACAAGAGTTATTAGGAATGCTATTAATATGAGGGTATAATCATCTTGAATATAAAAGCATACATTTATGAAATGAGTGACATGATCTTAAGAATATACCTCTCCTTTAAACTTATATAAGTTTGAAATGTTAAAGTGCTCAGGATATGGAGGGGATGGAATAGATGGGTGCAATGGTTAGTTGTGAAGTTGGTGCAAAGTAGGTTTTTGGTAACCCAAGCTTGATGTTTTTTTCTCCAAAGAATTAGTGCGGTCTATCAACAACTTATATGCTTTCGATGAAATAATTTCATTTGTTCATCTTTGCCCTTGAAGAGGTGAAAGTGGTGGGTTTTGATGTGTATGTGGTGGTGGTTGAATATTATCAATACACATATCACCATCATGACATGTCTCAATATATTCCTCATACTCTGATTGTGGTTCCTCATAGGGATCATACTCCTCTAGATAAGTGTATGGTCTATTTTGTTTAGGTAATTGGTGTCTTTGAGGATGTATGGGTAGTTGATTTGGTCATGTACAAGTTGGATAGTTTTGGTTTGGTTATGGTTGAAGGTTTTGATATTGCACAGGGTACCTTATGCATTACTGCAGCCTATGGGTACTAGGGGTGGGTACGATTTCATGTAATATATTTTCTAACTATTCTTGATGTACCCATTTTGGTGCAACTTTTTTTGGTGTAACCATTGTTGATCCACCTATTTTTAATTTAATTAATGGTGGTCCAATCGTATTTAAGCCAATCATTGTTGATATAATAATTATTGGTCCAACTGTTATTGGTATAGTTGTTGTTGTTGGTTAATGTTTTTCTCAATTTCCTAATGAGAATGTTTTATTTGATTATATGTATGGGATATATTTATCCATGTATTGGTAATATAGATGTGCTTGTCTAGCCTTTCACCCTTGGTAATATCTATAACTTGTCTTCTAAGATCCCTATAGGCCATATTGACATCATATTCTAGTTTAAAGGTGAGATCTGGGTAATCAAGTGGTGGAGAGGTACACCATGCTTGTGTAAATTATATCTCTTAAGGAATAAGTATGTGGTTTTGGTTGCCCTCATCTAGAATAAATGCAAGAGACAACATGGGTTGTTTATGAGGATTATGTTCAACATACCTATCATCCTAATAATGGTCCTAATTTATTAATAAATTTTTAGTTGGGAATTCTTGTTTGTATTCATATTGGTACTAAATATACTCTTACTCTACTTCTAATGGATCTACAGGATGAGCTAGGATGCAAATGCATGATACTGCCCTACTAGATCCCTCAGTCAGGTGATGATTTTTCTTATAGAAAGTAAGTAAATTATCTACATTAGGAAGGTATTCCTTTTGATCATACTGAAGACCCATAGGTGCTTCTTGAATATGGATTCCTTATATGTTATGTTTAAATTATGATGGTCACTAGGATGCCATTCTAGATTGACAAGGTCCTTTGGACTAATTCAAAGCCATTTCATGTATCCTTGTGGATGCTTAGTATTTTTGACTCTTGAATGAGCTTGACAACATGTTTTTACCATGATATAAAGTATAAAAATAGTAAATAAATAAATAAGCAAGAAAATATTTTTTGTATTTTTTATTTTTATGATTTTTTTGTCTTTAATGATGAACTTTTTTTGTTTGGTTTTTGGTGTGTTTTGATTTAAGCTTATTATTATTATAACTAAAAGGTAAAATGAATTAAAAACTATAAAATATTGTTTATGCACATCCCCCTGTCAAGGAATGCAACACAAATAGTAAAAATGACTTCCTAGGATGTTGGATATGGTTGCTTGGTATCCTAAGAAAAAAATGTACCTCTCAAAAGAGGTTGCACTATCTACATTCTTCTACTTACCCAGTCGATATTTTTCTTCACACTCAAGTATTCTTGGACAATAATGACAACTAAATTCCACTTATTTTTGAGCCCTGTGGTTAAGGGGCATCTAATATTGACCTACCTTAGGATGCACCCAAAAGTAGGGGACTTTTAGTGATGAAGTTTGAAAAGCCGCTCATGAAGGCTGCTATGGTTTGTAAGGGGTAAATATATGATGGGAGATGAATGTCAATGTCAAATGATTATTGTTGATATTTGGTGATGAAATCCAACTAACCAATTTTATATTACCTCATGTGTGTGAGAGGGTTCATTTTAAATATTTTGCAAAAATAAATCAAAGAGCATACAAATGATATTTCACTAAATGTAAAAAAAGATACATTTAATATTCAAAAAACCCTATATGGTATTCAACCTTTGAGTAGGCAATAAGGTAGAAAATATAATAAAATACAAACAAAGACCATCATGCATATATATAGCCATAAATAGAGGTCATCTCGACCTAATATGACCACAGATAGAGACCATCCTCACCTAAGATAATCACAAAAAAAGACCATCTCAACCTGAGACGGTTAATGTCTGACTATTTAAAACTATAAAAAATCTCTACAACTATGTTAAATATATCATTTCTACCTACTTTTTCAAAAATAGAAAAGAGAAAGATAGAAAAAATTACTATGAGAGACTACGTTTGTAGAAGATTTGTTATTTTTTAACTATTTTTGCTTCTACTTCAGGGTTGTCTCAACCTAAGATGATTGCAGTATAAGGGCTATCTTGACCTAAGATGACTATAGTTTAGGGGCCATATCGACCTGAGATAGTTACACCTATGTATCTATAATATGCAGAATCTATTAGTAATCAATCAAAAAGCTTAAAAGGGGACTAGGTCCCACCGTGATCACCATATAGAAGCAAAAAATCATGCACCAATAACAAAGTAAAAATAAAAATATATATAACTAAGAATATGAGGATAAAATAATGAAATATGGAGCCCTTTTTATATCAGATATTTACTTTTTCAATGTGTTACAATCACGTATTCTCTGAGGGGATGCTACCCATGATACAATGAATACAAATAAAATATCCATGTGCACTATAAATGATCTTCTTACAATCGTAGTTCATTTGGGAGTAAGTTTCTTGTGACCATCATGGTGAGTATGATATGAATATTGCAATCCTTTTTCCTTGCAATCATGTAATATACATACAAATAAACTAGAAACATATCAAAAGTATATGGAGAGCCCACCAAAATCGGGTTTGTATTAATCAATATGAATGTGTTAAATATTATGAATGATAAGCATATGCAAGCATAAACTAAGACCTATTTTATGCAGAAATAATAATTTTTTTCTAAGCAATACCAAAATAAAAAGTAGAAAACTAGATCTCTAGTCATGATGACCTTGTCTGCGGACCATCTCGAGTTGAGATGATAGCTGTTGTAGGATTGTGTACTTCCATAACTAATTTTAGGTGGCATTCAAGATACCTTGAAATGTTGTTGATAGATTGGTGCATTGTGGACGTAGCTTAATAGATTAGATCACTCATAAAATTTTAGATATTTGATCACATACAATATGATAACATGGTTTTTAATCCTTTGCAGCAGTCCAACATCATGGTCTCAATAATAGGAGGGCTTGGAGGATTGAAAATGGTAGCACTTCATTATGTGAAATATTGAACTCTGTATTATTAGAAACTTTGCATAAAAATTCAAGGATTCAAATTGAGTGGGTGAGTACCACTTTATAGAATTCTTGGGTGGATGCTAATAATGGCAAAAAGCACCTTACATGAAAAAGCATAGATGAAGTACACATTAAAAAAAGTAGATGCTTATCTATGAAATCTCATGCAATTGATATGTGCATGCATTTTTTCTAATTTAGCCCATGTGGGGCACTTAATGTTAGCAAGAGATCATGTGGGGGGTTATCTAGGCGTTTCGATTGTCAGTTATACCTCAATTTATTTTAAACTTGCATTTTGGTGGCTATCTTGGGTTGATATGGCCACAGTTTGGAGGTCATATTTGGTCGAGATGACCACAGTTTGGAGGCTATCTCATGTCAATATGGCCATAATTTTATGGGGAATTGTGCTCGTTTAAGTGGTGAAAACCACTATTTTAGCCTTGAAGCTGCCCAAGGTGGGTTATGTGGTCTAAAAGGAGTCCATTTAGGTAGTCTCCTCAAAATAATGTATTTTAGGTGTCTACATGTTTGGTGATACATCTACCTAGTTGTAAACATACACCAAAAGTCAAGACAAGATGTATCACTCAATAGGAAATGGTGCTAGAAGGAGGACCTAAAATAGATTAACCAAATTTTAGGGCTATAAATTACATAAATTAACCTTAAGTTCTAAAATTCTATGATATTTCTTGCAATAGCTCTAATGTTTTTTGAATTTTTAAAATATTTCATTCATTGTTACTATCTTAATATTTGTAGATAACAACATAATTCTTGAGTTCTTGATATTTGAAATTGTTACTTTCCTTGTTATATCTTTTACATTCTATATTTTCTTGACTATTAAAATTGGAACCTAGGATTATCATCATTAGGTCTAAGGCCTATGAAAGTAATGATAAATTTCACAATCCTTCTCCCTTTAGAAGATCTAAAAATGATAAAGGTTAGTCAAGTACTCTACCTACCATTAATACCTCATCCTAATCTATTATATCATTCACTTATATATTTATCACTCCATTAAATACACCAATGGTAGCATTTGCACCTTGGTTAGGTGAAAGTAGTCTACTGAATATTCTTGGACCAAACCATGATATTCCTAAGAATATTGAAAGGTATTTGCCTAGGTATAGACATGATGGGACTAGAATAGTTGAAGAGCACATACAAGCTTATAAGGATGCTTTAATTTGATTGTAGGTTGAACATGAATATGTGGCCTGTAGAATGTTTTCCCTCACCCTGGATGAACTAGCATATGACTAGTACATTAGTCTACCTATAAATTTTCTTCTTGAGTTGAGCTAGAAAAAAAATTTATTAATTAGTTTAGGCTATCCATAGAACCTACCATTATATACCATCAATTTGCAACAACCATAAGAGAGCCTAGTGAGATTCAATACTATATTTCACAAGATTTATAATCAACTAACTCTGCCTTGTACACTTAATATTGATGCAACCATACAAATGTATTTTAGATATTTAGATCTTCTTACATCTATGTTTGTAAGAAGATCACCCAATATTACTTCTCTACCCATGGCATAGTGAGACCCTGATCATAGAACAATAATTAATACCTCAAGGTTTTAGAATTGGTTAGTTACCTTCACTAGGACAACCAAGTGCATTCAATCAAGTACCAATGAAAGCTCTTTCATAGTAGTTGCCAATGTTGAATACTCTACCGTATACTAATTTTAATAAGCCATATAATCCTATTACCACTCCTAACCAACATACTATTCCTTCATATTTAGATAACAAGTTTACCACCCATAGAAATAATGATAATAATCCTCAAACAACACCAAAATATTTTAATGCTACCATAAATCAAATGTCAACATTTCCAAATATTAATCCCACTAAGAATATACTAGAATTTTTAAATGCAAATTCAAATCAAAACATACTTGCTTTCTTGAATCTTGATTCATCTACCAATAACATCCCAAATCAGGCCACTATAGGCCAGACTACTAATAATGCTAAATCTCAAGTTACAAAGACTTACTCAAAATATTAGTAGTGATATGATTTAGCTACAAAATCAAGTACCTCAAAATACACCTCCTAATAATACCAATCCAAATAGAAACTTCAAATTTCAAAGAGTTAGTTTTCAATGGAACACTCATACAAACAATGGAGGAGTGTCCAATCCAATCGCTAATCAGCCTAGCACTATTACCAATCAAAATTAGTGAAGCAGAGTTGCATTAAAAAAACACATACAATCCACTAAAAACTAGAAATGCTAAAAGGAGCCAAAGATTTCCATTACTTTCATGCTAATAATGAGGATCCAAAAAGAAGAGCCTTTTTAAAATTTCGAAAATTCCTACTTATGCCCTATTTTCCCCTTTTTTCCCACCTAAAACTTGAAATTTCAAATTTGAAATTTGGGGCAACTTGCGGAGGTCATAACTTCGCGTTCGTTGACCCGATTGACTATTACAACATATTTTTGGAAACGGCATGAAATGAGCTAAGCAAGGTTTAAGTTTTATCTTAGAACCAAGGCTCGTGTCTAGCCTAAAATCCTAAAATTCGACCTGTAATACCTTTAAAAATATCCTGCAAGAAAAACTAGTTTTACTAGTTTTTACTAGTTTTTACAAAATTAAACAATTACAATATTTTTTTGGGTGATGCAAATCACTTTTACACCATTGAATGCTCCTGCATCAGACACCCAGGGTAAATTGAGAAGTTACATTCACTTATTTTTTTTTGGAAGAAAACCAAGGCATTCAACCTCAGCCTTTAACAACCAAGATGAATTTTCAACAGGCCTGCCCTTCCACTTAACCAGATATTCTGCATACTACCTGTTTCTTGTTCTTTTGCCTACATGGGTATCTAGGACCTCTTCTATCTCTTCTATTTCTAGAGTAGATGTGGGAATACTCCACAATTCTGTGATTGGTCCGCCATTATTGTCACCTTCATGATATTCTACCAAATATGAAATGTTGAACACAGGTGATATATTCAGCCCACTTGGCAATTCTATCTCATAGGCATTCCTTGAATCCTGTTTATCTATGACCCTGCTTGTTCCAAAATTCTTTATTTTTAACTTGTAGGTTTTAGTAGGAAATCGTTCCTTTCTCAAGTGAACCATAACTTGATCTCCCACTTGGAACTCCTTAAGTCGTCACTTTTGGTCTGCTCTTATCTTGTACTGAGTGTTCATCTTGTTGATATGCTGCTTCACTTCATCATGTAGTCTCTTCAGGTGCTCTGTAAAGTCCTTAGCCTCAACACTGCTCTTTTCCTCTTTGTCCATATTTCTCAACTTGAAAGCATTCCTTGGGTTGCTTCCATACACAATATGGAATGGGGATTTATTAGTACTCCTATTGACTGAATTATTGTATGCAAATTCTGCCTGTGGCAAAACCTAATCCCATCCCTTGGGCTTATCTCCTACCAAGAACCTCAGTAGATTGCCCAAACTTCTGTTCATCACCTCTGTTTGTCCGTCAGTCTGTGGGTGGTATACAGAACTGAATTTTAGGTATGTCTTCAATTTCTTCCATAAGGTCCTCCATAAATACCCAACAAACTTGGTATCCATATCAAACACGATACTCTTTGGTAGACCATTTAGGTTTACCACCTCTTTGAAAAACAACCCTACAAAATAAACTGTATCATTAGTTTTTTGGTAGGGAATAAAATGTGCCATATTTGAAAACCTATCAACCACCATAAATATGGAGTCATTCCTCCTCTATGTCCTTGGTAAGCCAAGAAAAAATCCATGTTGATGTCCTCCCATGGCCTATCTGGTATATGTAATGGCTGATATAATCTAGTGTTCTGTCTCACACCCTTGGCCATCTGGCATATCTGCAAATCTATACAAAATTCTTTACATCTTGCTGCAACTGTGGCCAATAGTAGTTCTCACTAATGAGGGCAATGGTCTTATCTCGACCAAAGTGTCCAACCAACCCTCCACTATGCTTCTCCTTGACCAGATTCTCCCTCATTAAACTCCTTGGAATGCATAATTGATTTTCTCTGAACAACATCCCATCTTGTATTAGAAAATCCAACCACTTAGTCCTGTCTAAAGTAACAGGTGCTAAGAAAACCCTCCAAGCCTTTACAAAATTAGGATCTTCAGGGTACAAACCCTTAAGTTTGTCAAACCCTACAACTTCCACCTTCATTTATGTCAACAAACACTGCCTTCTACTTAAGGCATCTACAAATCTGTTTGACTTCCCACTCCTATGCTTCAACACAAAGGTATAACTCTATAGAAACTCAACCCACTTTAAGTGCCTCTGATTTAGCTTCCCTTGGCTATTAATATACTAGAAGGCCTAATGATCAGTATATATAACAAACTATTTTGGCAAAAAATAATGCCTCCACTTCTTTAGAGCCTGAACTATAGCATAAAAATCTTGATCATATACAAAATACTTCTTCCTAGCATCATTGAGTTTCTCACTAAAATAAGCAACAATTTTACTTTCTTGACTCAACACAGCTCCTATGGCACTACCACTAGCATCATAGTCTACCTGAAATACCAATCTAGAAGTGCTAATACAGGTTGTTCTGTGACCTTATTTTTCAACATATCAAATCTCTTATATGCTCCTAAGGTCCACTTAAATTCTTTCTTATCCCATCTCATTGTTTCTGTTAGGGGTGCACAAATACTGCTAAAATTTCTAATAAATTTTCTGTAAAAACTTTCTTGACCATGAAATGATCTTACCTCAGTTATGCTCCTTGGAGTAGGCCATTCAATGATAGCCCTCACCTTTTTTTGGGTCCATTTTTAGACCTTCATCTGAGATAACAAATCCTATATACACTAACTCATTCACAAAACTACACTTCTTCAAATTAATCAGCAATTGCTCCTTCTTCAACTTCTTAAAAACTCTTATGATATGCATCATATGCTCTTCCAGGGTCTTTCTAAATATTAAAATGTCATCCAAATAGACAATGACAGATTTTCCTAAAAAATCCTTCAATACCTCATTCATCAACCACATGAATGTACTTGGTGCATTGGTTAGCCCAAATGGCATGACCAACCACTCATACAAACCCTCTCTGGTCTTGAAGGTTGTCTTCCACTCATCCCCTTCTCTGACATGAATTTGATGGTACCCACTCTTTAGGTCAATATTTATGAAGTACTTGGCTCCACTCAAACAGTCCATAATATCATCCATCATTGACAATGAGAACCTATATTTATGGTGATATTGTTAATAGCTCAGGATTCTGTACACATTCTCCACTCTCCATATTTCTTTGGTGCTAGTACTATAGGTACTACACATGGAATCATGCTCTTTCGAATTAGTCCTTTTTTTAGAAACTCTTGGACTTGTCTGTTTAGCTCCTCACTTTCTATAGGAGTCATTCTATGGGCTGCATTATTAGGTAAACTAGATCCTAGTACCAAATATATATGGTGACTGATCTTCCTCATTGGTGGCAAACCATATGGTATATTATCTATAGGATGTCACACAGGATGTCACACAAGACCTCATCACAGTAATTCCAAATATTAAATTTTACCAAGCACTACTCACTGACCAAAGCCCTATGGTCCTTTCACAACCACACAATACGATATGGATACGGGTGTCTCTTCATCTCTAACTATAGTTTGGTAACCATTCCTTCTACAACTAGGTTATCCGTGCTACCATTATCTATGATAACATTATAGACCTTACCTGCACATTTACATCTTGTGCAAAATAAGCTCTTCCTCTGATCTAGATCTTTATCCTCATTCAACAAGACTCTCCTTGTTATCAGTACTTCTCTTTCTGCTTCTTTAGAGTGCTCAGATTCAACACCTTCATCAATAATAGCAGCTCAAGCATTACCTTAGGCCTCATATTTGTTCCTCCTTGGTGTTGTGGACACTCGTATACTCGATGTCCTTCTTCTCCATAATGGAAACAGATTCCATGAAATCCTCCTCTTCCAAACCCTCATCCAGACCTTCCTCTTCCTCTCTAGTAACCATTATTTTGGTAGTTATTATTCTGCTCATGGGGGCGGTAAGCATTTTCTCCCTTATGGTCTTGAATATTGCTTGTATCCTTAGTTTTATTTTGGTCCTCATTCCATCCTCCATTTGTTCTCCCACCAGTTCTTCCACCATGACCTCTTCCTCTCTGTTTTCTTTCAAACCTCTTGTTCAACTTCTCTTCTATATTCAAGGTAAACTGGTAATCATCTTCAATGGTGGTCATCCTGACTAGACTCAACTCTTATTGAATACTTGCTCTTAACCCATTAATATAACAGACTACCTTCTCCTTGTTGGCATCAGAATGTCCTATTTTAATCAAGATCTTATAGAACTTCTCTGTATATTCTTTAACAGACTTACTTGATTGTCTCAAACCCTACATTTTATTGAGCAGATCCAACTCGTAATCAGCTGAAATAAATTGTCTCTTCAACTTCTCCACCATCCGCTCCCACCTTGTTATCCTTTATTTTCCTCTTTTATTTCTGTCTAGCTGCACTCCCTTCCACCATATGCTAGAATGACCCTTCAGCTTGTTATTAGAAAACTTGACCCTCTCGTGATCTTCTACCTCCTCATACTCGAAGTATTCCTCCATGTCATTGATCTAGTCGATCAACTCTTATGGGTTGAGATTTCTAGAATACGTGAAGACATCAAACTTCGGTATCTTTCCAATCTGTGATATGGCCTTATACAATCTGGCTTGTACAGGATCTACTGCCTCTTCTTCTTATTCTTTGAACTAGGCCTCTTCTTCCTTAGCTTCATCTTCACTCCCTTCTTTTCTCCTTGGCTCAAACCCTCTACGCAGCTCCTCTTACAGAGCTTGAACTTGCCTCTGCAAAGATCTGAAATCTTCTTCTGGAACCATATTTCTCCCACCACCACGGTTTCTTCATGGAGGCATTTTTATCACTTCTCCCAAAAATCCTAAACATAGATCTTGGTGTAAACCACCTCACATTTGGTGCTCTATTTACACACTCAGGAACTCTTGCTCTAATACCACTTGAAGTAGAGTTGCATTAAAAAAACACATACAATCCACTGAAAACCAAAAATGCTAAAAGAAGCCAAAGCTTTCCATTACTTTCATGTTAATAATGAGGATCCCAAAAGAAGAGCCCTTTTACAATTTCAAAAATTCCTACTTATGCCCTATTTTCCCCCTTTTTCCCACCTAAAACTTGAAATTTCAAATTTGAAATTTGGGGCAACTTGCGGAAGTCATAACTTCGTGCTCATTGACCCGATTGAATATTACAACATATTTTAGGAAATGGCATGAAACGAGCTAAGCGAGGTGTACCTTAGCTCTTCACTCTAAGGCTCACATCTAGCCAAAAATCCTCAAATTCAACCTCTAATACCTTTAAAAATTTCCTACAAGAAAAACTAGTTTTACTAGTTTTTACAAAATTAAATAATTACAATATTTTTTTGGGTGATGCAAGATCACTTTTACACCATTGGATGCTCCTGCATCAATTAAACCAATAATATGGTGAATATTTCTTATTTAGCTTCAAATAACTAGTGTAGAATCCATTCCATAGCCCAAAATAATAAAACTGATTGTCCTAAATTTAAAATAGATTTAGATATAGTTCAAAAGGATATGGAAAATATGGAGATAGTGCCTAATGAAGATAACACTAATTAGGCTAGCACTAGTAATGGAATAACCTTAGTTGTTGAAATATTTGAATCATCAGAAGGAGATGATGAAGGTTATGATGGATCCCTAGAATAAGAAGTCCAAGCCTATAGACAATTTAAGAAAAGAAATAATTACATGCTAAGAAGTAATGGTAAAGCTCCTCTTACTTCTTCTACTCCACCAAATAGTACTACTATTCCTTCTGATACTCAGGCTAGAAATAATCCTAATCCTCCATCTAAAGCTAACATTCCTCCACAACCACACAAAACCATAGAATAAGATAAACCTGCCTATAACATCATAAAATATTTGAAGAAAACAAAAGCAAATATATCCCTATTTGAAGTTGCACGATTAACTGATTGACAATAATTGTTAATTAAAGCATTTGGTGCACAAAATAAATATCAATCTAATATATATATATGCTCAATTGGTTTCTAGAAATATATAAAGGGAATGCTCCTCCTTTTCTTCTAGCAATCATAATTGCAGGTAAAAGTATGCACAATTGCCTAGTTGATTCAAGAGCCTCAGGAAATGTAATGCCTCATATAGTTTACAAAAGGCTAGGTCTAAATCCTACCCCTTCTAATAGAGTGGTAGTGTAGTTAGATAAAACAGAAGTAAATGTGGTTGGTATGCTAAAAAACATTCATATACAGTTAGCATCAGAGCCTAGAATTTAGCAATATATAGATATTCAAGTTGTAGATATACCTGATGGATATGGAATGCTACTCAATAGAGATTGGTCTAGAAACTTAAATGGATACATGGAAATAAATTTATCTCATATGTGGTTACCATGGTGAGGTGTAGCCAATAAAATTAGAATTGAAAGAGACCCTAGATTAAAAGAGCTTTATAATTGATTATAACAATAATAATGAAGTTCTCTTTCATGAATCAAAATTGGGAATGTATAATTTTGAGTCCAAATATATTATAGATAGGTCAAAAGATGAAATATGACCAAAAAATCGAAGGATGAAAATATAATTTGGACATTAAAATTTGATGGATCAAAATCTAAACAAGGTAACAAAGTAGGCATAGAACTAGTCAATCCTAAAGGTAAGTATTATTTGGTTGCTTATCAATTGCAATTCCCATGTACTTGCAACACTATTGAATATGAATCATTAATATATGGACTACAATTAACTTTAAATAAAAATGTAAATTGCCTAAAAGTATTAGGAGATTCTGAATTAGTGGCTAGGCAAATTAGAAGTCAATATGCTTTTCATGATAAAAGACTTATTCACTATAGGAATAGAGAAGGAAATTTAAATAATGAATTTCATGCTTTTAATATTAAACTAGTCTCCAAGAAGCAAAATAGAATTGTTGATTCCTTAGCAATAGCAACAAGCACATTGAAACCAATATATAATAGGAGATTTGAGAAGTTTTTCATTAAACTAGTAGCTTACCCATCCATATCAAATAATGTAAAGAATCTCCAAGTTTTTGAAGATGATAGACATATATTTTATTTTGTTACTAATTATGGTATTTTTGAAAATTAGGTTATTGATGAAGAAGAAAGGATACAAGATGAAGTAGAAGAAGACCAAGAGGTAAAACTAAAAATTAAATTGATCCCTAGAGGTATGGTCTCTCTAGAATGATTGTTTGATATTGATTATAAAAGTAAGAAATGCAGTAAAGTTTCATTTCAAAATGATGCATGTGATATTGTTAATATAGGGACTAGTTAGAATCCTCAAAATGTGCTAATAGGTAAAGCATGCACTAGGTAAAAAAATAAGATATTATACAAGATATTAAATATTATAGATATGTAATTACTAGGAGATATGAAGACTTGAAAACATGTGATCAATCTAGTATTATTCATAGTATCTCTTTAAAACATGATGCAAAGCCATTTAGGTAGAAATAAAGGCCTGTTAATCCATTTTTAGAACCACTTATCCAAAAGGAAGTTCAAAAGTTATTGGATGTAAGAATTATCTTTTCCATTAGACATTCCACTTGGATAGCTAATATAGTGTCTGTTAGAAAGAAAACTGGAGAAATTAGACTGCACATTGACTTTAGAAATCTTAATAAGGCTTCCTAGAAGAATAATTATCCTTTACCCTTCTCAGATAATATTTTATAAATGGTCAATGGTTCAAAGATGATATCCTTCTTGGATGGATATTCTGGATACAACCAAATTTTGATAGATCCAAGGGATAGGATGAAAATAAAATTTACCACCAAATAGAGTACTTTTTCTTATAAAATAATTCCTTTTGGATTAATTAATGTAGGTGCTACATTACATTTCAAAGAGTAATAGATTATGCATTTAGAAACCTAATTGTCAAATGTATTATGATTTACATTGATGATATTCTTGTATTCTCAAAGAAAATAGTTAATCATGTTGATTATTTAAGAAACACATATAAAAAATATAGAGAACATGGCATTTCATTGAATCCTAACAAATGCATTTTTTAGTAAGTCAAGAAACTTTATTATGTCTTGTAATTTCAAAATAAGGTATATCTATTAACCCTAAAATAATAGAAGCCATACGAAGAATTCCTCTCCCTAGTAGTAAGAATGAATCAGGATCATTCTTTGGAAAGATTAACTTAGAAAGTTTATATCAGGATTTGTAGAGATAGTCAAACCATTGAATGATATGCTTAAGAAATATGCTGACATTACTTGAACTTATAAATATAAAATCAAGGAATTAAATATTGAATATCTAATACCCCATGTTTAGTAAGTCTTAACTATACACAACTATTTTATATCTATTCATTCACATTAGAATTTTCAACTGCTCGTGCCCTAACACAAGAATGCAAATAATGAAGAAAATTTAATAGCTTTTATGAGATCTCCTCTAGACGATGTCCAAATAAAATATTCATCAATAGATATACAAGCATTTGCTTTGGTAAAAGCAATGAAGAAATTTAGATACTATATTCTACATAGTAGAATATTTTCCATTATGCGTAACCTTGTTGTAAAAGCTATGTTTATGTAAAATTAGCTAGGAAAAACAAGAGGTAAGTGGATGACTAATTTACAAGAATTTGATCTGGAAATCCAGCCTATGAAATTTGTTAGAGGTCAAGGACTAAGTAAAACATGAGAAAAAATTGATCCTAAAATCCTTTTCCAATAATATTCTATAGATAACATCACAAGTGATGAATGGTCCAAATATATAGTGCATTACTTACTGGATAAAAAATACCCAAACCATTTCAATGCTACTCAAAGAAGAGCATTACATCTAAAGAGTGTCAATTTTATGATTAAAGAAAGAGTCCTATATAGAAGAACCCATGAAGGAATATATTTAATATTCTTAGATAAGAATGAAGCTACTCAAGTCCTCAATGACTTTGATGGTAAATATGGAACCATATATGGTTCAGCTAATACCACTACCCATCAAATATTGAGAGCTTGGTATTACTAGTCTCATATATGTAAATATTTTCATGGCCATGTCAAAACCTACCACACATGTTAAATAGCTACTAATAGAGAAATAAATACATCTATGTCTTTGCAGCCTATGTTTGAAGTTAAAATTTTTTCACAATGGGAATTAGACTTCATTGGAGTCATAAATCCTAATTCTTTAGATGTACACAAATACATTTTAACTACCACAAACTATTGCACTCACTATATAGAACATAGATACTAAAAATTATACTGTAGATGTTGTCATCCAATTTGTAGAAGAATATATTATCACTAGGTTTGAAATACCTTACTCATTGGTTTGTGATAATGGTTTAGCCTTTACCTCCCTCCAATTTTTATAAGGGGTTATGACAATAAGGTGACCCTAAAGTTTTCCTCTAACTATTACCCTTAAGGGAATGGTTTGGTAGAGTCCACTAATAAAAGTGTATTATCTATAATAAAGAAACCACTAGAGACAAAACCTAGAGATTGGCACAATAAAATCAAATATGCATTATGGGTAGATGGGAAAAGATTAAAATATTTAGTAGGTACATCACATTATCATTTGGTGTATGGCCAAGATCTTGTCTTTCCCATCAATTTGCAACAGTTGACACTTTAATTCATGAAGGAATACTTGGAAGTGGGTGATAAAGTAGAATCTAGGTTGATAAATCTAATGAATCTAGGTGAGAAAGAGAGGATACTCTAAAAAAATTTAGCACATCAAGGTATAATCAAAATATGGTTTGATAAGGTACTTAAAATTAAAGACTTTAGTATTTATGACCTAGTATTACTATAGGATAAAGCACATGAGAAAAAGGAAGATCATGAAGAATTTGACAACCTTTGGTTAGGTCCCTACCAAATTTTAGATATTCTTGATGATAATGCTTTTAGATTAAAAAAATATCAGTGGAGAAGATATCATTTTTCCTATCAATGGGCAATTCTTAAAACACTACTTTCATCCTTGAGACAGTGAAATAAAACAATTATTGTACTATAGTTTATTATTGCTTTTTTAGTTTTCACTTTTTTTTTTTTTTTATAAGTTAAATTTTCATTCAAATGGGTTTTGATAGGAAATCCCAACACTTGCTTACAACCACAACTTAAGGATTCTGAAAAAATAGAAACAAAAGAAAAGAAGGGGATGTATCCCAAAATAGGAAAGGGAAATAGTAACATAACACCAGAGAAAAAGGCCCCATGTAGGGAAGCCCCAAAACCAACATCTAGCAAAGAAAGGAATATGTTAGTCCTCCTTGCCTACTTTGACACCTCCATCCTTTGCATCATCCTTTACCTCATCCTTGATCTCATCCTTGATGTTGACCTTAGATGCCTTTGTGTCCTCCAAAGTTGCCTCAGTAAAATTTTTGTGAAAAATAGGAGATGTATTGTATTTCAAAGATATATGAGAGTGTTCATTAGATATTTCAATTGGGAAATGTCATTTTTAATTGAGAAATACCATTGGAGGTAGTTTTGATGATTAACTACTGCAAAAGTTGAGTTGTAATGTCATGATCATCCTCATCATATTCAATTTCTAGAATTTTTTGCTTTTCCTAAATGAACTTGTTTCTTAGGCAAGGTGAAAACCTTATGACATCCTCAAGTTCCTCACACTTGATTTTATTATTTGCAAGCAACCCTATGAATACCTCCATAGCAAATCTCTTCTTGGTAGACAAGGCTAGGGAAGAGGTAGAGAATACGTGTGGGCTTGATTTAACCTAGGCAAGGCTAGGTTTTCCTTTAGGAGCAACATTATGGGTAGCAAGAAGGGTTATTTCATTAGGGCAATGGACCATCCAGTGATTGAAGAAAACTTTAAATAGACCTTGGTGGGAACAGAGGTCATATCCATTCTTATTCCTGTAAGCCTCTATGGAATAATTGATAGAATTCAATATGAACTAGGGAATGCTAATAGGGTTGACATCCCTAAAATGGTTTACAAAGGTAAAATAGAAGCTACATAAAATTTTCTCAAGGTCATCTATGGTTATGTACTCCATGACAGACTTCATTACCTTGTTCCAAGGGGGGAAGATCATCACGGTGCATTCCCACCTTTGTATGCTTGTAGAACTTGCCTTGGTCCTTGAATTCATTTAAATCGACTTCCAAATTGTGCTTTTCACAATGTATTGACCACCCTTTTGCAGGTTGCCTAGTGAGCTCAACCAACAGTTTAATATCAATTATATTATCCTTTTCACAAATATTGACCTTACCCCCATCCCAAATTTCCAGAGTTGTCGTAGTAATATCGATCTCTTCTCCTAAAAAAATCCTTAAAAAAGGGGATAAAACCTCTCTAAAAAAGAATGGCCTCAGCAATGGGTTCTAAATCCAAGGTATTTGGCTTGATAAAACTCATTTTTGGCCAATAGAATGGGCACTTATTTAAGGAAATTGTGGAGGATCGGAGGAATTGTTTAGGAAGATTGATATTACTATTACCAGATGGGTTTATAAAATGAACAATTCGCACATGCTTAGGGAAACTAGCTTCTCGAAGAAGGAGCCACACCTTCTAGAAAATACCTTGGATATTGCATCTATCAACTTGGGGTTTCCCACATTTCTTAAAGCTTACCACTAGAACAAAATCAATTTTGAATTTTGAGGTTCTCCAAACCACCAAGAAGGACCACGTGAACTGAAAGTTAGGTTGATGGTGGGCAATGGGAAGTGGAAGAGACAATTTGGAGGATGTGGCTATGACAGGGGAGAAAATAATGATGACACGTATGAGGGGATGAAGTATGTGATTAATGGAGATCAGGTTCATGTGGACAAAACCAACATGGATGACTATCTGATTAGTGTCCCTACCTTGAATAGGGTGAGATTGGAAGTGAAAACTAAAGATGGTGTGGAAGACTTTGCGATTGTGGTTGACATAAATACTTTCTTGGTAAAAGGTATTGAAAATGACCAATGTTCTATGCTTAGGAAAAACCCATTAAAACAAAAAACTGAGGAAACAAGGGTGTTAAGGTTGATTATTGGTAAAAAAAATATGACAATTTGATTAGTCTTCATTTTTGTTGATATTTTGTGTTCTTTATTGGTCCATGATGTCACTAACCGCTTGCAGGAGGCCATCTATCCAAGTGATGAGGCTAGTTATATTGACTCCATGATTTACCAATTTATCAGCTACCCTGTTGGCTTCTCTAAAAGTATGTTGAAATATGGTCTCCTGTTGATTGAGAATTAAAATCCTTGCTTCCTCAATGAAATATCTGACCCTCCATGAAGGATTACCTAGGTAACTGATTATGTTAAGAGAATATCATTCAAAAATCAACCTACCAGGATAATTTTTTGCAAGGGATAGTCCTCTCCATATATATTTAGCTTTGAAAACATGGTTAGTCTGGACCCCTAGATAATTGGTGAAGGCTAACATTCCCATAGTGATCCCAGAGAATACCTCCAGTACCACACCCTTATCAGGTTTCCTTTGGCAGTGCCATCAATATTCAACTTGAGCCATCCATTCAGTGGAGGATTCCACTTAGAGTTAGCTCTAATATTGCATAGGGTTTTGGTTTGGGATTTCTGCAAGAGGAAGGTTCAAGTAATAATCTAAGGAAGCCTTGAATCTGGAAGTGGGATGGGTGGAAGGAGGAATAAAGAGAGTATTTTCTTTGGCAAAGGATAAGATTTTTCTAGTAATCAAGTTAGGAACCATATTGCTATTGGAGAAGATTCTACGATTCCTCTCAAGCCATATTTACCAAAGGAAATGGTGGAGGTAGGTTTTCCAAAGGAATTTGAGACGAGGGTTATGAAAGGGAGTAGGTCATTGAAATAAGAGCTCAACAAAAGAATAAGTTTTGAACCACAATATGTGGAATGTTAGGAGGATTTTGTTGAGTTTGGAAGAGGAAAAAGGGTATGTGAGGAAGAGGTGAATAGGGGACTCCCAATCAAATATACATAGATAAAACTAGTTAGGGAAGATAATAACTCTTTTGAGAAAATTATCAATTATTAGGATTCTCTCTTGAAATACCAACCAGGAAAAAAAGGAAATCTTAGGGATGAGTATTTTGACCCAAACGATATGATAAGGAAATAAAGGTTCCTTAGGATTCAGGAGCAATTGGTAAGCATATTTGACTAAAAATTCTCCACTCTTAGTGGGCTCCCAAAATAGTTGGTCCTTGGGATTGCTAGAAGGAATTATGGTGGAATTTAGCAAGGATTCTAGTGAAGTAGACTCCGTCGGGTGAGTGTTGCTTTTGATAGGTTTCTAGTTGCTCCTATTGTTCTGGAAGCTCAAAAAATCAAAGACTTTGTGACCAAACATGACATCTATAAATTATTTTAGAATAGAAAGGTTAGGATCTTCAATAAGGGGTTATCTTCTAATCCACTTGTCATTCCAAAAATCTATATTGTGTTCATCCCCTAAATTCTACCTTAGTCCTTTCTTCACCAATTGTCTGGTGTTTATTATGGATTTCCAAAAGGTAGATCCTCTGGTGGGGGCCATTTCACTAAGGAAGTCTATTCGTTACAAGTATTTTATCTTAACTATAGTTATCCATTCATTACTGACGTTGGTGATTGGGTGCCAAGCTTGTTTAGCCATGAGGGCTAAATTTAATAGATGGACTCTCCTAAGACCAATTCCTCCCTTATCCTTGGGTCTGCACACCTTATCCTAGGTAACAAGATGTAAGTGTTGTTTATTTTCTATCCTAGACTAGAGAAAATTATTATAAATTTATTCTATTTTGTGGTAGACCATTGCAGAAGCCTTGAAGATAAAAAAAATGTACACAAGGATTCTTTGAAGAGAAGCCATAGTAAGAGTGTCTTTAGTATCTTGAGATAAGAGGTTTCCTTTCCATCCTGCTAATTTCTTCTAAATACTTTCAATCACATTATTCCAGATTGAGTCTAAAGAATTTCCAGTGAATAGAGGAAGTTCCAGGTAGGTTGCAGGAAAGGAAGACAAAGTATTCTAAAATTTTGTCTATTTTGATTTACATCTAAAAGGGCGTGTTAAAGAAATATATCTTGATATTATTGAAATTAACGTTTTGATCAGTCACTTCCTCATATAAAAGCAACATATATTTGATTACATTGCTTCGAAAATAGAGGCAAAGGTAGAGATGATGGTATCATCCATAAATTATTGGTGTGTGACTGGATTGGTCTGGGATGCTACTTTGATTCCTAATATGAGTCTTGATATGCAAGTAGCCTTTATGGTACTTCCATGTGCTTCAACTATAATAATGAATAGTAAGGGAGATATGGGATCTTCTTGTCTTAATCCTCTAATACTCTAGAAATAACTTGTTGTGTATCCATTGATGAGAATACAAAACCATAGTTTGTAAATGCATCCTTTAATTAGATCAACCCAATCAAGGTGGAAGCCAAATTTGGGAAGAATAGTTATAAGGAATTCCTAGTTTATTCTATCATAAGCCTTTTTCATGTCAAGCTTAAGGACGAAGGTAGGTTTCTTTGTCTGAGACACAAAATACAAAGCTTTGTGAATAGTTATGATACCATCTAAAATATATTTGCCTTGGATAGAAATTTCTTGGTACATATCAATGAGGTTGGGTAAAACTTACTTTATCCTATTAGCAATGGCTTTAGTAAGGATCTTATAAACCATACTACAAATACATACATACCTATAATCAGTCTTCCATTTGGAAGCAGGGCCTTTTGGAATCAAGGTAATGAAAGTGGAATTATAGCTATGCGGGATGTACTTGGAGGATTGAAATTACCTTACAATGGAGCAAATGTATTGGCCAAAAATATCCAAAAAGTTTTGAAAGAATCAAGGAGGAAAACCATCTAGACTAGGAGCTTTGTTAGGATTAATAGAAAAGAGAACCTGTCTAACTTTGTCATTAGAAAAATGGGCTACTATATTGATATTGACTTCATCTGAAATGGATTGGGGAATGTGGTAGAGCATATAGTCTCTCGCAAAATCAGAGTAAGGATTACATATTTGAGGAGGGAGCTGAAGTACGATACAACCTCAAATCTTATTTCCATTTTCATTTCTTTTTCTTAGATATATAGTTTTGATCTATTAAAATTATTTTAGTTTGATTTTTTTTTTTTATGTTGGTTTGATTTTTTCTTGATTATTGTTTAATTAGGTAGATTTTATTGTTGTGCATTTTCTTTGGTTTTAGTTCCCATATATATTTTACTCCTCTAACTATGACATGTTCATGTAATTGCAATTGAATCCTGGTTCCTCTAAAGGGAAATGTATTCAATTAATTGAGGATGAACTACTTATTTTGAAATTAGGTGAAACTGATGATTAGTGAATTAGATTATTTAGTTTTATTCTTTGACTATGGGGCTAAAATAGATGAAACTAGAAATAGTGTAAATTGATACTAAGGCTTCACATTTATTAACAACATTAAAATAATTTTAGATCATAAGGATGAAATCATCTTGGTTTTATGATTAGGTTAAGATACACACACTCTACTTTTAGCCTTATTGATCCCTAACCCAAAAGCACATTCAATATTTGGAATTGATCAAAATACTTCTTTATCAAGAAGGAAAATCTTAATAATTCAATAAACTAATATTCTTGGGCGATTCAGATAACGTCTAATGAGGCTATAGACACCTATCTAGTAGTAGAGCAATACCTATAAGAGATCAAGGTCATATATGCTTGATTGGTAGTGGAGCAATGCAAAGGAAAAATATTTTTATGAGTGATAACTTTAATAGCCTGATTTAAAACTAAGTGATGAAATTCTAATGGATCTAAATAATATAAATGAATACACTAGCACACAATTTAAGCTAAAGCAAAATGGAGCATTAATTTTAAGTAAAGTTTGTTTAACCCAATTTTCTTAGAATATTACCAAGTGATTTACATTTCATTAATTAAAATTTCATTTATTTCAAGCTATGTTATTTATTCAAATGCTCAAGAGCATTTTCTATAAGATTCACCATTTGTTGTTACCATTACACAACTCACCCCAATTGGAGACCCACTTGAAAATTTCTTGATTTTTTACACCAATTTTTAAATTCGCTTGCACTCATGTTTTACATTGAATAAATTATTGAACTTTATGGCATTGAATATTTTAGAATGGATTGGATTTCAGTTCTTCTTTAGAATTTAGAATATTTCATTTTATGAAGTTATTTTTAGGGTTGCCTGAATATCGTCATTTTTGATAGCTGCAAACCTAAGATGAACATAAATTTGGCTAGAAAAATTCATCTGATATGATTAAAGTCCTGATAGAAAGGTTTTGAAATTATATTTATAATGGTACCAATCTTATATGCACAAAATTAATATTTCAGGATTTTTGACAAAAATACCATTCAATATACATAATTTTCCCATAGTAGTCCACGAATTTCAAGAGACCATATATTTTTATTCGTAGTTAATTTTCTATTTATTTCAATTTTTGTGGATACCCATTTGGCCTATTTAGAAATGTGTTAAGTTTCATGAAATTCTAGGCACCCTATTTTAACACTACAAGACAATTTTGAGCTCTCGATCATGCATGGATTAAAAAATATAAGGTTAATTTTAATTAAAAAGATTTAAAATTAGATTTCTAATTATTATAAATATTTCTATGTTCATGTTATGCAACTAATTCCCTTATCGCTAGCTAAACTCTTCATTTTAAATGAGTTATGGTGTCAAGAATGCATTTAAAAATCTTAGTCTTCCACATCACCAAGAGGTGATGTCATTCATCAATGGCAAATTACTTCTGAAATTACCATTGGTTTTTTATTATTCCATCACTCAAACCAATAGGAAACAAGCACTCAATTTCCTCGCTCCATTCTCATGCTTCCCCACTCTATTTTGTGCAAAGAAAACTTAGGAAAGATCTAATATTCAGACACAAATTTAAAAGCCTTTGGATCTAATGATTAATTTTTTGAGCAGAATAATTACTCTTCAGCCAATAAAATTTTAGCAACAACTTTCCTCCGCTCTAATAAAAAGGCCACTGCTAAATATTTCCCGTTTTATTTTCATTTATTTTGCAGTCTAGCCAATAAAAGGCTAGTGATAACTTTCCTCCACTCCAATAAGATCAAAGCACTTAAACATCATGCTCAGCACTAAAGTATCTTGCTCAATGCTTAAGCATCCTGCTCTGCCCTAAAGTATCCCACTCCAATGAGATTACAATGGCAAGGTTCCCCACTTCAATGAAAACTCAGCGCCCAAGATTGTCGTTTTTAACTATGCCACATAATGTTTTTATAAATTAACTTAGACAAAGCTTTTAATTATTGGAAAATTTTAATTCTTCACGGATATGCGGACTCTTTTCAAACTTTAGAAGATAAATAATATAAGTTTTAGTCAATGAGAGTATAGCGCCTATCCTGACCCACTCAAGCCCACTCTTTATATTCTCTAGCCAATAGACCTTCAACAGTCAATCCTCCACTCCAATGGAATTAGAGTGCTCTAGGTTCCTTGCTCTAATAATATCCAAGCACTCACCTTTCCCGATCTAGTGAATCAAAGCGCTTGAGTCCTTTGCTCTGTTAAAGCATTCTTTTTTTTTTTCTACTCCAATAAAAATAAGGTGCTCAAGTCTCCGCTGCAATGAAATCTTAGCAGCTGAAATTCCTACTCTAATGGTATTAAAATGCTTAGGTCATGTGCTCTTTTTATTTTGAATAAAATATTAGGAAACTTTTATTATTTGAGAGCCATGACTTTAGACTTTTGCAAATGAGAAAGAAAATCATAGTTTGGATGGGCAGAAAATTTTGACAAAGGCCTTAGTGAACCTTATGCAATTTTTATATACTTTGGACTTTGGTAGATGACCTAATAATTTGGAAATGAATTAGTGTTAGGCCTTATTGAAAATTAAAGCAAAATGACTTTAGACTTGAATTTAATAATTCAATGTCGAATTAAAAGCGAAAAGGAAGGTAATATAAACCTAAACTCTTGGTTTGAGACTATGTTTTAAATTCAAAGATAAAGACTTTGACCTGAGCATCAAATTTAATAAAACTTTGGATATTAAAATTAAAAGCAAAAACCTTAGCAAATGACCTTAGTATTAATTTTAATACTTTGGCATTAAAAAAAATAAAAATGGAATTTTAATGTTAAATTTAATAATTTGACCCAAAAAATTAAAAGCAAAGACACGTAACATGGAATTAATAACGAAAGAACTTGGACCTTCGGAAAAAACCTTAGTGTTTGGCATTAAATTTAAAATAAATTTTACATGTTAAACCTAATACTTTAGATTTAAAAATAAAAGAAATTAAATCTTAGAAAATTAATTAATCAAATTTAATAATCACCAACCTTAGTAGAAATAATAATAATAGACAAATAAATGAATAAATGAAAATAATAATAATATAATCATGATATCATTTTTGAGTAATTTTCTCACCAAAAATATAAATTTGAATTAAATATACATTTTTTTGTGTGTTGCAGGCAAATAAAATCTAAAACGAAAGAGAAACAAAGGAGGATAAAGGATGCCCTAATAATTTGAAGGTCAACTAAGCATCTGGAAGAAAGTTTAGAAGAAGTACAATGAACCTGGACTTGATTTTGACTAGCTAGTGCATGACAACTCAACTCACTTAGCTTCAAGGAGAAGCTACCAAAGTAGTTAAAAGAATCAATGGTTGAAACTGAAGATCCACACCAAGAGGAACCAAAAATTGACACATCATCTATGATACCACTCATCAATCCAACTGTAAACCATTGAAGTCCAACTATAAACCACTAGAATACAATTGTAAAGCACTAAAATTTCAAACTTGTAAGGTTATAAATAACCACTGAGAACCTATTTCAAAGAGCTAGATTCCACTTCAATGATAGGCAATTTAATATTTTTTCTTTGGTAGTTGGTAGATGTCTGCACCACATTGTACTTGGAGAGTTGTATTTGTAAATCACCTATAGTGAGCAATTATGAGATTGTAATTATTGAACATATTTATTAATGCAATATTAGAATTCTTGGTGTAATTTGTGTATGCTCGTGGTGATTATATTTGAATCCACTCTAGTATTTTTCCTTTCCCATTTTAAGATGGCATCATCTTAGTTTTAATGTGTGAATGCTAACCGAGCTAATACTGGTTTGATTCAGAGTTTGCTACTTCAACAGATTCTTCTGCAAGTCTTTAAGATCATAATGGTTTATTTTATTTCTTTCTCTAACCCTTTACTTTTGAATTTATTTGACAAGTGAATAACTTAGTAGTCTAGTTTGATATTCTAAAGCTTTCCTTTCATAAATGTGAACTGTACTATTTTAAGTTTTAGAATATCTTTTGAATAAATTTAAAGATCATAATCAAAAGGTAGCAAGCCTATAATCTTGCTTTTACATGCATTTTATTGTAAAATTTGTCAAGAATAGGATAATTGAATTGATAATTGTAGTAGATTGAACCTAAATCAGACCCTAAAATCAGAATTAATCACTTGCCCTTGTAACAATCATGTGTGACCCTGAATATTCTAGATATTTTCTTAGTTTTCCTTTGAATTACTTAATAATTTAATAGAATAATCTTACCCAAACCTTGGAGCAATCAATAATCCCTTTCAAGAGAGGACATATTGTCCTGACCATTGGTGTATGTTTACAATTGAGCAAATGTATCACTCAATAGGTTACATATTTAAAGGTTGTACTATATTTTAAGAAATCCTTTAATGTTTAAAGATAATAAATAATTCAAATCTGATAGGGCTAAATTGCTTTGATTTAACAAATATTTGCTTTAGACTTTGAAAAGGACAATTTGTGAATAAAATAGTTAAAATATTCTACTGGAGATATTGTGGTCTATATTTTTAATTATTTTACAACCAAATAATCAATATTTATAAATAACAATGCTTACAAAGTGATGAAACTCATCTTGAAGTAAGCACATATTATGTTATATCCTCTAGAATTCAGATTTCAATTGGAAGTAATACAGTAAAGGTAACTCCATGGCTAGATGGGATTTTCTAAAGGCCCTATCTTGCATGTTCATAGAAAATTTTTAAAGCTAAAGAACTATGTTTTAAAAACAATATTAACTAATTAAATTTATGCACACAATAAGCTACCAATGTCCCTTATCATGATTTAAAAAAGTCTAAATAATTCAATTATCAATTGTAAATAGAGCATTCCACCATCCAACTATAAAATCTTTCAACATATGTATTGAACATATATAGTTTAAAAATATAATTACAACTCTTTCTAATTAACAATCTCCTAGGAAATATAATACAATTCCCATAATCGATATAGGTATCCATTTCACTTATACTAATTTTTAATCCTTGGGAATTATACTATCTCATAATTTTATTGGTTGACTAATAATCTATACACTTAATAAACATAACCCCACTTTTCATATCATAAGGTAGGCATTCCCAATATTTTTTCTATGATATTAGATAAGCCCAAAAATTTTATCCATATTGAACAACCACACTTGAGAGCAATGGTTTACCACCCTACCTTCCTCCAATACCCATACCCTACCTCCTTCCAATACCCTTAAGAATCTCAAAGAATTTTTTTTATAAGGATTCTAATTACTAGGCCACAATTACAACAATGACAAAGGCATGAAATATCACATATATATGCAGACCATATACCAATTTACAATAAAACAACATAAAATAAATTTGCAAATACCATTCAAAATAAAACATAAAGTATAACAAAGACTAATATAGGTTTAGTAGAGTCTACATTTGACTCCCAAACACTATTACTAGGTTAGCTGGCATTATAGAATATACTTTGATATTAATTACTCCTTATTCACCTTAAAGAAGCTTTAATTACTCTAGTATTCTTAACATGAGGTTTCCACACTCCTATATCAAAGCATATAACATGGGGAAGTTATTTCTCATTCCCCATACTGACATATAGTAACCCTAGGATACCCTTAAAATTGACTATATTTGTAACTAAATTATAAAAAATAATTATGATGAAGAAATCTTATAGGTTTCATCACTAATACAATTAGTAGACTATTTCCAAATATAAAACCCAAGTACTCTTACATGTAAACCTTAATTTTAGGTAGCAACAAACTCTAACCCAAAGCATGCTTAATTCATAAACATTTTAGTCAAGGAGAGGGGATGGTTATTTATTTAATTTTAGTACTATTGCATTAATCATTATAACCACTTTTAATAAAAGACTACCTTTTATTACCTATAGTTGTAGGTTCTTCTTATTTTTCCTTTTCTTCCTATTTTCTTTCTCTCCTTTTACTTCCTTAATACTCCTTATTGTTGTGTAACCTCTCTTTGTCTTTCAATCCCCACCACATTTTGCATGTTCCTTCAATTTGTGTGTCAAAGATGAAGTTAGTTGTATTTTTAATCATTTCATTTTATTTTCCTTTTTTATGTTAATTTAAGGGTAGGCCACATATATTATTTTATAAATATGGCAACTAAGTGCTCCTTTTATTATTTATTTTTTAATATTAATGATTTCTTCTTCTTTCTTGATAGGTACATCATATACACTCATATTTAATCTTTAATGTGTATAAGTTTAACAACACTTCCCAAATTTTAAGTTACAAGAAATAATAGTTTAATACAATGATAACACAAAATACTTACACTTTTGTAGTTCTTCGAGTTACCCTCATTTGTGGCCCTCACCTACAAGATACATCAACATTTTTCCTTTCATGAACGATTAGTATAATTTCATAAAAATAGTTACATCATCAATAGTATTTTTATTAATTGATTTCATTATTCACAACGATTGTAGATGGTTCATAAAATAAAAAATATTAGATTTAGTTTTAATATAAAAGTATGAAATCATATAATATTCACCATTTTAGCATCAATCAATATACATAACATATATGTCATCCCAACTATTATATATGAATGATAATCAATATAAGTTTTAAGGGGGTAAAAAGGTAGACATTACATATAGACTTATAACAATTTATTAAATTTATTTATGCTCCTTAAGATAAAATTAATAATAATCAAAATATTCATAACACCAATAAAATATTATATCTTTCCATTGATCTATTTATGTTAAAAATATATTCACAAAATGTGTTTTAAAAGCGCTTATATCATCTATGCATTACACTCAGTCTATCATGTTAAAAATTAAAAAATAAATACTCTCTCTCTCTCTCTATATATATATATATATATTCCTCAGAAAAAATTGTAAATTTTCATTTCTAAGTTTGAAAATAATAACAATGCTACGAGTATGAAGGATCCTCAAGAATTTTAGTTACATACTATCTAGGAGTTGGTCTAAACTAAACTAAGAGGAGTATTGGCTTCCCTACTATAATATATTATAGTCGACTTACAATATAGAAATAGATTCATCAAAAGAGGACTAATAGGTAAAAAATAATAATAACTTCCTGATCAATTAAAATGCTTGAATGAATCTTACCTGAGTACCGTAATTGATGAGTACTTACGGTTCAATTCTAAATACAAACCCTGGTCAAAGCTTATATTTATATAAAGTAAAGGCAAGGGTTCCTTTCAAAAACTTTTTTTCTACTAATAGATATTTGATATGATCATTAATAAGAGGAGGGTTGTGAGGAAATACCAAGTCCTCTAACCACTTCTTCCCTCTACCAAGTGCCTATTAGAAGGTTCAAACCAATTTTTGAAATATTATCTACTTATACATTTAGTTCCCTATAGATGTGCTTGTATGAAATTTTTGTTATAAAATATTCTAATAATTTCACTTGCTCATAGAACAGACCAAAGAGCAAGTTTATCATCTCAACATGATCTGTAACTCAACTTATCACTAATTTTGAATCTCAATAAATTTTTAAAGTTGCAATTCCTTTCTCCACTACCATTCCCATCAAAAGGATCAATGGTTTCCATTTTTAAAGTGATATTACAATTTTTATTTAAGTAAATTACTCCCCCTACACCACACCTACCTATAATGCCTTAGCAAGATCCATAAAATAAGCCCCATGGATTCATAGGATCTACAATTAGTGTTATATACCTACCCAATTTAGTTTTGGAGAGATTTTTAGTTTTAAAAAAATATATTTAATATGCATTTGTACCTAATTCACTAGAATTTCCTTAATTTCAAACAACTTGGCATTTCTATCCATCCATAAGCCCCATACCACTATCAAAGGGACACATATACACTCCTTTAATCCTCTTTTTTGAACCAATATTACATGTTATACAAAATATTCCTAGCAAGCCACTATCCTTTCCCTTGATTCAAAAGTAGAATTTAATTCCACACTTCTCTTACAAAAGGAAAATGAACCAAAATATGGTCCATTGTTTCATATTCCTTTCTACACATGATACACTGACTTGGTCCTGTAGGCTCCAAATGGCCACATACTTAGTAAAATTTTGTGTAATTTTGACTAAGTCATAAAGATATCATTTCACTCTAAAATTGGGTTGATAATATGAGTCCGCTCGATAGTTATTCAATTTTGAAATGTTTGAAGCGATTTCGGGTAACTGCATTTCGGGTCCGAAATGACGATAGATCTCAAATCCACAAAATTTCTTGAGATATGATGATGTTAGCAGTGGAAAAGTGTGGAATAGCCTCCTTGCATATATCCGATTCCAAAAAAGTCTTTTGTTTCCCGCTTCGGATTGGCGCTATCTTCAAATCCACAAAAGTCTCAAGGAAATGATGACGTCAGTGGTAGAAAAGTGCGAAATGGTGATCTGGAGAATGGACAAGTATTTTATTTCTAGAATGGAGATAAAGCAGAACCTGCTAAATAATAATGAGGTGGAAGATAAAATCCTGGAGCGGATACAAGGTTCAGATACTTCGGATTCAGATTGGAGATTCTACTACTAAGAAAGATGATGTCATAAGTGGAATGGTATTTAGCTTGTGCCAGATTGAATCTAAACCTTGTGATGAAGAAGATCAACGGTGGAGGATTAGTCTTCTAATTTTGGGTTGTTTAAAATATGTTTCTGCATCAGAACTATAACAGTCAGCCGAAAGATGAAGCATCAAATATTTCCAATAAGATCATACTAGATGCAGTTATAGATCGATGGTGGCAATCTATTCCCAAGAAGGATCAATGAAAACGTATGATATGGAATGTTCTAAAATTTAGTTCTACTGAGAAATCAATAAGTTATAAAATGAACCAATGAGATAATGCTAGCTAAAATCTTTGTTGAGCTGTTGTAACAAGATTTGGTGTATTTTTTCTTGATTATTGTAATATGAAAAACTATAAGTAGAGGTCAAACCCTCATTTTGAAGGGTTGGCTCTAGTGTGTTTGCCTATGCTATTGTAAATATTCCTGAAGAGCTGAATGAAAGGAGCAATACATTGATCTTCACCTCAAGTTCACATTCTCTTGCTTGATATCAAAGGTTCAAATTTCATAGTTGCATTTCTATAAATACTTAGATGGTTAGTTTGTGCCTATTTTGGATTACTAGCTATTGTGAGTAATTGAAATCTTCTTTGAGTTCATTCTATGTTATTTGAAAGTATATTTTTGTAAAATCTAAGTGTTTGGTGAATTCTATTATTTGGATTATCATTCACTGGGTATTGAAATTGCTTGCTATAACATTTCTCTGTTATACTTTAAATATATGAAACGATCTATTATGAGATAAATGTTGATCTGATTTTATGTCCTTAATCTATTTTTTTGGGAGCTTTTTATGATGGTGCAATGTTTTTAACCTATCCATCCATTGTTATCTACATCGCTCTAACCATAACCTTCTCTTACCCTAAAATCCAAACCCTAAGTGAGCATAATTGTGTCAACAACCTGCTAAGTTGACAAGAAACCAGCCTACTCTGGAGGTTGGATCAAAAAATCCTATTTTTATCCATCCAATGTTGAGTACTAAGCTACAACTATCAGGTGCAAGCTTGGACATAAAATAGGAAGATAGACAACCATAGTACTGAGTGAAAAATTGGTGCAATTAAGTGCCCAACAAATTTTGGCACACTCGGTGGGACCAGTTCACAAGGAACATGAAACCCATAAAAAGAGTTATTGTTATCTCAACCCGAAGGAATCAAGATTGGGTGAATTATCTTGACCTTGTAAACAGAGAAAAGAAAGTTCACCTGGTGACTCCCTAGTCAAAATACCCTAAAAAATTTATTATAGACCAGTACCCTTTCATCTAGACCAGGTATTTCAAGAGGAACAACCCTAATTCTTTCTTTCATTGTGAGTTATCTTAGATAGGGGCTATTGTTATCAAAAGTTTGGATCAATATTTTATTGAAGAAGAAGAGCGTTTGAAAGAAAACCCAATAGTTCTCCCAAGAAGACCTACAGCTAGAAACATGACACATAATGTGGCTCCTAATCAGCCACTTTAGAAGTACCCTAATTGGGATTCAACTGGGCCCCTTAAATTAACACAAATGGATGTCATTCTCTAGGATGTATCTAAGGAAACCCCCACATATGATGGATTTGGAAAAATATCTTACGAGCACTGCCAAGATATCTTGAATCTGGTAGCAATCCACAACATTTAAGAAGAAAATATTATTGTCAGAATTCTAGCCTTCTCCTTTCGTGGAAAGATATTGCATTGGTTCATAACTCTAGAAGATAATTCTATCACTTCATGGAAATATTTGGCTGAGCCATTCATAGAAGAATTTAATGAATCTACTGATCTTTTTTCTCTACTGAATCAGTTTACAACCATGCAAAAAACCCAACAAGAAACTATTTCAAACTTCAATTTGATATTTAGTATAACATGGAAGAGAATTCCTCCTACTACTAGACCAACTGCATGTTTGGCTTGTAAGTATTATATACGTGCCCTGGGATCAGAACTAGGTCTACAGACACAAAAATATAGAGTAGAAACCTTTCCCCAAGTTTATAATGCAGTAATCCATGTTGAAAATATCCTAATCAATGTAGGAAGGATTCTCCCCAAAATCATGTTACCCCATAACTCAAAAACCAATAGTGGCCATGAAAAATCCACAAAGTCCTCCTACATGGACCCCCTTGCTTTACAATATCCATCTCTGCAAATGAATCCAATTCCTTGGTCTAAACTCGTAGACTCTACACCTCCTTTTCCTCCCCTTCCTTCCCAACCTTCTCAAGAATTGTCTGCTATTCAAGATATATAAAATACCATGAAAACTTTGAGTAACATAATGAATTCAATGGAAAAGAGAGATCAATAAAGGTCACAATAGAGGAGCCAGAGTGTTTTGCAGATATCACTCTTGCACATGTTTGGTGTTTGGTATGCAATGACCCCCATGAATGACAATCTTGTGTGATGTATCAACACCATGTTCAAAAACCTATGGATCAAGCTGAAAGAAACCAGAAAGAGAGGGTTAATATGCTATGGCACACTGATCAGATCATGGTGGAAAAAGAGTTGGATGAAGAAAAACCAATTTTTGTGATGACAATATCTGTAAAGAAAGCTTTGCAAGTAGACCCCCAAAATATGGGACAATTCTAGGTCCCTTCTCAAAAGAAAGCTGACTCCCCCCTTCAAAGCAATGATACTTTTCCTATTACTCAAGCTAGAGGGAATGAGAAGACAGATAGTCTCCCTAAAAATATCAAAAGAGAAACATAAGGATATGAAATGAGATCCAAGGGTGAGGATCAAGAAAGGCTTAGGTTCCCCTCTATTACCAAAATATAAATATTAGAGGTAACCCAACAATATAAAAGGAAATATGGTGAGCCAGATAGAGGCCTGGAAAGACTATCCATGACCAATTCTGAGTACAACATTGTTGAGGAGATGAAAATGATTTCATCAAAAGCTAGTCTATATGATAATATTTTCATTTTGGGCCAGATTGACCTGCTTAAAGCTTCTCTCAACAAAAATCTTCAAAATAGACCAACCACAACCATCCTCATTATACTACTAGAAAAGAGAGAAATGACACCTGATGTTCTAAAAATAAACCTCCCCCTTTATACATATCGTTAAGAATGGAAGGATGGGTAGTCCAAAATTGTATGATTGATTTAGGAGCATCAACCATAGTTATTCCTAAGGCGGTCTGTGAAGAGATGAGTATAGAATATACCCGATCTTATCCTAGAGTGTTGCAATTATATGGGACACCTATCAAAATATTTGGGGTTATTAAAGATGTACTGATGAGGTTGCATAGAGCTCCCGAGGTAATAGTGGTGCAGGAAATAGTGGTGGTAGACTTGGAACATTATTTCAGGTTGTGCCTCTCAAGAGAATTTACTGCAAAACTAGGAGGATGTATGTACATGGATTATTCTAGAAAGGTAATCCCTTTCAAAGGAAAAAGGATAAGGATAACGCTTGAGAAACTAGTTGCTTATCATATTGAAAAAATTGAAGAGGATATGTGCAATCTTAATCCTGTGGAGGAATTTGAGCTAGTGGAAAACATTGAAGAGCTATACATTGAAGATGAGTTACCTTTCAGAGAAGACTATAGTCAATTTGGAACTAGTATTGGCTACATATAGTATCACAACTGAACTAGAAAATAAACTCCCTAATATTTCTAATCAATCCCTAAGAAACAAAGAAACATGGGTTATGCATTTTGATTGTGCTAAATATAGAAATGGTGCAGGGGCTGGTGTGGTTCTGCAATCACAGTCTTAAGGGATAAAGGGTTTTGATTATAGACTGACATGGTCATGTACAAATAATGCTACAGAATACGAAGCTTTGTGCATCAGATTGATGCAAGCAGAAAGTATGGGCATAAATATTTTGAAAATATATGGTGATTCTGAGTTGATAGTCCATTAAGTAAGGAATAAGTGCAATAGTAAGCACCATTACTTGAAATCTTACAGAAATAGGGTATGGGACCTAATGGATTCATTTGATGCCCTGAATCTAAGTTTTGTACCTAGAGAAGATAATCACCTGGTAGATTCTTTGGCAACAAAGGGAGATAATTTCAATACTCCTATAGATTTTGGAACTAAGAAGACCAAAGGAATTAAAATTATTTTTAGACCTGTAGTGCCAGATAAGCAGATATTCTAGTAGGTTTTTGAAAATGATGAAATTTTTTTGGATTTCATGATAAGAGAAGCATGCTTATCAACTTTCCAAGAGGAAGACTTGGAAGAAATAGATCAGCAAGACTTTATCCAACTAAGAAACAATAATATCCCAAGGGGATTGGTCATCCTTGAAAGTCTATTTGATAATGAAGATAGAAAGAAGTTTGGAGCTATGAAGGTCGGTAAAAAGATCTATAAAGAAGTAGAGGTTAGAATAGGAAAGAAGCTTAATATTGGGATCCAATGTTCACCTGAGGAAACATAGGAGATTAAAACTTTATAAATACCAAGACACTATGGCTTGGTCATATGAATACCTTAAGGTGTATGACAAAAATATTATCCAACATACTATAGAGTTAGAACTTGATGCTAAAACATTCTAGAAAAAATAGAGGCATGTTAATCCGAGGATAGAATCCATTATGAGGGAGGAACTCTTAAAGCTACTGAAGGCTAGGATAATATATCCAATAAAACATTCCACTTGGGTAGCCAATTTGGTACCCGTAAGAATGAAGAATGGGGATATACACCTATGTGTAGATTTTAGAAATATGAATCAAAAATCTCTCAAGGATCACTATAACTTCCCTCAGATTGACCAAATCTTACAGGTGGTAGTTGGAGCAGAAATATTCTCATTTTTGGATGGTTATTCTGGATATAATCAAATTTGGGTAAAATATCAAGACCAATACAAGACAACATTTACTACAAAATGGGGTACATTTGCCTATTAGAGAATGCCCTTTGGGTTGTCCAATGCTGGAGATACATTTCAGAGGGCCATGGACTATGCATTTGGTACACTTATAAACAAAGTTATTCTAATTTACCTAGATGACATGATGATCTTTTCTCATGATAAAAATGATCATCTATCTCATTTGGAACAGGTTTTTAAAAAATGTAGAGAATTTGGTATCTCACTTAATCCTAAGAAGTAATTATTTGTAGTACATGAGGAAAATATGTTAGGCCATGTGGTCTCAAAGGAAGGTATGGCCATATATCCAGAAATAATTGGAGAAATTCTAGCTATTACTTTGCCTACTAATCAGAAGACCTTGTAGTATTTCTTAGGTCAAATCAATTTCATAAGGAAATTCATTTTTGATTTTGCACAAAAAGTGAGGCCTATATCTGAACTACTCAAGAAAAAGGTAGAGTTCAAGTGGACTAAGGTTAGGAAGTAAGATTTTGAGGTCATCAAGCAATCCATTACAACAACCCCAATCTTGATAAATCCTAATTTCACTAAGGATTTTATTCTCTATGCTTATGGAGCTGAAGAAAGTTATGGCTCGATACTCACCCAAAAATATAGTCAAGGGGATGAGAACCCTGTGTTCTTTTGGAGTCAAAATCTACATGATTATCAAGTAAAATACAACTTTATTGAGAGACAAGTGTTTGCTGTAATGAAGTCACTAAATAATTTTAGACAATATCTGGTATAGAGCAAAACCCTGGTATATGTGGTTCATCCAGATGTAAGGAGTTTTATTTTACAAGGTGACTTGGGAGATAAAAGGGCTGGTTGGATTACTAAGATCCAAGAATATGATGTAGAGAAACGTCCCACAAAATTGGTAAGAGGTAGATCCTTGTGCCAAGGATTGACAAATGCTTCAACATTGGCTGAAATAATAGCTTGTTAGATGACATAAGAGGATCAAATAGAGATTGTTCACACTCCAAATTCTGATTGGATTGAGCAAATTACTAGGTATTTCCAAACCGGGATCTACCCACCTGATATGAATTCTTCTCAAATAAGGAGGTATAGAATTCATGCTCTAAAATATGTATTACTACCTGAAGGGTTGTTCAAAAGAAATTTGGATTGTATTCTCCTGAAATGTTTGAAGGAGGACCAACAAAAAAGAGTCATTGAAGAATTTCATGGAGGCTTAGTAGGAGGTCATAGCTCTAGCAGAACTACAACTTTGATGATAATAAGAGCAAGTTATTATTGGCCTACCATGTTCAATTATGCTTTTAAAATTACCCAGGATTGTGATAAGTGTTAGAGGTACGTTGGAAGAATAAGAAATGTTGCCTCTCCCCTAAAGCCTATTCAAGTCAAAGAGCCTTTCCAACAATGGGGATTAGATTTTATAGGAGTTATAAATCCTAATTCTTTAGAGGAGCACAAGTTTATCTTGACAGCTACAGATTACCTTACCAGATGGGTAGAGGCCATTCCTACAAAGAAGGCAGACCAGGAAGTTGTGATCAACTTTATGGAGAGTTTGATTTCTATATTTGGAGTTTCAGAAGCTTTGGTGAGTGATAATGGCCCTGATTTCATAGGATCCAAGTACATTGAGTTTTCCAGCAAGTATGGAATCACTCTTAAAAATACTTCAAACTATTATCCACAAGGTAATGGACTTGTAGAATCTACCAATAAACACCTATTAAGGATTTTGAGAAAATATTTGGAAGGTAACAAAAGGAGTTGGCACCTTTTGATCAACCATGCTCTATGGGCATACATTATAACTATTAAAAATTCCATCAAAACTTTGCATTACACGCTAGTATATGGAAAAGAGGCAATATTACCGATTCACTTAGAGATCCTAGCACTTAAGCTAGTCAGTACAAAAGAAGAATTAGAGGATGATCCAGTTAAAACCAGTTTGATACACTTGTTGTGGTTGGAAGAGAGAAGGACTTAGGCATGTGATCATTTTCAAAAGTACTCATCAAACATTAAAGTATTGTTTGATAAAAAGGCCAGGTTCAGGAAACTTCAAGTTGGAGATTCATTTCTCAAGTGGAACGTTGATAGGGCAAAACCAGATAAACATGAAAAATTTGATTCCTTTTGGGATGGTCCTTTCGAAATAGTGGAAGTTAAAGAGTCTAATGTATTTCAGTTGAAGGATCTAGAGGAAAAAATACAACCAATTACGATGAATGGTATCCACCTTAAGCTTTACTATATGTAAGAAGTAAGCTCATTATAACATATGTATATACATTGTACAAATATTTTCCCTTCCTTTCTGCGATTTCTATTTCATTTTATTTCTGCACTTTGTAATTAGTTCTTTTTTGAAGAAATGCTAAAAAAATAAAAATAAAGAAAGAGAAAATAAATTTTGCAAGAAATCACTAAGTGTTGGCCAAATTCATGGCAATGTTCTATTCCATACATTGTGCTCTGCAAAACTCCCTTGAGTGGCATTCCACCCTCAAGACCACTTGGTTAAATCCAGATTGAAAATTACGTAGAGTGGTCTATATTTTTATATCCTGCATAAGGAAGGACAAGAATGGCTCCAATCCGAGAACATCTCAAAGCTGGAGATAGCTAGAGTAGAATTAGGGTAAAGTGACACGCGTGTAAGCTTAGTGGACTCAAAAATTTCTTTAAGACACCGGAGCAAAATCAGGACAAATCTAAACAACAAGTTTCAATTTGACACATGGAGGCTAAATATTGCTCATGCATTTAATTCTAACGAACTCGCGCATGAGCCAAAGAGTATCCGAAGAGATGCAATGAGCTAGCAGCACAATTTTAAAATTTGACCAATAAGAAGATAGGGTGCCACCTTTGAGCCACCAAAGTAAATAATGAAAAATATTAGAAAGTGTGCCAGCAAAGATATCGCATAGCAACTGCATTAATGGCAAAGAATACGTGGGCTCCAGAGAAAAGAAGTAATGAGAAGCATTTAAAAAACCCATTTGGAGGCCCCTTGCGTTTACAGGAAGGTAGAGAAAGTACATCCATACCTTGGAGAATTTACTGCAAAGTAGGAGGATGAAGTTTGCTACTATCAAAATGGCACCCAAAAATTCATCCACCAAATCATCAAAGGTAGCGACAAGATTCCAGGTTCATGTACATTAGACCAGTCGGGTCGTAGATACAGTGATGATAAGGGTAGGAAGGACCCACATCAGAACAAATTTTGAATTTATATATTTTGAAGAAAATCCAATGCGACAACAAGGTATGATAACCATAAAATCCTTTTTGTTCTCTTATATCTGTGATTCCGTGCACCACTACCCCAAACTAGTCTCTGCTATGATTCAATTATGTGATTATGAAAATAGAACAGTCATAACCCCTGCAGGCACTCCCCTATTTTCCATCACAAGAGAGACTTTCTATGGGTTATTTGCCATAGGGGTAGGCCCATCCTCAAAGCTCAGATCATTTAACATAGCAGAGCTTCACAAAGCTTACACTAAAATTATGGCCTCAGAGGAAAAAAGGGAGGCACTAGAAAATGGCTTTGTTTTAATTTTATAAGGATAAGGGATCAAGATGAAATACCCGAATTCCCAATTCACATTGATTAATTTGCAAACCCAAAATTAATTTCTATGTTGGCCTGTATGGAGGTTTTGGACTCAGACAGGATGGTTCATGGTTGGAAAATTGTCATGGCATATTGTATTTCTAATGAAAGGATGTACAAAAGGGACGCGAGAGAGAGAGGTACTAGAATAATTTACTTTTATTGGCCAACTTTTCTTGGTCAAAGGATCCATGAGAAAATGGTAAACATGAATAAGGGTGTTGGTGCTCCTAGTTTCAGAAATTGTTCGAGTCTGGTGTGGATGTTCTATGTAGCCATCAAAAGTAGAATTTCATGGATCCCGGCTAAGGATAAAACTAGTGATGGAGAACCCTTGCCAGTCTATTATTAGATGGATTATTTGAAGAGCAGTAAGTCCTATTACATATTTAACTTAGAATTCTTGGAACCTGCCCTAAAAATAATATACAAAGAGTACCCTAGGTTGCCCTCCTTAGGTAAGCAAATTTTGAGGAAAGAATACGCTGAGGAAGGAAATTGGTATCTACTAACAAAGGGCACAATAATCAGGTTATATGGTTTCGTAGGTAAACCTTTTATCCTACCTCAATTTGTCATAGAAAGGCTATTCACCCTAGAGTATCTGAGGCAGGTGTTGTATGTTGACGCAAACTACGGTTTGGGAAGAAAGAAGAAGTCTTTAATTACTTACTACACTAAAAGTAGTATTATTGTATCTAAGTGGCAGAGCCAAAAAATTGACCAATACCTTGACAAGTTAGGTCTATTCTATATTCCCCAAATATGGAGTTATGATCTCGACAGTATTTTCACTATGATAAATAAAACCCTAAATGGAGACAAGGCCTATAAATTTGAAAGGTCTAGGGTTAATTTCGAACAGGGAAGGAATAATGATGGAACTACTCTTTTGGAGTGGAACATCTCAAATATGAATCAGTTACCTCCATGGTTGGATTTCTATGAATAGGTGGTGGATTTCAATCTAGTACATGAGCTCAGTCATCGGATTACAAAATATATAATTAATAAGGTAAGGGTTGAATCTGCCAATATGAAGGACATTCCTTTTGAATAATATGTAGCAGGGAGAGGAAAAATGAATGATAAAGGACCATGGAAAATAACAAATATTGCTAATTGGTGGCATATGAGTGTTGAAATTGGAAATGTTTTCAAAAATAAAAGTTTAGAATGAAAATTGATAAGGAATTTTTGGCAATTTATAATAAGAATGTTGAAATATGGAGACCAAAGGATGTCATAAATATAGTATTAATAAGTGAAAAATCCCAGAATGTTTTTGAATCACTACTTCCTCTTACACATTAGAGGATTCAGACAAAGATGCAAGAAGTTCCTTTGATCATAGTTGAAGTACTCAAAATATCTAGTCCTACTTCTAAGCAGGTAGAGAATTTTCCAAAGAAGGTTAAATTGGTGAATGAAACACAATTCCCCAAGGAAATATCTATCAATATTTTGCTAATTGAAATAAGATCTCCACATTTTTCCATCATCTCTATAATATTAGTTAAGCTACTGCCCATATCTGAGCAGCCTCTACTTTCGAGAGTAGTTCAAGAAGATGAAGATAGAGGAAATTTCGAAGTTGAAATGGATGCTCTCCAATTAGTTTATATAAGGACTAAGAGAACCCAAAAGATAGAGGAAGAGGCTTCTAAAATGCATAATATGAGTATGGAGGAAATTGTTGAAGAGGTAGCTGTTATTGCTACAGAAGGGTTAGTTGAACAAGAACAACAACTTGAAATAGAAGTTGAGAAAGAACATTGTACATCTATAGGAGAAGGTATGGTTTCTAATCCCTCTTCTCCTTCTCATATCCATGGATCCCCAAAAGGATTTCCCTCCCTTTTTGGTCAAGAAAATGTGGTGAATTTACATACTTCATATCACAGTCCTCCCCTCATCCAATCAGTAGCTATGGAGGCATCAGTCAGTTCTACTGTATCACAACCTCCTTCAAACCCACCTTCCACTTCTGAGGCATCCACTTCAGTATCCACCATCATTGCACCCTCATCTCTTTTACCACAATCTATGGGACACTATGTTCTAAGTTCATCCATCCCCTCTACTATAATTTATGTCCCTGTTTCCCTAAATTTACCTGTATCAATAGCAGCAATAGTCACAAAATCTACCATTATAACATAGGCTGCAGTCAATGTGTCTCCACCCCCACCAAAAAGAAGTCAGTCTGCCCTCATGTTTTTGATGCCATTATCTCCTTTGGTTGCTGATATTTCAAAGTATGTTACTGTATCCAAGGAGTAGGCAGTTTCTCAGAGCATAAATTATTATTGGGCAGAGAAGCTTACCAAGCCTTCTAGTTGGATGGCTATGACAAGAAAAAGTATGTATGTTAATCCCATCACTAGGCAAAGGGTTTCAAGGTCTTTGATTATGCAGGTAAGCAAGCCTAAAAATGAGATGACTGCTCAAGATTATAGATCGAAAGAAATCATAGAAGATATTGACAAGATTCCTGCTGAAGATAAGTTAGGGATGGCCAAGGCTCACTTGGATACCTTTTATGTAAAGAAAAATATAGCAAAAGATAAGGTAGAAAAGTTGAAAAAACAAGTTGAAAATATTAATTAGAGCCTCCATGATAAAAAATAAGTAGATAAAGTTATGAGGAAGGAGGCTAAGAGTTGGTAGGAAATATTTCAGAAAGCTAATGAGTTGAAAGACCATCTAGAGGAACAAAATAAGCTGAATGAGGATCAGGTAAAAGAGATTCAAAGTTTGAAACATCAGCTTCATATTGAGAAGGCCAAGTCCTTAGGATTTTTCAAAGATAATTTGAAAAGGATAAAGCAAGAGTTGTTTTCTGAAGTTCAAGAAACATGTTTAGGTCTTCAACTCATAATTGACTACTTGAAGGATGCCAACCAATTATTATCTACCATTCAGAAGGATTTAGATCAAATCACTGGAGAGTTACAACCTATGGTGATTATGGTAGAACAAATGTATATGTTGGTTGGTAGTAGGCTCAGTGATGCTACTAAACCAATTTATAATAAAGAATGGAATCTAGCTAGGGTAGCCTCCAAGATAGTGGTGAAAAAGCACAGGGTAGTTCAGAGAGCCTGGTTGTTGTTTGATAGGATGGACAGGGTAATTAAATATATTATTGAAATAAATGAGGAGATGGTTCATGTTGGTTTCAAATGGCTTTGGAAGGAGGATCACAACTTGTTATATGTGGAAGAATCCTAGCAAAGCATTAAGGAGAATCTACAGGATGATGTTGAAATTGATTCATTAGAAGAGTCACTATCCCAAGAACAAGCTACTAAGCTAATTATGGGTTACACCTGCCTGAGAGATCTCATGGAAGATATAGTGATTAGAGGAAATGTTGCTAATTATGAAGATGTTGGAGAATTACAATACATTTATAAGCAACTTAAAGAGACATCAAATCCCTCTAAGCAATCCTGGAAACAAGCCCTTCAATCTTTGGAATAAATGGTTCAAGTATACAGACTCCTAGAGAAGATGAAGAGGAAGAGGCTGTAGAAGAATAAGAGTAAGATTGAGCAATTAAATGCCCAAGAGGGGCTCATGCTTGAACCATTATTTTTCTATTTGTACTTATGCATAAGTTTTGTATTCCTATACATCAGTTTTGTATTTCTGTTTTTACTCTGACAGTTGTTAGAAATAAGCAATAAAGGCATGAGGCATACATCGCAACATTTTTGTGTGAAGGTATTTTTGAAAGGAAGCCTTATAAAGGAGGTGAGTTATGTATATTTATGAAGGCAGTAGTAATGCTAATATTACAGACATAGTTTCTAGTTGAAAAAATGAGTTCTATGATGTTTTTGGCATAGTTTCGCTATGAACCTCTACCCTCTAGGAAAAATTGAGTTTTCAGAGGGTAGGATTTGTATGGAAATAATTCCTTAAAACATATATTCAATAATAAGTATTATTTTGACTCCTAAGGCCCAATGGATAAGACTATGGATTAAATTGGCTTTGCAAGCAAATTCACCCAGGAGGCGCTAGAATGTAGGCCCAAAATGACAACATACTTAGTAAAATTTTGTATAATTTTGACTAAGTCATAAAGCTATCATTCTGATCTAGAATCAGATTGATAATATGATTCTACTCGAAAGTTATTCAATTTTGAAATGTTTGAAGCGATTTCGGGTAACTGCATTCCGGGTCCAGAATGATGATAGATCTCAAATCTACAAAAATTTTTGTGAGATGATGATGTCAGCAGTAGAAAAGTATAGAATGAACTCCTTGCATATATTCAATTTTGGAAAAGTCTTTTTTTCCTACTCTAGATTGATGCTATCTTCAAATACGCAAAAGTATCAAGGAAATGATGATGTCCGTGGCAAAAAAGTACGAAATGGTGATCTAGGGAATGGATAAGTATTTTATTTCTAAAATGGAGATAAAGTGGAATGACTAAATAATAATGATGCAGAAGATAAAATATCAGAGCGGATTCAAGGTTCAGATACTCCGAATCCGAATTGGAGATTCTACTACTAAGAAATATGATGTCATAAGAAAAATGGTATTTAGGTTGTGTCAGATTGAATCTAAACCGTGTGATGAAGAAGATCGATGGTGGAGGATTAGTCTTCTAAGTTTGGGTTGTTTAAAATATTTTTGCATCAAAACTTAACAATCGGCCGAAATATGAAGCATTGAAGATTTTCAAGAAGATCAGACTAGATGTAGTTACATATTGATGGTGGTAATCTATTCCCAATAAGGATAAATGTAAACATATGATATGGAATGTTTCAAATTGTAGTTCTATTGAGAAACTAGCAAGTTGCAGAGACCCATGCTGTCATGGCAGACTCCCTTCCACCAGAATTCTCAGAGGACAAACCAATGAGCTAATGCCAGCTAAACTCTTTGCCGAGTTGTTGTAATAGGATTTGGTGTATTGTTTCTTGATTATTGTAATATAAAAAACTATAAGTAGAGGTCGACCCTCATTTTGAAGGTTTGTCTCTAGCGTGTTTGCCTATGCTATTGTAAACATTCCTGAATATCTAAATGAAAAGAGCAATATATTGATATTCACCTCAAGTTTGTGTTCTCTTGCTTGATTTCAGAGGTTCAAATTTCATAGTTGCATTTATGTAAATACTTAGATGGTTAGTTTATGCCTGTTTTGGATTACTAGTTGTTGTGAGTAATTGAAATCTGCTTTGAGTTCATTCTGTGTTATTTGAAAGTATATTTCTATAAAATCAAGTGTTTGGTGAATTCTGTTATTTGGATTATCATTCCCTGGGTATTGAAATTTCTTGCTATAACATTTTTTTGTTATTATTTAAATATATGAAATGATCTATTATGAGATAAATGTTTATCTGAGTGTATGTCCTTAATCTAGTTTTTTGGGATCTTTTTATGATGGTGTAATGCTATTAACCTATCCTTCCATTGTTATCTGCATGTCTCTAACCCTAACCTTCTATTACCATAAACTCCAAATCCTAAGTGAGCATAATTGTGTCAACAACTTGCTAAGTTGACAAGGAACCAACCTACTCTGGAGGTTGGATCGAAAACTCCTATTTTGGTCCATCCAATATTGAGTGCTGAGATGAAACTATCGGGTGCAAGCTTGGATAGAAAATAGGAATATAGACAGCCGTAGTACTGAGTGAAAACTTGGTGCAATTCAGTGCCCAACAGGTCCTTGCCAAGACCTCATTTTAATAACATCCCATGTTAGTGTTTGTTTGGCTAGAGTTAACCAATCAATGATTCGAGTTTTTAGGGGAACTTTTACCTTCCATATTCTATTCCACACACCAAATATTCCCCTCATTTTTGTTATTACATATTGTGTTATACCATTATCTAATCGTGTATTTCCCACTTGATATATTCTTGGACCATATTAGAAATTCTATTTACTAATTTAATCTTATATTTTATCTTTCTAGTTTCTTTATGTACGCATGTGAAGTATGTGCTACTATGAGGTGCTTAAGGAAGATATTATTCAAAAATAATTCATTCAAATCTTTGGAGAGATACATATATTATTTTTAGATACATTAACTTCATGAAGCTCTTCCTCAAATATTCTTCTTCTAACTTCCAAGCTTATCCTTATCCTAAAAATGCCATGTGAGGTGTTAACTATCTATATATGAGGAAGTTGACTTGACATATCTTACATATCTCTCTATGATAGGTACCACATGGTTTATGTTTAGAGTGATACATATATGAGTCCAAGTTATATTTCACTCAATATTTCTATATCTAGATAATTATAAGACACCTAGGAATGCACTATTGGGAAGGTTAAAATTCATGATCTAAAACATGTAATACTTTATTCCAGATGCTTATGAATAAAAAAGTATAAAATGTATGAGATGAGTAACAAATATGCGATGGTATTAAATATGTGGTATAGACATTTTTAAAGTCTAGGAGTTTTTAACTTTTTTATAATCTTGCTGATTGAGAATTTGAGCATTTTGTCTTCCAATTTTATTCATGAAGGTTTTTTCTTGTATGAATTAGCCCTTAAAAAATTATCTCATTTTTTGTGTTTACTTCATAAGTACCATATTAAATAGTAAATTATATTTATTCAATTCATCGTACATAATATGATATCAAATCTTAACTATTATTGATATTGTCATGCATTTTAGAAGTTGGGATGAGACTCCTCCCAACCTTAGATAACTAGAACACTTGTTTACAATAGTAAGATAATATCTACATTGGAGCCAAATACCCTAAACCATATTTCTATAATGGTTGTCCAAATTAGCTAAACACTAGATTTTCTCATCAACCTGCCTAATACTCTCATCCTCAATAGCCATGCCACTATGCCACTAAATCCCTACCTTCTTCTTAGTATCCATATTAGCCAAGAAGTATATCATTTTATTTAGATCTCTACCCATATAAATTAGAATCACATCATATAATTCCCTCTGCAATTTATTAATTTGTTTGAAAATAATCCCCAACCTCCATGTCATAAAAACAAAGTTCTTCATGCAATCCAGAGCTTCTACAAATATTTGAGAATTTTATTATAGTATTATTCTCCTATAACATTGTATTATCACTCAGATAGAACTAGATTTGATATCTAAGGACTCTAATTCATTGTTTGTGGTGCTACCTAGGTCTTACATCTCCTAATAGAGCACTATACCAACATGATTCCTATAGATCACTCCAATTATACCTCTACCCAAATTGCCTTTTGCAGCTCCATTAATATTAATTTTATCCAACCTTTTAGGGGTGGTTTCCAACTAGCTATGTCCCACACCTCTTGCACTTTGGATTCCTTTTCCATTGTCCCTATATCAACCTGAGTTTCATATTTATCATACATTGCCACAGTTGCTATGACTTTGCTCCAAATGACTTGTCAAATAATATCTAAGGATGAAAAATATTTTGTAAAAAAATTGCCATTTTTGTCCAACCACAATTTCCACCAAATGAAGTTTAATCCAATATTCCAACTGATACAAAGATATTTAAATTTAAATATACCTCTCTTCCATATTTCCTAAATATTAATCTAATTACAATCACCATTGGCTCAAATTTTATAAGATAAAACCATCGCTCCTAGATCTAGCATATTATTAGGCACTCAAACATCAAGTGGTCAGATGTTTTCTTCCTCTTGTAGCATAAAATATATTGGTATGGACCAATGCTTCCCTTATTTCGTAGATTATCAAAACTAAAAATTCCATTGTGCATGAACTACCAAGAAAAAAAGTTTACTTTCAATCAACCCTTAGAATATCAAATATTTATCTAATCCTCATATTGATATGCATGAGGAGGAGATTTTGGAAGGATCTTATCATATCCATCCCTCATTATACATACTCCAAGGCTTCCATATCCCCAATATAATTCATCCTCCTCATATCTACCTGTAAGAAATATCTCTACCAAGATTTTAGTCATGATGAGTGTCAATTTTGGAGGGATTAGAATTGGCCACTCATCCAACTTCTTAAAATAATTAAACTTATAATCATCCAAATGACTAGTGTTGAAATAAATTTTAATTTGGATCCAACCCTTAATTTCCATAGTTTTTTTTAGTAGTTACAATTTTAAAAATTTTGCAATTATAAGTAGGTATTTGATCCCATGAATCTATCGAAAATAATGCTTTCTTCTCTCTCTCCACCTTAAAAAATAATCCATATTTTACTACCTAATATACTAAATTTAGAGCCTACCATAGTAAGGACCCATTACCATCCAAAGTGAAACAAATCACCTCGTTTGGGTTCACATGTCCCAAATATTTACTAATTAAAACTCTCTTGAATAAAGTTGGTTCGGAGGTCCACCTCTAGTAAATATTTCTAGCCAAAGATTTATTATTTAACTCTGATATCCTCAGTACCAAACCTCCCTCTACCTTGGGATGGCTTATTTTATCCAAACCTACTAAGGCTCATTTCCTCTCTCCTTTTATTCCTCCCCATGCAAATTTTCTATCCATATTGTTTAACTCTTTTTGTATGGTATATGGGGTAGCAAAGATAGAAAATTTATAAATTGGAATGGTCTAAATGACTAATTGTAAAACATTAATCTAACCCCAAAGCTTAACCATTTGTGAGACCAATGATTAATTATTTTTTTGATACAATCCAAAATGTTCCTCTAGATATCTATCTTCAAATTTTTAAAATGTAAAAGGGCCCCCAAATATACCAATAGGAGATAAATACTTGTGAATCCCAAAATCTCCACAATTCTTTCTTGAAGCCTTTGATCAAGACCACTTTGGATTTTTATGATTGATAACTTGGTTTGTTGCCCTAAGGTAAACATTAAGAGCATATATAATCATTCTTGCTTCCTTGAAGTTGGCCACTCCTACCAATATTGTGTCATCCATAAATTATAGGTGAGTTAAAACATCCTCACCCACCTTGATACATGTTAGCAAACCTTATTGTCTTCTCCTAAATATGAGTCTATCCAAGCCTTAAACCAATATGAGAAAAAATATAATAGGAACAAGGATCTCCCCGATGAAGACCTTGAGTGGATTTCAATGATTATGAGGGAAGATATTTAATTATCATAGAGTATGTTGGAGTAGAAACAAAGCTAATGACCCATTCTATACAATATTGAGAAAAAATGAAGGCTAACATCATCCTTGATATGAATCTCAATTCCACCCTCTCACAAGCCTTTGACATATCAAAATTTAGAAATATTCTCCTATTTCCAAATTTTTGCATTGAGTGGATTACCTTATGAGCTAGAACCACACCATCCAAGATCTGCTTATCCTCTACAAAACCACCTTACTACAAGGATATAATACTATGTAGGAGAGGTTTTCTACACTCAACCATTACCTTCATGATTATTTTATATATAATATTGCATAAGGTAATAGGTCTATAATCTAAAATATGCACCCCTCCTCCCCTTTTGAAATTAAGGTAATGAATGTATTATTTAATGCTTTAAGCATTCTTTTACTACTTTTGAAACCCTCTATAATAACCATTACATCCTCATCTAAGTTGTCCAATAATATCTATAAAAAATCAATTGAAAAGGCATCTAGACCTGGTGTTATTCTTGTACTTATTCCAAAGACTACTTTCTTATGTTCATCTCTATCGATGGGTTTAAGTTTAGAAGGAGAAAACTATCCTATCACACATGATTCTCAGTTAGATCCATAAGGAGCTAAGGTGAACCACGGGGGTATGTTATAACTCTACACTCGATGAGGGAGAGGAAGGATTCACTAGGAATAGTTTTAAGACATTCTCCAAGTCCAGGGGAGGAATATGTTTAATATTTTCAATTTAAGGTAATAACCTATGTTTGGCCTTTCTATAGCTAAGCTATAAAATGAAATAACAATGCAAGATGCAATAATATAAGATCTAACCCTAGAATTATTATTTATTTGAATGAAATCTAACCCTAATATTGCAAAATAAAATCTTTGATCAAGGGTTCAAAATAAAATGCATAAACAATATTAAACCCTAAATGTAAACTATATATTATTTGTCCTTTCAAATACCTAGAAAATCAATTAAATATTTTCCTCTTATATATGATATAGAGTTTTGAAAAAATAAAAATCACTCAAAAAAAAACCTAAATATTTATCATGATACTTATCTCATCCTATGGTTGATCCAAGATTTATGTTTCATCCAACAATATCCCACGATTCCTATTCCTAAAAAATAGCTTCACAAATACTCAAAACATATGATCAGTGTTAGGGACCCTACTTAGGCCAATGTGTGATAATACTCAAAGGTGTAGTAGTCAAGCCCCTAGGTCCTTTTAGTTGACCTTTGAAATATAAGAGCAAAATTTGACCTTTAGAAGATAGACAAATAAAATAAAATATAGTAAAACAGAATGATGAACAAAAAATAGAATGTGTATTTATGATCAGAATGCAACATAAAATGTGGGCTTAGGGTTTGGAGACAACAAATTGCCCCCAATCCTAGTCTAAGTGGAATTGCATCCCATACAGAGTGGCCATGATTTTGTAGAATGGTGAAATCGTACCTCAAAATTGTCAGGCATGATTTTGCAATACAAAAGAAAAAACCTAAAATATTGTAGATGAAATGATGTGAAACAAAAATCTAACTAATATGCAAAATGTAGATAAGAAAAAATAACCTGGTGGAAACAAAAAAGTAGACAAAAGGATGGAGACCTCCAAGTAGAAGATTCCTCCTTAGGGCTTCAACACTAATCCACCAAAAATCAGCAAACACACAAGCAATGCAGCAAAATAAAACTCATCAATGGTTCAAAAAGCTTAAAAAAATCACTTGGAACTTGCAATAGGATATTTTTAGCACTTGTATTAAACTTATTTGTAGCTTTCTTGTTATCCTTCTTAGATTATTTTTGGATTTCTTATATTGCTTAGGGAAGAAGAAAGCTTCAAACCCTTAATTTATAGAGGATTTGAAAAAATGATGGATGGGAAAACAAAGGGAAAACCAAAATAAAAAGAAATAAATTTGAAAAATTATGGTTTTCTAAGAGTAAACCCTAGCTAGGTTAAATTGCACCCAGTAAGGACTGATCGCAATTTCACAACTAGAACCATGTGTAGTTTTTTGCACTTTAGGAGACCCAATGGTGTAAAAACGGGATAAAACTTATATCGTTGGAAATATATTTTTAAGATCAATCCAAAAATTATAGATTTTGGAAGGAATGGAGAAGATTTTATGGAGGAAAATTTGGCTCAAATATGACATTACTTTTCCAAGAGAAAAACTAAGGATCTAAGGAAAATGACTCACCTTAGTGGGTCAATTTTCTATGTCTATATTTTTCTCCCTCTTTGATGCATTTATGGACAAGTAAATGCATTAAAGAAATATGTAGAATCCTAAGGGCAAGAAAACAAAAACACAAAAAAATGGATGGCCAGGTTTGGACAGAGGAGTAGTGCAAAAGGGATATCATGACAGATACTTTAGACTTTTGCACATAAAGTGAGACATTACTTCCATTAATGTCTATAGGGTTGGGATGCCCCATCAAGTTTCAAAATAAATGGGAAATTCCTTAAAAAAAATTAAGAAAAGTCAATAGAAGAAAATACAAATATAGAATAAAAAGAAAATAGAACAGGTAGATAAAAAAGCATGACAATGGTAACTAGGTACAAAATGAATCTAACTAATACAACTAACTAATCCATGAAATGCAAGCTACCTAAGATGTAATGCATGGATAAAATAGGAAAGGAAAAGAAATAAAAGGATAAAATAAGAGAATATAAGAGACAAATAAAAAGGAGGAGGAGAAGAAGAAGGCACAAAGATCCAAAATAGGTCAAAGAAACAAAAGAAAAATAATATGGTCAAAACCCTAGATATAAGGCGTTAGCCTCAAAAATATGGTCAAAATGGAGTGAAACACCACTATGGGTGTAGTACTTGCTAATATGGATATATGGACAAATGTGGAGCATGACTCACTATAGGTGTAATGCTCGCTATGATGGATAGATGAACAAATTTTACCGACTAGGATGTATGCTAGCAAATGGCCGAGATGGAGGCTACCCCTCGTATGTGACCATGAATATATCTCATGTGGGGTGTGTTGTATATGATGAAAATGATTTAGCAAGTACTACATGATAGGGGTGTGATATGCGCAAAGTGTGAAAGGACCAAACAAGACGAGTATAACATAATGTGAGTGTGTGCATGTACCAAAAAAAAGGAGTGGAAGAAGAATGAGAAGTAAAAAAATTGTGCATGTGTACCCCCATATTAAAGTTTCAATGGTTAAGAAATGGGTATAATATAGTCAAAGGTTGTATGAATAACATCTATGTGGTATCTAATACATCTCACAAGGATCGCTTAACTATTGAAAATTCAAGAAGAAATAAGTGTGAAAATAAATAAGAGAGAAGGACGTATATCTCTATCTTGAAAAAAATAAGAAGAAACATGCAAAGGATAAGGATATACAAAAAAGGGGTATTTGTATTCCTTGAATTTGGAGAGAAATGATGGTCATTGTAAAAACTTTCAAATTCAAGGAATACAAGAAGAAGAAAAGGGAAGAGAAAGAATAGAAGAGAAGAAGGGATGACAATTCATGGGCCCTAGTTTGGGGGATTTGCTAAGCATTAGAGCCCTAGTGAGAGTTCAATTCATGTGAACTATGACCTAAAAAGATTTCATCACTTGCCATTGTCACAAAATCCCTAGAAATCTATATGATCAAGTATTCATGAGCAAGCACCAATGCAATTATGATAAACAGAATGCAAGTGGAATAGAATGTCAGGTAATCATAAAAAGCATGATAGGAAGCCATGCAATATGAGAAATCAAATTAATGCAATATGATCTATGCTAAATACATGCCTATTTTAGTGATTTATTATTGTTGTTTTATTAATGAGTGAAATTATAGTCAATACATAATCTGATTGTGCCTCCTATATTAACATAAAGAACACGTGTGCAAGGGACTAATTCATCAAAGAAAAATATAGAAGGGGGATCATATTGATGATAAAAATCACAAAGATGCTCCTTCGTAGCATTTTATTTAGTAGCCATTGCAAAAAAATCTTCACAAATTTGAACAAAACCATATTTATTAACAAAAGGAGGGACAATCCCTAATTTTGCGAGGTTTCTATAAGATAACGAAGCATGGTCCCCTTTGGAAGAAGAAGATTTAACATCACAATGCATAAAATTTATCATATTACAAAACAAGTTATTAGAGGGATAAAGGGGTCCTCATCCTCATCATTCTACTCCAAATATTGATGAGATATATCCAAAAGAGGCTCTTGAAGAAAAGGATTGACTTGATCCCATGATGAAATATTGATTAATGGTTCCTCACTCACTTTTAAATTTTCAATTTTTTGAGTTGTTTGAGATGAGGGACTTGGAGAAACCAATGATGAAACTAAAGTATAGACATTGAGACCATATTGAGCTTGATCAACCATAGAACAATATTCGAATGGATGAGGAATGGTGACAAGTTGGTCCTTAAACTAAAACTTCAAACACTGATGAAAAGTAGAAGGGATGGCCTTCTTCGTAAGGATCCAAGGACATCCAAAAAGAATATTAAAAGATGTAGTGCATGACACCACATAAAAAAATGTATCTAAAATATTGGGTCCAAACTTAAGAGGGAGGGAAATAATACCACAAGCTTCTTGCGACTCATTGTTGAAGGTTTTATGATGTCATCAGATTTAGTTAAATCTTCCTTTGTTAATCCAAAATTTTAGAGAAATTGATGTGTATAAATTAAGGGAAGAACCATTATCAATCAAAACCTTCTTGATGAAAGTATCCCTAATAAATGTAGTATTGTAGAGAAAATAATCCCTACGTAAGTCTAAGGAAGAAATATCATCATCCGAGAATGTGATATGATGTATCCTAAGAGAACTTACAAAATTAGCCATAGCACTAGGGAAAATGTCTTGAGGAACATATTTTTGTATTAGAAGTTCCAACAAAGATTCCCTATGAATAGGATAACTTTACAAAATTTCTAAGAGAGAGATTTTTGTTGGGGTACTAGCTAACTATTCTTGAATATTTAAGGAGACTTTAGGTTGTGGCTTCAACACTAAAGTTGGGGCTCCTATTCATATGCTATTTTTATGATTATTATTCAAAACCAAAATAGGCTATGAAGGTGGAACGAATGAAGAATTATTTTCCTACTAAGAATGCTGAGTCGACTTAGCTTGAGCTTACCTCTTAATAGTTTCTCCAACCATACCAACCTTATTACCATAGGGAGGTGGCACATTCTAATAATATACTTGATTAGCTACCTACAGTCCATGCTTAGGTAGTGGATCTCAAACTATTTCCATATCCCAATTAGTCATGGGCACCTGTTGAGTAAGATATTGATTACTTGATTAATGAGAGCCTTCTATGACAAGGTGTCTTGCATCAATCAGATCCTAAACCATATTTTGTAAAATTTTGCAAGAATTTAACTAGTGTCCCTCTACTATATGATATTCATAGCATTGTACTACTTTATACCAATTAGCTATAATATATGACTACCTTATGGCAGGCAACTCAATCATATTAGATTCCAAAATCTACTTCAAAAACACACTTATAGGCATGTTAAGTCTTATGAAATTCCTTTGTGGAGGATTTTGAAGTATAATATTTTGTAGGTTGTTAACAATATTATTGATAGGCCTACTATCAACTGCACCATCACCTACCACATGCTTGTTCTTATATTATGACTTAGTGGTTTTATCTTCTTTCACTTTAAGCTATCCTCTTTTGATAAGAGCTTGTTCCACTTTCCTTGCTAACTCAATTGCTTGATCGAAAGATATGATAGTTGTTCTTACAGATTTCCAATAAATATCTCAAGCATATCTTGAGGAGTTAAAGTATATTTAAAATGTCCAACTAAAATTCTCCAACAAGATAGAAATTCTAAAAAACTTTCCTCTTTATATTTCTTTAAATTATAAACATCTTTCATGGTGATATTATTTTCAACGTAAGCACCAAACTGCTGAACAAACAATTCATTTGTTTCTTCAAAATTTCTCAAATAATGGTTGGAAAATCGATAATACCACTCTAAAGCCATACCACAAAGATTATTAGGGAACATATTTAGCAACAACATTTCATCATATATAATATCAAGGAATGTTGTTCTAAAAATTCTCAAATGCTCACTTGGATCTTTTGTTCCCTTATATATAGGAAAAACCGATATGTTAAAATGCTTAGTATAAGGTTTGGAAGTGATTATAGGGTCTAAGGTATGATTACATATTTCTCTATAGTTATAGGTGAAACCAAGGGTTTAATCATATCCACTCTTGAAACCAATTGTTTCACCATATTAGTTAAACTTTGCACATCAGGATTGTTGTAAAATACCCCACAATTCCCGAAGGGATCGATAGGTTGTTGAACAAGTACTTGGATCATGTTGAAGGTATTGATACTATTGTGTGAAGAACACAAGCTTATACTGAGAGGGGGGGTGAACAGTATAAGACCTCTTTTTACTTTTTCCTTTATACTTCAAAATAGTAAAGCAATATACCCAAAGCAATATCAAAGCAATGCACAATATCATCCACAAAGTGACACCAATTTTAACGTGGTTCACCCGGAATGGTTGGGCTACGTCCACAAAACTTTTCTCTAAAAGTTATCTCAAAGTTCTTTGGGAATCCTTCCCAATTACAATGTTTATGAGCCTCGGCCCAAAGGAGATACCTTCCCCCAATAAGAATTTATGAGCCTCTCATCCTCCCCCATTTCCTGCTCAAAGGAGATACCTTCCCCTCTATCTAAATTTATGAGCCTCTGCTCAAAGGAGATACCTTCCCCTCTGCTCTGGAAATGATCCCTCGGAAGATCAACTGCCTCTACCTCTTGCCAGCACGTGGAACTCCTTTCCATCGAAGACCTCCTATCCTCAATGCTTAGCCTAAGAGACCTTTCGCCTTCTATGATCACGTCCACAGCAGCTCAACAACCCGTACCAAACACAGTCAGTCGGTCTAGTACAAGTCTTCCTCTGTCTGTCAGATCTGTCCAACTCTTGAAAAAATCAATCCTTCGCATACAAGCCTTCTCAAAGACTTGCCAACTGTCCTCAGGTTCTTCTCATAGAACCAATGCACCTCTGTCCTCAAGTTCTCTGATAGAACTATCAAACTCAGCTCACAAGTCCTCTGCTAGGACCTATCCAAATCTGCTCACAAGTCCCCACCGAAACCTGTCCAAAACTGCTCACAAGTCCCCACCGAAACCTGTCCAAAACTGCTCACAAGTCCCCACTGGAACTTGTCCAAAAACTCAGCAAGCTCACCAAGAAAAACTTTCTTAGTAGGAAATCACAAAGTGAATTGTTAGAGACCCAATGTGATTTGTCAAACTCATAGAAGCATAAAGAGAATTGTTAGAGACTCAATATGTTCTATACTCAAATCCCAATCTCAAAACTCAACTCAAATCAACTCAGCTCAATCTCAATCTCAAATCTGAAAACTCAACTCAATATCTGAAATGGATAGGATAGAATGTTTTCTTTCAAGAACATGAAACCCCAACAATTGCCAACTATGCAAAGAATCACATAACAATGATACTCATGTTCTTTTCACCATCAATTAGGGTTTCAACAACAATGCTCATCAAACAAGGTTTAGTCAACCAACACCATTCAACTCAACATCAACCTTGAAGCATTCAACCAATCATCACAAGAAAAGGAAACAAGTAGAAATCCTTTTCCCTCCAAAGATATTTGAACAAAACAACCACCAACACAATATCACCAAATGCAAAGAATAACTTGCTCAAATCAACTCAATGGAGTAAGCCCAATATCATGAATCAAGTAAAGCAATAACTTGATCAAACAACCTCTATGGAAGCAACTCAACCATCAAACTCAAAACAGCCAACCAAGGGTTCCACCAACTCAATGCAAGTAGCTAGACTCACAAATATAAACCCTAGTGCACAAAGCTTCCACTATCTCAAACCAGAAATTATGCATTCACCAAAAACTCTCCTTAAGGATAACAATGCATAAGTAGTCTTCAACAAACCAGAAAATAGGATTTACACCTAGCCAAAGGATACCTAGTAGAATACCTTTTCACTCCAACCTTATTTCAGAAAACATACACCAATCATACTCATAAGAAGAATGTGCCCATACCTTATTGGAGTAGAAGAAAATTGATCCTTAAAGCTGTCACCACACACAACCCTCAAACTTCCAACCAAGTTAGGGTTAGAACCAAGATAAATGAGCATATATAAAAACTTTCCTTAATACACCTTTTAGCTCCTCTTCTTTAAAAACAACCACCAAAGAAGCCAAAAACACAACAACCAAAACTTACACCTTATATCTCCATTTTTAAATTTAGCATAGCAAAAGACTAATCTCAAAAATACAACCAAAGAAATATCCCCTTATTTCTCCTATGTCTTTTAAACAATGCTAAACAATGCCAAAAATCATATCAAGAAAATAATCACACCTTATAATGGCTGCCCTTGAAGAATCCGAAATTCGCGGCACAAAACACGTTTTAATAAAAACGTGACTAATCCATGCACAGCTCCCTCCATGGGGATCGAAACGTAGACCTCCGCCTACGCAAGGCCCAAACGCAGCCTTCGCTGCCACTAGCCCACAAGGGGCTTACGAAGTCCAAGACGGACTTCCTTCCACATAAACGGTCAAGCTTTTCGAAAGCTTTTCAAACCACGAGCTCTCCTCTTTCGCAGCGTAAACAGAACATTCGATCGCAGCCAAACCAATTAATTGCCTTCGATTTTCCAAGTTGGTTTAACCTTAGGAACCTTCTCATATTTATAGTCCATACGTGGACTTTAGAACACGTCGGCTGCAAAGAAAAGTAATTTCGAATTTAATCGAAATTTGCTTTCTAAAGGGTTTAAAAACCCTTAAATAATTTTAATAAATTAAGAATAAAAAAGGTTTAAAACCTTTAAGTATTTTTAATAAATTAAAAATAATTTCTCCCTTAATTAATTAAATAATTAATTAATTAAAACCTTGAAGGGTTTTAAATAATAATTAAATAAATAATAAAGAGAACCTCCATTGGTTTTAATAAAAACCATTTCCAATGGAATCTCTCCGGATTCTCTTAAAAATATTCTCTTGGAATCTTCCACCTTTGAAGCCAACACATCCTCTTAACATTAATGCCATTTCCTTTTGACATCAATGACAACTCATAGACAAGAAGCTAGGATCTCAAACCCAAAATTGCCAACAATCTCCCCCTTTGTCATTGATGGCAAACCATGCTTCTCAACAACACAAAAACTCAACATAAACAGCTCCCCCTGTCTTGAGGCTCTCCCCCTTACTCAAATCTCTCCCCCTTTGTCATCAATGGCAAAGGGTCACCTTTGGGGCTCGGGACTAAGAATGAGCCTCTTAGCTTAGTCCCTCCCCCACCTCCTGATGAGGTGATTAATTCTTGGGTGGGAGTAAAACTCCCATTAGGCACTGATCATCATCAGCGTCTATAACTTCCTTGTCTGGCCTTCTCTTGAACTCTTTGTCCATATTCCTATTCCTGTCACTATTCTTGTTCTTGTTCTCATCCCTGTTCTTGTCCATGCCTTGATCCTTGGACCTGATCATGCCACTGTTCCTATTCCTGTATTCTAGAATTTCAGCTCTACACTGTCTGATTGTGTGACCTTCATTGTTGCACTTGAAACACTTGACGATGTTGTTTCTCTGAGGTAAACCTGATCTTTGAATCCACCAATTCTGACCAAACCTGTTCTGACCAAACCTGTTCTGGCCAAACCTGTTCTGACCAAACCTGTTCTGACCAAACCTATTCCTGTTATTTGCCTTGCAATAAACTGCCTTGTGCCCAAACTGTTGACAAGAGTAGCAATACCCTTGAAAGTAACTAGCACTTCTAAAACTGTCATTTACCTCCTTCACTTGAGCCATGCAATGTGAAGCCATGTGACCAAACCTGTGACAAGCAAAACATCTGCCTTGAAACTTTCCTTTAATTGACCTCTTAGGTCCTGAAAACTTCTTCTTCTCATTCTGAATTATGTTTTCTATTTTTGTGCATCTATCATTCAAGGACTCCTTTTCTGAAATACTTTCCTCATCAGAACTCTCTTCCTTTTGGAGTCTCTTACTAGACTCTCCAACTTGTTCCTTGTGTGGCTTAACAAAACCAAGGCCTATTTTATCTGTTGTCTTTCTTTGACCTTTGATGAGTGACTTAACCTTTTTGGAGCTATCTTGAAACTGGTAAAGCTTATCCTTGTACTCTTTAGTTTCCTCTTTCAAAGAAGCCATTTTCTGTTCTAACTCACTATACTCAAGAACCTTAGACTCTAACTCATCCTTGAGTTCTTGTGTCTTAGCTATAGAGAAGTCAAGACTTTCTATAAGATCATCTCTCTCCATACAACATTCATCTAACTTATCCTTGAGTCTAGCATTCTTCTTTCTTTCCTTTTTCAAAGCACTAAGAGCACTAATAAGTTCACTTTCAAGATCCTTTATTTGATTTCCTTTTGAATCATCAAAGCCTTTTTCAGATTTCTTATCACTAGAGGTGCTACCCTTTTCAAAGACCATACATGCATCTTCCTTATAGTTTTCTGAAGCATCCTCATACATACTAGAAACCAAATCATTATTTGTGCAATCATCCTCAAGGTGACCAAAATTTCCACATCTAAGACATTTCATGATAATGAATCTATGTTTCGGTTCTTCCTCTTTTTCCGATATGAACAACATCTCATTTTCATTATCACTTGAAGAACTTTCACTATCACTACTAGAACACTTACTTGCTTTGTCTAGGTAGAAACTCTTCTTGTGCTTGTGAGAATACCTCTTTCCTTGATTGTTGTGCTCATCTTTGATCTTCCTGTGATGCTTGTGCTTTTTAGAATCCTTGCTCTTAGAATCTTGTTTATCTTCATCACTTTCATTCTTGGGAATAGTACAGTCAGTAGCATAATGACCAAACTTTCCACAATTGAAACATCTTATATTTTTCATACTTTTGTGCTTTCTAGAGAACTTGCCTTTCTTGCTGTAATATGCCTCTTCATCACTAGAAGACTCATCACTATCTTGAAGTTGTTTACCCTTGGATTCCTTGGTAGCCTTGAAAGTCTGCCTCTTTCTTGACATCAACCTTCACTTGAGTTCTCAACTCAAATGCTGCAAGTATACTATGGAGCTCATCCTTTTTCAACTTATCCAAATCTTTAGCTTCCTCAATAGCAAAAATATTTTCACTAAATCTATTAGGAAGAGATCTTAAAATCTTATCACAAACATCATTTTCAGCAAGCTCAAGACCTAAGTCTTTCATGGAGTTAACAACCTCATCCATACGAAGCATGTAGTCACTAATATTTTCATCATCATTCATCTTGAGTTGTTCAAACATACCTTTGAAGTGTCTCAACTTGGCCTTTCTGACATTTGTATCACCTGTATGAACCACCTTCAATTGTTTCCACATTTCACTAGTTGTCTTGTAGTGAATCACTTTGGTGAGATCTGCTTTCTGTAAGCCTTTCAGGATTGCATTCATTGCTTTTGAATTGCTGTGATGTAGGAGCCTTTCTTCTTTAGTATTAGGACCATGTTCAGGAATAGTGTACTCATCTTCAATCACTTCCCAAACCTCATTCCCAAGTGCCATTAGATGAACCTTCATCCTTGCACTCCAAAGACCAAAATCTGACCCATCAAGAATAGGTGTTGCATTGCCACTTGAATGATCCATTGTGTTCTTTACTAGCTTTTCCTTCAAGCTGTTAAACTTTTCGAAGGCACCTACTCTGATACCAATTGAAGAACACAAGCTTATACTGAGAGGGGGGGTGAACAGTATAAGACCTCTTTTTACTTTTTCCTTTATACTTCAAAATAGTAAAGCAATATACCCAAAGCAATATCAAAGCAATGCACAATATCATCCACAAAGTGACACCAATTTTAACGTGGTTCACCCGAATGGCTGGGCTACGTCCACAAAACTTTTCTCTAAAAGTTATCTCAAAGTTCTTTGGGAATCCTTCCCAATTACAATGTTTATGAGCCTCGGCCCAAAGGAGATACCTTCCCCCAATAGAAATTTATGAGCCTCTGCTCAAAGGAGATACCTTCCCCAAATTTATGAGCCTCTACTCAAAGGAGATACCTTCCCCTCTATCTAAATTTATGAGCCTCTGCTCAAAGGAGATACCTTCCCTCTCGCTCTGGAAATGATCCCTTAGAAGATCAACTGCCTCTACCTCTTGCCAGCATGTGGAACTCCTTTCCATCGAAGACCTCCTGTCCTCAATGCTTAGCCTAAGAGACCTCTGCCTTCTATGATCACGTCCACAGCAGCTCAACAACCTGTACCAAACACAGTCAGTCGGTCTAGTACAAGTCTTCCTCTCTCTGTCAGATCTGTCCAACTCTTGAACAAATCAATCCTCTGCATACAAGCCTTCTCAAAGACTTGCCAACTATCCTCAGGTTCTTCTCATAGAACCAATGCACCTCTGTCCTCAAGTTCTCTGATAGAACTATCAAACTCAGCTCACAAGTCCTCTGCTAGGACCTGTCCAAATCTGCTCACAAGTCCCCACCGAAACCTATCCAAAACTGCTCACAAGTCCCCACCGAAACCTGTCCAAAACTGCTCACAAGTCCCCACTAGAACCTGTCCAAAAACTCAACAAGCTCACCAAGAAAAACTTTCTTAGTAGGAAATCACAAAGTGAATTGTTAGAGACCCAATGTGATTTTTCAAACTCATAGAAGCATAAAGAGAATTGTTAGAGACTCAATATGTTCTATACTCAAATCCCAATCTCAAAACTCAACTCAAATCAACTCAGCTCAATCTCAATCTCAAATCTGAAAACTCAACTCAATATCCTCAAATGGATAGGATAGAGGATGTTTTCTTTCAAGAACATGAAACCCCAACAATTGCCAACTATGCAAAGAATCACATAACAATGATACTCATGTTCTTTTCACCATCAATTAGGGTTTCAACAACAATGCTCATCAAACAAGGTTTAGTCAACCAACACCATTCAACTCAACATCAACCTTGAAGCATTCAACCAATCATCACAAGAAAAGGAAACAAGTAGAAATCCTTTTCCCTCCAAAGATATTTGAACAAAACAACCACCAACACAATATCACCAAATGCAAAGAATAACTTGCTCAAATCAACTCAATGGAGTAAGCCCAATATCATGAATCAAGTAAAGCAATAACTTGATCAAACAACCTCTATGGAAGCAACTCAACCATCAAACTCAAAACAGCCAACCAAGGGTTCCACCAACTCAATGCAAGTAGCTAGACTCACAAATATAAACCCTAGTGCACAAAGCTTCCACTATCTCAAACCAAAAATTATGCATTCACCAAAAACTCTCCTTAAGGATAACAATGCATAAGTAGTCTTCAACAAACCAGAAAATAGGATTTACACCTAGCCAAAGGATACCTAGTAGAATACCTTTTCACTCCAACCTTATTTCAGAAAACATACACCAATCATACTCATAAGAAGAATGTGCCCATACCTTATTGGAGTAGAAGAAAATTGAACCTTAAAGTCTGTCACCACACACAACCCTCAAACTTCCAACCAAGTTAGGGTTAGAACCAAGATAAATGAGCATATATAAAAACTTTCCTTAATACACCTTTTAGCTCCTCTTCTTTAAAAACAACCACCAAAGAAGCCAAAAACACAACAACCAAAACTTACACCTTATATCTCCATTTTTAAATTTAGCATAGCAAAAGACTAATCTCAAAAATACAACCAAAGAAATATCCCCTTATTTCTCCTATGTCTTTTAAACAATGCTAAACAATGCCAAAAATCATATCAAGAAAATAATCACACCTTATAATGGCTGCCCTTGAAGAATCCAAAATTCACGGCACAAAACACGTTTTAATAAAAACGTGACTAATCCATGCACAGCTCCCTCCGTGGGGATCGAAATGTAGACCTCCGCCTACGCAAGGCCCAAACGCAGCCTTCGCTGCCACTAGCCCACAAGGGGCTTACGAAGTCCAAGACGGACTTCCTTCCACATAAACGGTCAAGCTTTCCGAAAGCTTTTCAAACCACGAGCTCTCCTCTTTCGCAGCGTAAACAGAACATTCGATCGCAGCCAAACCAATTAATTGCCTTCGATTTTCCAAGTTGGTTTAACCTTAGGAACCTTCTCATATTTATAGTCCATACGTGGACTTTAGAACACGTCGGCTGCAAAGAAAAGTAATTTCGAATTTAATCGAAATTTGCTTTCTAAAGGGTTTAAAAACCCTTAAATAATTTTAATAAATTAAAAATGAAAAAGGTTAAAAACCTTTAAATATTTTTAATAAATTAAAAATAATTTCTCCCTTAATTAATTAAATAATTAATTAATTAAAACCTTGAAGGGTTTTAAATAATAATTAAATAAATAATAAAGAGAACCTCCATTGGTTTTAATAAAAACCATTTCCAATGGAATCTCTCCGGATTCTCTTAAAAATATTCTCTTGGAATCTTCCACCTTTGAAGCCAACACATCCTCTTAACATTAATGCCATTTCCTTTTGACATCAATGACAACTCATAGACAAGAAGCTAGGATCTCAAACCCAAAATTGCCAACATTGTGATATGTGGTATCTTGTTGGAGGGGATAACTAATATTTGGTGGAACAGAAAAAAAATTTGAGATTTGTATATCGAGGTAGAAATTGAAAATAATCTTGAGTGAAGCTACTAGTTGGAGGGACTTGTATATTCCTTCCAGTGTTGGTGGTTATAGTAGTGGCACAAGCTAGTTGATGGACAAGATTACCATGATTCAAATATTTAGACAAAGGGTTAGTATGAATGCATCTAGGAGAGACTATTGGAGGAGGAGTCTCACCTCTTTCAAGTTGAGCTTCCTGCCTCATAGCTACAAGAAATTCCTCCTTATAGTGTTTCATAAAACCATGTATATGATCAAATGACTTAAAGAAGTAGCACACATCAAGAAATTCAATGGGATCATAGTTTGTTTTTGTTTTCTCATTTTATTGCTCATCTATATCAAGGTTAGGGTTCTCTCTATCAATTTGATCATGTTCTTATGGAATATGACCAAACTGTAGCTGCTCTCATTGACTTATAAGGAATGGAGCCATTAGAATAAGCGAAAGGATAGAAGATAAGACTAGTAAAAGATACACAATAATATTCTTAAGATGTTATTGATGTTATTCTAACTTTAGGTAAACAAATTAGTGGTCTTATTAAAAGGTTTTCAAAAGAAAAACATACAATGAAGAAAGCTTCCTAATTTGGCTACTAAGATGCTCTTTCACATCAAGTTTACCAAATATGTAGAGGAGGGAACTACTCTTTCATGTATGATTCTTGGTTGGATCCACAAGGAGCTGAG